>OY998125.1:20070541-20670541 GCA_963921985.1 Agrilus biguttatus
TGCAAGGTCTTAGGTTGTATAATAACTACACTTTCCTAACGCATCTAAAACGTCGATTCTCGGAAGAGAATACTTATCTTCAACCGTTTTCTTGTTTATTTCCCTAAAATCTATTACCATACGCCATTTTTTCTTCCCGGACGCAAGTTTTTTTGGTACTATCCAAACAGGGCTTGAATAGGGACTAATTGAAGGTCTTATGATATTATTATTTAAAAGTTTAGTGATTTGTTTTTGAATCTCCTCTTTAAGTTTTTGAGGATACCGGAACGATTTTTTATAGACGGGTTCATCGTCGGTTGTTCGGATGTGATGTTTAATATTAGTGGTCGCAATGAGTTTTGTTTGTTCTTTATGGAAGATGTTTTTGTACTGCTGAGATAACATAATAATTTTATCTCCTTCTTCTCTGTTCATATGTTCCGTACGCAGGTCTGTTAACGGGTTAAATTCTATTGTATCGCTGTCGCTAGGTGGATTTGAACTATACACGTAATTATCTACGGGATCAATGTCTATGGGTTCAGTAGTGTTATAATTATTTAGGCAATAAATATAAGCATGACCGTCATTTGCAGTGTAAATATTTGGTAAAATGTATTGATAATTATCGGTAATAATAAAATTCCCTTTGTATATTGCGACGGGTATTTGTTTAAGTGTGTACGTGTTAATGATCTTGTCTCTAGTTTCTAGGAATGGAATGACAGTGTTAGGTGTAGTAATTGTTTGGTCATTATAGTTGATTATAGCGTGAATTAGTTTAAGGTCTACATTGCTAATAAGTGCGTCTAAAGTTTGATAGAATTTAAAAATTAAAAATTCAACTACCGTGTTTTCGCCAAATTATCTTAAGAGTGGAATTTTTAAACGATACTGACCATTTGTTTTACCATGTGTCGTTCTAATTTCAAATGGACGATGGTAAAGGTATTCTGAAAAATATCGTTCAGCCAATTCCGGATTCATTACTGACTTTGATGCAAATGAATGTATATATGGTAATCTAGGCGTTCTAATTAATAAGTTATTTAAATCGTCTAAATCTAAGTATTCTTCTGTCTGTTTGAGGCAAGTATTTGAAAATTTTCAGTTTCTTGTACATGTGAGTCATGTTCGAGTAACTCGTTATTAGGTTCAGGGCAGTCGTCGTCTTCTTCGGGATATATTTCAGGGTTAATAGGAAGGTAGGCGTGTCCGTCTTCGTCATATACTATTTGTGAGTCATTTTCCAAATTTGTTACTTCTTCGACTTTATAAGCAGGATTCTGATTACGGGTAACATTTTGGAAATGGTTTTGCTAGGTTAGCATAATTTGAAATAAACTTACGGTAATAGCCGGTTAAGCTAAGAAAAGATTTAATTTGATTGGGGGTTTTTGGGATGGGGTAATCTTTAATGATTTGGATTTTATCGGGATTTGGTTTGATGCCTTCTGTTGAAATGACGTGGCCTAAAAAGTTAGTCTCTTTACGTAAAAATTCGGATTTGTCTAATTGTATTTTTAAATTGTACTGTCTTAATCTTTCAAAAACGTATTCTAACTTTTTATTATGATCAACCAGAGAGTTCCCGTAAACTATTATATCATCTCTGTAGACCATGCACTGAAATGGCGTCAAACCGTTCAGTGCCAGATTCATCGCGCGTTGATATGTGGAAGGGACATCTTTTAGGTACACGTAAAAATTCATATAATTTTCCGTTGGCCGTAAATACTGTTTTAGGGATGGATTTTTTTTCTAACTTAATCTGATGAAACCCCGATGTTAGATCTAACGCGGTGAAATATGTTGTACGTCCTAAAGAGTCTAAAATTTCTTCAATTAAATGAAGGGGATACTTATCACCAATGGTTTTTTTATTCAGTTCCCGGTAATCGATTACCATGCGCCATTTTACTTCACCTGACGCATCACGCTTTTTTGGCACAATCCATAAAGGAGAGCTCCAAGATGAGAAACTGAGGCGAATAACAGCCTCATCGAGTAATTTTTTTTAATTTGTTTTTCAATCTCTTGCTTATGTATGAAGGTATTCATAAGTTTTAGCGACCACTGGTGAATCATCCGTTGTTATTATCTTATGCTCTAATATATCCGTACTAGTAAAATTATCTCCTTGCAAATAAAATATATTATTATATTTAGTAATTAAATAAAATATTGAATGTTTTTTCTCATCGTTCAAATGTTCAGCCCTAATCTGTTTCAAAAGTTCGTCAATACGTTGTTGTCTGTTTACTTTGTTATTACTATTAGATTTTGTTTATTACGTTTAGGCACTCAACCTTCATCAAGTTATTACTTGTTAGTGTTCACTGCTGCACAACCTTAATTAAAAAGCTGTGACACTTATTATTTCTGAATATTGGTGTATTATGCGTATTGAATTATACACCGATTTAACCTTTTTGTGGAATTACGTAAAGTCATAAGATTTAAATTTAATATGTTTATTTCATGTTACTATACAAAGTGTTCTTGTCGGTATCGTAGTTCATTAGGATCTGCTCGCATTATCCCGCCAGACCGGCCATACAGACCCCCATTGTTCTACTGTTCTTAATAGTCAAACCCATTGTTTCACCGCACGTCTTATGAAGATATACCGATGACAAACATCGTCACAACAAAAAAAAATCTAAGTGATTAAAATTTACAAATATAAACAGAAATCAGTCTAAACATACCGTCCACCTTGAACGATCTCCGTTCAACTAATATTTCTACAATTAGGTAGCTATTGAATTACAATTATTCGATTTACTAAATTTAACTATCTAGACATTCATGTAATACAACAAACACCCTATTGTCTATTCTTTTGGAAGAGGTATCACTCGCGTAACACTTCGCTTATACACTCCGCACTTGGTTTTCACGTTGACGACTCGAACTGTGCCATCCGTTCCGGGAAAGAAATTTGACCAAGAGACCATCGAAGGGGAGGTGTGTTATCCTCTTTCAGTAACACAAGGTCCCGATTTTTATGCCGTTTGTCGTCTGTTTTTGCCACTTTGTTCGAATGCTTAATTGATTTAGGTACTCCTTGTACCACCTATGCCAAAAATGTTGTTTGATCTCCTGTAGAGCTTGCCAACTTGATAAGCGATTTTTTGGCACATGCCTCAGATTTTGATCTGGTATGGTAGTAAATTTTTCTCATATGAGAAAATGGTCAGCAGTCAGGGCTCGTAGTTCATTTGGGTCATCGGATAACGTGGTTAGGGGTCGTGAATTAAGGATAGCCTCAATTTCAGTCGTATATGTGCTTAATTCCTCATAAGTAAATAACCTGTCTCCTACTACTCTAAGATAATGAAATTTAAATGACTTTACAGCCGCTTCCCAACGTCCACCAAAGTGTGGCGATCTAGGAGGCGAGAAATGCCAATTTATACCTTTCTTTAATAAATAGTGTTAATTTTATTGTTGTGATTTTCAGACTCGATTAATTTGGTTACGTATTCAATTTCATTTTTTTCCCCCACGAAATTGGTAGCATTGTCAGTGTATAGATTTTGAGAATAACCTCGTCTAGCAAAAAATTTACGAATACATCCAATAAATTCATCACTGCTCAAATCCGTCACTAATTCTATATGAATGGCTTTCGTAGCAAAACACACAAATATACACGCATAAACCTTTACTTTAACCCGGTTTCGAAACTTCCTTTGTTTAATGTTAAATGGGCCACAGTGATCAATCCCAATATTTAAAAATGGGCGCGATTGAATTACCCGATTTTGCGGAAGGTCACCCATGAAATAAGAAGAATTATCAGTTGGTTTAGCCTTAATACAAGTAATGCATTCTCAAATTACTCCCTTAATTGTATTTTTCGCGTTAAGGGGTCAGTATTTCGATCTAACAGCATTAAGCGTAGCCTGAGTTCCACTATGGAAATTATTTATGTGCTCGTCTCTTATTATTAGTTTCGTTACAAAATGATCCTTTGGTAAAACAATTGGATAGTTTTCAGAAAACGAAAGAATTGAGTCCTCCAACTCGGTTTACTGTTAGGCGGAAAAAATATCTAAATGATTAAAAAATTTACAAAAATAAACAGAAATCAGTCTAAACAGATTTGTTTATCAAAGTATTTATTGAGTTAAAATCATAAGGCAATAGTTGTACTTCGTTAGTCAAATTGATTACTGTTGTTGTTATATATCCGGAAGACGATACTTTAACTAAACACTCAGAAATGATTACATTATTCTTAATGCATAATTTCGGAAGAAGATATTCTTTATTTACTTCACCTGTACCGGAATGGTAATAATCTGTTCGCATCTTGGTTGAATTAAGATATGATGTAGAACATTACCTCTATTTGGTTTAAATTTAACTACTTTATTTTTGGGAAATCTAAGAACATTAATTTTGAAGTCAATTTGAACATTGTTATCTGAAAAAAATCTATTTCCTAAAATTCCATCTACTTCCAAATTTGAATTATTAATAACGTGAAATTTAACAGAAAAATAATCTATGACCGTTTTAACTGTACCAACTGTAGCAAAAAGATGACCATTGATACCATTAGGTAATGTACTACCTTTCTCTATAACTTTAGATAAACCGTCAAAAAACTTTAAAAGATTTATACTTGCGCCTGTATCAATGAGAAGTTTGCATTTTTTTCCAAATAATTTACAACTACTTACAGGTAATCTATTAGTGGATTGGTTATTTGACATCTGCATAATTACTGAAGGACTTTTATTACTAATCGGATTTGGTGCCTTCCTCTGAGGAATCCTGGAACGAGTTTAAATGATTATTTTTTGTGGTTTTTAAGTCAGATTCTGAATCTGAATTTTGTTCGACTACTTTAACAGTATTTTTTAATTTGTAACACTTATCTCGAGTATGGCCTAATTTACCGCATTGCTTATAAATAATAGGTTTTTCGTCTTTTATTTTACTTGTAGACGGTTCGGAATTTTCAATTTTTAGATTTGGAAGGAATTTAACTTTTGAATTTTTACTACTAAGATGATCGCTAGATTTTGATGTCTTAAATGATTTATTCTCCGCGTCACATAACTTAAACATTTCTTCTTGTTGTTTTGCTTGCTCAAATATACTGTCATGATTTTTAAACTTTTTTGACATTAAAACTGTCCTAATATTTTGTGGATGTTTCCTTAAATAACTTTTTGTAGCTATCCGTTCAAAAGCATTAGCTAAAGCCCTTTGTGCCACAGGCTCGTTACTCATTTTAACGGCAGAAGAGCAAATAGCGTCGCGTAAAGGTACAATCTTATTGTAAAGTGATTTAGCACTACCTTCCCTGTCCTGAACAGTGAAAAGGTCCCAAATCAAATTTACTAAAGACATCTAAATCGTATGCACCTTCTAGTGCTGAAAACAGTTCATCTGCGTTGACTATTATGCCAGATGAAATTAATCGCCTAGCCCTACCGTTTATTTTTGAAAAAATTAATTTATTTAATTATTCTAAATGAACTGGGGATGGTTGACAATATCTTTAGCATATTCATAAGCTTGTTTAAATTCAAAAAGACTAATCCCGTTTTCGTCTCCATTAAATTCAGGAATTTGAGTAATAATATCACTAACCCTAAACTGTCTTGGGTATTGGTAGTCATTTCTACTAGGTTATCTAAAGGTAACTGAGTTTCCGCAAAGAAGGGAAGTCTGGGTAAATAGGTAAATTTTCAGGATCAATTGTGGCGGAAGATAATTGTAAATCACTCACCCTAATATGATACAAGATAACTTCATGTGAGAGAGAATTATAGGACTGGAGTAGTGCCAGGTGAGATGACTCCTCTGGTAGTAGCTCCTACAGTTGTTGGATGGACTGATAAAGGATCCTACTGACTGCGCCAATTGTTGAGTCCAGGTATTCTGGGTTCGACAGAATGTTTACCGTAGCTCACGACAACGAAATTTTTATTGGTCGTTGTTGCACCAAATGTTCAATTTAATAATTAGTTTAAATTCTTGTATACAACATACCGAATAGTACACTTAGTTGCAATGAATGAAAGTCTCTAATTAAGAAACTGGAACATCAAGGTGCATCTTTCAGTTTAGCAATCCTTGCACTTCTACGTAAAGGTATTTCTATGTCACTTACTGAATGATCACTGTTTCGTCAAATTCAATGGATATTGTTTTTGTTTCGTTTTTCTTATATAAATTTAAAGTAAACAATTCGTAAAATTAGTACATTTGGAATAATCATGGTTATCCTTACAATTCTTTTTACATCCACGTCGTAATCTAAATAACAATGTAAAAACTGAATATACAAAAAATATTTTGACAATTGCAAGCATAGAATATTGGAAGTATCCATTAGGTGTTGATGGTTTATAAAAAGGTTCTTAAGAAAGTAAGTCATCTGTAGTTTTACTTATTTGGTCAAGTTTGAGGCTTGCTACGTTAAGACTTTCTCTATCTGGTTTATTCGTTTGAAAAGGTAAAATTTTTATGTTTTCTGATTTATTAAGTTTTTCTTTTGAACAGCAATCTGACTCATAGATCAAAATCAGGAATAAAAGATTGGTATTCGCTAGACTATGAAGGGTTATTGGCTATTAAAATAGTATTACTAGTATACAGTTTACATTGTTTACTCAACGAAATTATACCTGAACTAGAAAGATAAATACTACGTTGAAGGTAAAAATTTAAATGAAAAAACATACTAATACCACCGCCTCGCATAACCCGTCAAATAATTTGTAAATTCTGAATCCTCGGATAAATCTGGTATAAGGGTATAAACCTGATTTAACTCATTATGTGCCCCAACGTAATTAGTGGCATTGTCGGAAAAAACATCCGTACACAACCCGCGCCTAGCGACAAATCGCTTAAAACAATTCAAAAAACTATCACTGGTTAAGTCGCCGAAAAGTTCGAAATGAACCGCTGTACGATTTTCCTTTGCACAGTTGTGCCACTTCTTTTCTACCTTAAGATGGTTTTTTGTAAGAAAAACATCCCGTAGAATTTAATTAATTTTTTAATATAAAATATTTACACTAGCTTAAAATTAGGGTGATAACGAAGGAAATATTGATATTGCTTTTCTACAAAAATGATGATTATGGTTACTAAACTATATTTGATAATTATTCGAGAATTGATTACTAAAACGACTAACGACTGACTGATAATTGTTACAACCTTTTTTCCTATTATCTACTCTCAATCGTGTTTTACATTTTTCCGACATCCGGCAATGAGAACAATGGTCACTGTCAACCGCCGATGCGAATAGCACCCGAACATTGTTCATTATTCTTCCTAGACTAAATAAGTATCAATCCTTGCATATACAGAGTCTTAAAAATAACAGAAGCAAAATTCCATTTAAACATATTTCAAAGATACAAATCATTTACATTAACAAGCCGCTCCCCTTGAAAGTTCAATAAACTTTCAAAACTAATTTGAATATGATAAACATAAAAATAGGATTAATAACTAATTTTAATTGACCAAAAACTAGCTAACTAGCACCGCTACGATTCTCCCCAAATGCCATTTGAGAGGAGGCGCGTTTTCTTCCTTGAACAGTACCATTGTACCAACATGAACATGAATCTTCCCATCTTTCTTCCATTTAGTGCGAACCTGAAGTTCACTGACGTACTCCTTGCTCCATATTTTCCAGAAGTGTTGTCGTATCTTCTGTATGTGCTCATATTTAGTTAGTCGGTTTTCCTTGGTGTCTAATAGCGATGGTTCTGGAATAGAGCTGAGCTTACGGCCAATCAAAAAATGCGAAGGAGTCGAAGGATTAAGGTCACTAGGATCGTTCGATGTAGGGGATAACGGACGTGAATTAAGAACAACCTCGATTTGTGTCAGTAATGTGTAATATTCCTCATATGTTAATAAGGTATTTCCCGCGACTCTTTTTAGATGATATTTTACGGATTTTACTCCGGCCTCCCAGAGGCCTCCGAAATGCGGTGAACGAGGCGGTATAAAATGCCAAGATATGCCTAGTTTGCTACAGTTATTAACCAAAACATCGGACTGATTGTGAATTAACTGATATGATTGCTGTATATGGGATTTTATACCAACAAAATTTGTCCCATTGTCCGAATATATATGTTGGGGCAACCCAAACGAGAAATAAACCTGCGGATTGCAGCCATACATGCTTCAGCGGTGAGGTTAATCACCAATTCGAGATGGATACCCTTGGTCGCAAAACATACAAAAATGCATATATATGCTTTGAAAGTCTTTGAACCACGACCCTTTTTCTCTTTAATATTAACAGGTCCCGCATAATCTACCCCGCAATTAGAAAATGGCGGGGAAGGTGTTACACGAGTTTTAGGTAGCGAACCCATTAATGGTGTTGTTGATCTGGGATTTGCTCGAAAACAAGTAATGCAATTTCGTATTACCCTTTTTATAACATTTTTGCCAGAAATAGGCCAGTATTTATCACGTAGTGAAACCAATAATTGGTTGATCCCACAATGCAGTAACCTTATATGTTCATTTTTTACAATCATATGTGTTAATTTATGATTCGAGGGCAAAATAATGGGATATTTTTTATTGAAGGAAAAATCAGAGTGCTGTATTCGACCGCCAACTCTGAGAACTCCGTCCTTGCCCAGAATGGGGTTTAACGATAATAAATTGCTTTTGTTACCGATATTAGTGTTATTTGTTAGAGCGGGTATTTCTTTAAAATATATCTTTTGTTGAGCAAGTCTTATTAATGATAAAAGAGCGCTTTGCAATTCGTTATTTGTTAATTGGCCTAATATTCTATTTGGTTTGTTTTTGCTAATATTTGATACAAACCTAAAACAGTACCATACTACTCGTATTAATTTGTCTAATTCTGAAAATTCTGAAAAAAGTTCGATATCCTTTTGTTCTATTGAAATATGTGTCAATATCCTTTGATCAGGTACGTCGCTTTCGTCGTATTGTAGGGAAGGCCAATGTATTTTATCTAAAGAAAGCCAATGTGGACCATTCCACCATAATTTGTGCGATTGTAATAATTTTGTCTCTACACCTCGCGATATTAGATCCGCGGGATTGTCCTTTGATCCTACGTGGAACCAGCATTGATTATCTGAAATTCTTTGAATTTCAGCGACCCTATTAGCGACAAAAGTTTTCCAGTTGGAAGGTGATTTTGCTAACCAAGATAATGTGATTGTTGAGTCACACCAATAGATACATTTGTCTATATGTAAATTGATCGAATCTTTCACTCGTTGCATTAATTGCGCAAGCACTACAGCACCACATAACTCGAGACGCGGCAAAGAAATATTTTTTAATGGGGCAACGCGGAACCTTGCACACAGAAATAATACTGAGCAATTTCCCAAAGAGTCCTTGCTCCTAACGTAAATGCACACCCCATAGGCCTTCTCTAACACCCGTGTAATTCAATTGGTATAACATTTTTTACTGTAACCCACCGAGGAATGGAAACCTCCCTAATATCTGGCAATTGATCCTTAAATCTTAGCCACCTAGTGTTTAGATCTGATGGTATTGACTCGTCCCACGATAATTTAGATTGCCAAAGGTCTTGTATGATTAATTTAGCTATAATTACGATGGGTGCTAAAAATCCTAACGGGTCAAAGATTTGCGCCGTCGCAGATAAAATAGATCTCTTCGTTACTTGATCGTTAAAATTGTAATTGTTCATGTCATATTGAAGAAAGAATGCCTAGTGCTTTATTTTTGCTATGATCTTGAAGTTTGATAGTATTTTGTATATATCGTTCACGGCTCGCGCTAATGTTAGAAATAATTTGTTTTATATTTGAATTCCACTGACGTAATTCAAACCCTGCTGCTGATAAAATTTTAGAAACGTCTTGAATCAATTCTGAGGCTTGCTCTATTGATTCACAACCGGTCAGCAAATCGTCTACATAGAAGTCGTTTTCAATTATCTGAGACGCGGTCTTATATGTTTCACGATTTTCTATTGCTAATTGTTTCAAGCATCTTGTTGAAAGAAACGATGCACACGCGGTACCGTATGTTACTGTGTTCAAGCGGTAGGTATTGACTGGTTGATGTTTGTCTTGTCTCCAAAGAATAAGCTGTAAATTACGCTGTGACTGATTAACTAAAACTTGACGGTACATTTTTGCTATATCCGCAGTGACTACAAATTCATATTGGCGAAAACGTAATAATATTGTGTGAATATCGTTCTGAATTGTGGGACCGGTGCATTAAATATCGTTTAGTGATAAACCTGATTCCGACTTCGCTGACCCGTCGAAATCCACCCGAACCTTTGTGGTGACGCTTGATTGTTTTATACCACCGATAAGTATATCTATTTTACTAGGGACGTTACATTTGCTATCTGCTAATCTGATGTTTTCTAGTATTCTTAATTCTTTTATATTGAAATGTGCAAGAGGTAATTGATCCGTAATGTTATCCAATACAAAACAAGTGATTTCAGAACTATAATTGCCTACACAGGATCTAAATTTGAGATTTACCTTATGCTGTATATTTGATGTAGTTTCCGCGATACCAACTACTGTTAAACAACATCTTGTTCTCTTTAGCTCTAAACGTAAACATGTTGAATTAGTTATAAAATTTGATTTCGATCCTACGTCCAACAGGACTCTACACTTTTGAAGCTTACCGTGACTATCTTCTACGTTAATACATGCTGTCGATAAAATTGTTTGATTTGTTTGTGGTTCACTAATGGCATGGTTAGAGGATGATAATGTTGTTTTGAATGATAATTGATTGGAATCATGAGACGGGCCTGGCGAACTATCTTCTTCTATTTGTATAGTATTGATTAGACTCGACATTATTGCTATTTCTATGGTTTTCTTCTAAGTGCAAAATAGTGTTATGTTTTTTATTACATTTTTTACATTTTTTCGAAAGACAGTCTTTAATAAAATGATTTTTTCTCAAACAATTTAAACAGAGGCATAAACGTTTAATTTCTGAAATTCGATCATTGATACTTAATTTGAGAAACGATTGGCATATATATATATGGAATGATCGGAGTTTTTACAGATTTTTTTTTTTTTAATTTTTATTATTAGTATTATTACAATACTTTTTTACCATATACATGTTTAATTGATTTAATTAACATTAAATCTTACAAAGTTAATACATTTTCTTCTAAATACATTATCATTATTTTCATTCTTCATGTTATTTCGTAGTATATTATACAATTGTAGTCCTTTGTAAAAAAGTGATCTCTGCATCTGTGTTGACATCACCATGTTCAATCGAAAATCGTTCACATTTCTTAACCCGTAATAAGGTTGGCTTTCTCCTTCAAATCTCATTTGCTCAGAAAGGTATCTCGGTGCATCGCCTTGTTTCATCTTTTTAATAAATCTGAGCGTATTAAATTGAAGTCTTTGTTTAACGCTTAACCATTTCAGGTTATCGAACATTGTATTTAAATCCGTGTATCTATTACATTTTAATATTGTCCTCATCGCTTTATTTTGAAGTTTCTGCATTCTTGCTAAATGGATTGTGTTGCTGCATGTATATAAAATAGTGGACCCGTACTCGAAGTGTGGTTTTATTACGGTGTTATATATATATTTATTGCCGTAGTTTTTGATATTTTTTTCTGATTCTTCCAAGAAAACTGATTTTTTTACCGATTTTTTTGCATATGTGCTCAATATGTTCATTAAATTTTAGTTTCTTATCAATTATAAACCCGAGATATTTTATATGATCGACTTTTTCTATTACCGAGTTATTTATTTCAAATGTTTCGTTCGAGTTGATGTTAATTTCTATCATTTTTGTTTTGTTTTCGTTAAGTTTAAGTTTATTCATTTTTAACCAGTTATTTATTTTATTTATGTTATAGATCATATTTTCCCGACATTTTTCTTCCTGTTCTCCAATGGTGTATATTGAGGTATCATCTGCGTATAGTACTATGTTACATCTTTCTAATATATTTGGCAAGTCAGTAATATATATAATAAACAGCAGTGCGCCTAGTATGGAGCCTTGTGGAACTCCGAAGTCGTTCATTATTTCTTCCGATACTAAATTATTTACCTTCGTTGTCTGTTTTCTGTTCTCCATGTACGATTTAAACCAATTCAGCTCTTTTCCTCTTATTCCATACATAAATAGCTTTTTCAGCATTATTGCCCTATCAATGGTTTCAAATGCTCTTTTGAAGTCAAGAAAAATCGCTATTAATTTCTTATCGTTTCCTATGTCTTTCCATTTACTAATGACATAGTCAACAGTTGTCTCACGTGAGTGTTTTTTACGGAACCCTGATTGATATTTAGATAGTATATTATGTTCCTCTAAAAATCTATTACATTGAATGTTATTCGGTTCACATATTGCACATTGTCTATCGATTCCCGTATGTACTAATGCTGTATATAAAATAAGAGTTGAATTTATTAGCAATATTGTAGCTCTCATTGTATTCTATATTGTCAAATATCAGAGATTTGATCATGCTTTTGTTATCATTAAGTACCAGTTTTGATTTATTTCCACATTTGCTTTTGGTCTGTTGAGCAACTAATTCTGTTGTTTATATAATTATTTTTACTATTTTCAATTTTTTATTTATATTTATTTCTGATTATTTTGTATTCTGCCCATTTTTGATTAGTGTTTTCTGTTTTAGCCTGCAGATATCTCGTTATTTTTTCTCTTTTTATTAATCGTAGTTCATCGGTAAACCAATTGTAAACATTTTTATTCTCAACGTGCATTTTTTAGCAGTATTTTTTAAGCATTCATCAAAAAAGTCTACATTTTCATTTATATCTTTGGCGTTATCGTATTTTAGGTTATTAGCTAATTCTGTATTAAAAGTTTCTTTATTATGTTTAAATAATTCTATTATTTTTCTTTCCTTTTGTATTTGATTATTCTTATTTGGGACTGTTAGATTTAAAATTTCGTGGTCCGAGATCTTATTTTTATCATTATTATTCAATAACGTATTAAAGTTATTTGTTATTACGTAATCAATTATTGTTTTAGAATTATCTGTTACACGCGTGCATTAATTTATTAATTGTTTTAGGCCGTTGTCATTGAGTATACTCTTAATTCTATTTTTATATGTGTAGTTTTTCATCCAATCTATATTAAAATCACCGGTTATTAAAATATCACAGTTGTTTAAGTAATTATCACAGATTTCCTCAATTATTTCTTCAAATACAGTACAGAACTCAGATTCGCTATGACTAGGTGATCTATAAATTGCCCCAAATATAAAGCTATAGTTTCCACATGTGGCTCTGCAAAATAAAATCCAATACTTCATATTATCTACCTTTTCAATTAATTTAGTAATATTCCAATGGCTCTTAAAATATATTATTACACCTCCAGTTCTAGAGGATGTAGATAACACATTAGTGTATTTGTATCCTTGTAAATGTATTTCTCGTTCTTCATTTTCTTCAGTTATATGAGTTTCTGATAAAATAATAAACTCAGGCTCTTCTTCTGCTGCAATAATTTCAAGTTGGTTATAGTTATTAATAAGACCTTGTATATTTGTATACATTATGCTAAATTCATTTAATTGTTATGGTAATAGGCCAGCCAATATTTCTCATTTTGTTTTTCAGTTTTTTTTGATACACTGGGCATTCTCTATCATTTGTAAAGTGATTTTCATCCAATCCCATGTTTAGTTTGCTGTTTACCTTTATGCAATTGATGCATTTCATTATTCGGTCTTGAGTTTCACAATCTTTAGTTTTATGCTGTCATTGTTCTTACATTCTTTTGCCAGAGGATTGTATCCTTTACATTTTAACATTGCATGATTTTTGTTCCATCATATACTCTGCATTTTTCCCAGCCAATATTTATTCTTCCTTCTTCTATAATTTTATTATATGATTCGCTATCAACTTTAAATTTTACATTATATACTGTTTTATTATTTCTTTTTACTTTATATTTTTCAATAAATTTAAAATTAGAGTTTGTCAAATAAGAATTCTGGTTTTTTATTTTCTGAATTATTTCATTCTCATTGTATTCAAAAGTCATGCCTGTAATTTTTATTTTATACTCTGATGTATTTGGAACTTTGATTTCATATTGATCCGATATTTTATCTTTGTTAGAGGTTTTTGTGTGAATCGAAGCTTATCAGAATGCAAGTTTGAATGTAAAGAGTTTATTTATATTATTACATGGAAAACGTTAAAAGAACAAATAACAGTACATTGTAAAACAAAGTGAAAATGAACGAAACAGAAATAGTAATCATAATATGCGGTACGACATACGCACGTTTCACCCCCGAGACATACTACGCTGTATTAACGTCGCAATAACGTTCAGTCACCAACGGACAACACAAAACAGGTCCGCGCCCATTTATCGATCGCCACGTCACCGTACTATGCTACCACGTGGTAGCCGACGACCGACCCGGATGGCCACGCATGGCTTATTATGTTTACCCCGAATATGAATTCGTACAACAATCTTGAATTGTGCTCTTAATTTTTTCCCGTTCTTCGCCATTTTCACTCTGTATCACTATTGTTCCGTTTCTCTTACTTATAACGTCTGTTATTTTCGAATCTACTGGATTGATTTTATTTAACTCTTCTTTCGCTTTACCCGGTGATTGCTTTTCCCTTGGTTTTACAATTAGGTGTACTTTGTTGCTCGTATCTGTTTCTAACTGCTTCTGCATATGTTGTATTCTTGCATGCCTCATTTATGACTTTTTTGATCTCTTTGCACATATTTTCATTTTTTTGTTCCATTGTTTGATACAGTTTTTTGTTGTTGTCTTCAATTTCGTTTACATTTCCAAATAATTTTTTAACATCTTCCATATTTTTTTCACAGGATTTTTGAAATTTAATCATTTTATTAATTCTATCTTCATAACGTATCTCAATAGCTTCTAACAATTTTTTAATTTCGTTTTCATTCTGTTTTAGTGTTGTTTTAAATTCATGTTTATAGTCTATTAAGTTTTGTTTACTTTTGATAACACCATCTTGAATTTCCTTTAAAACCAAATCAATGTTTTGTATATATTGCATGCAATCATCACACATATACCTAATAAATTTATTCTCGTCCATAATTTTTACCGAGTATTGGTCTATTCCCGCACATTTTTTTATGATATGGAATACTTTATCACATACTCCACTGCAACTTATTCCACTTTCACCACGAATTGCTGATCTGCATTTATTGCATTCAGCCATAACCATAAATTGATTTTAACCTATCTGTTTAGCTTTATTACAATAATAAAGTTTTAATTTGTTATTTTTTATTTTCAATCAAAATTTTACTTACATAAATTACTTATCACATAAATCTGTGTGCTAATAGTTTTTAGTTTTATATTTTCAATGACAATATGTTGTTGATGTAGTTATATAGGACTTTGAATTACTATTCTTATTATGATTGGATTTGTTACTACTACTAAATAGGCTCTGATTATTTTTGTTTACTTCTAATGACCCTAATAAACTGTACCTTTTTTCTAAAAAATCTGTTAACTCAGAAAAGGTCGGAAATTCACCCTTAGGTTTGAAATCTAAATTTCGCGCTAATGATATTTATGAGCAAGCTATCTAAAGTGGCAAATTGATTAAGGCTTTCGCGGCCAGTTGATGAACTGATGTTGTCCTTCTTTGGGTGTACAGGCCGTCGTCGGTTGGAATTGCTTCCTAACGTTGTAGTCTACAACCAACAGCGAAAATGGATAGACCTCTGAAGAAGCTCGCCACTCGTGCTAGCGAAACGTTAGGAAGCAATTCCAACCGACGACGGCCTGTACACCCGAAGAAGGACAACATCAGTTTATCATAAGTGGGTTGTTTATAATTTTGAAGACCTTGCATTAGTTTTAGGATGTCATCCAACATTATTTGAAGGCCTTGATGTGTATCTCGTTTCATAGACTCTATATTAAATAACGCTTTAATGCTGTTTTGCACTATTAATTTTTTATTTTCAAATCGACGTTTGAGCATATATATAGTTTTGAGTGATTGCGCGGCATCACCCTTCACGGCAGAAAGTATATAATAAAAATTATGGATATCTGACAACTTAGGATTTTTGTTAATCAATGTGTCAAAGGAGTCGTGAAATTCCACCCAATTCTCAAATTGACCACTGAATGTTGGCAAGCTAATACTCGGTAATTTTAACATATTTGTACCAAAGTCGTCATAAAAACTTTCATTAGTTTTTACAGGTGTGTTAAATTTTGATATGAGACATTTTGCCCTCGCGGTCCCTTCGAATAATTCGTACATGTTTGCGAAGTAAGTTTTACGTTTATCGACTTTCGTTTGAAGAAGCTCTCGGTCCGGCGTTTGATAATTTTGAGCCATGTAGTTGCGAAGTTTGGTTATTCGCGTTTTAATATCCGTTTGCTTCCGTTTGAGCAAATCGAGATTAGGCATTGTTTTAGTAAATAGGGAAACGAATCAAATTATCACTAGCCCTACTTATTTCGTCTTTCCCAATTCGTTTCCGAAGACGAAATAAGTAGGGCTAGTGATAATTTGCGATGAGCTTACCGTAAAATAGGTGACCAATGTAAATTGGCTGCAATCCTGGACTCGCTGCTATAGAGCTGAATGACGAAAAATAGGCTCCGGTGTCGATGTCCAATGTAAAGTGGCTGTAGTCCTGGACTCGTTGCTGTAGAGCTGGATGACGAAAAGTAGGCTCCGGTGTCGATGTCCAATGTAAAGTGACTGTAGTCCTGGACTCGTTGCTGTAAGTTGAATGATCTTGATCCTTGTATTATCCTTACGCGTATCCTTTTGCTTGTATCCGGCTCGAAGGACCAAAAATGTTGTCGCCGTAGTTTGACGAACTTATTGCAATGTTTTGCTCCCAAAAACTTGTTCTAATAAATGACTCCACTAGATCATTTATATATGATATTTATTAAAAACTTAATTTACAAACAAACACTTTAACTAAAACTTAACAATAAAAAAAGGGTGGACTGTATATATATTGCGTGGACTATATATGAAGAAAAAGATAGCGCGGAAACCAAATCGACTGGTTCAATCAAGGATCAAATTGCAACTGGCTGTTTACCTTAAATATTAGTATGAATTGTCGCATTTGTTACATTTGCTCGCAGGTGACCATGGCCATGGCCTTTTGATGTGTGCCGACCCTTTGTCAGCAAGTAATCACGGCGGATGGTTGCCGTCGTCGGTAAATTACAAAGACTATTTCCAGCATCCCCTGGTTATCAGTCACCACCATAATATTAAATAAACAAATTTGAACAAAAGAGTATTAAGCCGCAACAAAAATCCTCTAACAATATTGTTTCGACTGTTACGCCATTTTCAAAGAGTAATTACAATACACTAAATTAGGTTCTATAATGTCCTACAGTTTTTTATATTGAACACCAGCCTCTTCACAAAATTCTTTCAAACTTGCTACCCGTACTGTAAACCGATTGAAATATAAATATATATTTGTAATAATTACTTCCACATCTATTGACATTGAACTTGATGCTATATTGATGGCATGTGATATAATGTGAGCATTACAACCAATTCCCAAAATATTTCGTTTCAGAAGATCTTGTACGAAATTGTTGGTTTTCTCTAACCTCAAATTAATTAAACAGAAAGGGAATTCCCATAAAACTTTGCCATACATACTATGCATGCGTCATACTTCACATCAAAGATCAGCCTGGGGATTACGTACACAAATATTGGAGAGATAGATATATCCATCTCTTTTCACAAATGTAATTTTGACGTTGTTAGAAAAAGAGGTCTGTAGTATATATCTATCTCTCCAGGTACATAATACGGCCTCTCAGTTGTGCCGGTGTTTGGTGTTTGCCCTGTCCTCTGACCTGCGGGAAACGGCAAGCAATATGCGCGTGTGAAATTCAAATCACTGTCAAAATAATTTTAAATATTTAATTAATCAAACTGAAATAAAATAATCTAAAAAAATGTTTTGGAAATACAAATGAGTATAAAATTGTACAAATGAGTACTTTCAGAGTACAGGATTTGAAAAGAGTACGGTTTGCGAAAAAAGAGTACAAAACTCATTAAATGAGTATAGTTGGTCACCTTATGTTCAAGCTAATTGCGCTCTCATGACAGTGATGCCACCAAAGTCACAGCGGCGCGTACTAGCATGCAGTTCATGGACATAGTGAACACAACATAAAAAACAATAATAATGTGCATACACATAAACCGCCAGCCTTGAAAGCCCTAACTTTCAACGAAGTAATCAAGAATACAAAAAATTCAAATGAAAACACATACTAATACCACCGCCTCGCATAATCCGTCAAATAATTTGTAAATTTTGAATCCTCGGATAACTCTGATATAAGGGTATAAACCTGATTTAACTCATTATGTGCCCCAACGTAATTAGTGGAATTGTCGGAAAAAACATCCGTACACAACCCGCGCCTAACGACAAATCGCTTAAAACAATTCAAAAAACTATCACTGATTAAGTCGCCGAAAAGTTCCAAATGAACCACCTTGCTTCAAAAGCATACAAATAAGCAAAGATAAGCCTTATTATCCTTCTGCTGGGTGTTTTGCCATGCTTTATTAAAAATGGACCCGCGAAGTCAGTACCACATACTAAGAATTGTCGAGAAGGGGTAACCCGACACCCAGGCAAATCTGCCATCCGTTGTGAAACTCGTAGGATCCGCACGGAAAAAAATTAATTTTCACACCCGACATTCCATTTAGTGGCCAAAATGTATGCCAAATGGCAGCCAATGTAGTTTGCGCTCCTGCGTGCAGATTAACAATATGCTCATGTTTTATAACTAGATCAGTGAAATTATTATTTGATGGCAAAACAGTGGAAAATTTAATATCGTAGCTAACCATGGCTCGGGAATTTCTACCTCCAACGCGAATTAAACTATTTTTGTCTAAAATGGATTTAACGGTGCCAATTTACTGGATGGAGATACGGATTTTTCTGATTTGAGTAAATTTACTTCTTGACAAAATTCCTTAGATTGAATAAGTTTAATAATAACGGTTAAAGAACGATTTAATTCGCTCAATGTTATATATCCTGTAAGCAAAAAGCGACCAATCGCTTTAATTTCGATAAAGAGGAGAATCTATTAATTAAATCTGTTCAGGACACGTTAGATATTAGTTTTTAGATTAATTTTAGTGAATAATGTGTTAATATTGTTATAGTTATTTTCTTGCTTTGTTACATTTCATATTTAGATTTAGATAATATGAATACAAAATTGTCGGTCTTTCGCATTGAACGTGTAACTTAGTTTATAATAGGAAAGTCCGGCAATTATATCTGCTACTCAAAACGGTTGAGGGTGTAGGCCAGGTAGCGCGGATCGAGTACACTGGCTCAGACTTGTTCCTTCACCCTCGTCCCATCTTCCCCGCAATAGTAACATCAATGACAAAATATTTGCGAGGAACAATAAGTTACATTTTTACCGAGATAAGTGACACTTGGTCGGTACATTTAGTCGTTACATTTCTCGATTCTAAAAAGATACCACCGCGATTTTAATATCCATTCGAAGTTTCGTTGTTAATATTAATTAGTTTTACGGTAATTAGTTTAAATATAGTAAAGTATTTATATTTTCAACTTCGGAAGTTTTATTCACGCCGCAAAACATACATACTAAGAAAATACCGGTCGTGATATTCACGGCAAATAAAATCATTGTTACTAGTGTAGCACTTCTTTTAATAACACACCATATCAATTAATTAATTAATGGCTTGATATATTTTACAATAATTTACAAAATGAATAAAAGTAAGTATTCGAGTACAGTTCGAGGTTAATCTTTCGACGCGTCACATGAACTCTACCCCGACCGCGCTCCGCACATGGATACATAGCGGTCGCTCTATGGGGAGTAGTGGATACACAAACGCATCCACTCAACATGGCACACATGCATGTAAAAATATATGCCACAGTTCAGCTGTCCTGACGACAAGACGTCCTCGTCGTCGTACACAAATGACAAAACATAAGTTTACTTAAACTTAAATAAAATACAAGTTTAAATACATACAAATCCCAAAGAAATAAACAATATCGTGACAACAATAAACAAAATAAAATGACAATTCTATTGCTTACCACAAAACATAGTTTAAACTTAACACACATGAATATAATTAAACATTAGTAGATGCTAATTTAAGGCGATCAGTAGATAAAACCTCCTTGTAAGGCCTCCCACTCTGACGTTCCCCTTCTATGTACCCTACTAAGTATCTATCCTTTGACAAATTGATTAAGGCTTTCGCGGCCAGTTGATGAACTGATGTTGTCATTCTTCGGGTGTACAGGCCGTCGTCGGTTGGAATTGCTTCCTAACGTTTCGCTAGCACGAGTGGCGAGCTTCTTCAGAGGTCTATCCATTTTCGCTGTTGGTTGTAGTCTACAACATCAGTTTATCTATCCTTTTCTAATACTTTATGTATTTGATATGGTCCCCTGTATTTTGGCCTCAACTTTCTACTATCTCCTGTAGATGCTATGATTTCTGACTATAACTAACTCACCTAACTTATACTTTTTAGCTTCAACTTTATTCTTGTTATAATACTTCGCTTGCTTTTCCCTATTATTTTCTAATAACCGCAACTTTCTCTACTCTAGTCTCTCTGTCTATATCTATACCGTTAATCTTACTATCATTTAACTTATTAATTTCTACTGTTAAAGGATTTTCCTTTAATCCTATACCCCTATGTCTAAACACTAACTGGAAAGGAGTACATTTAGTCACTTTATGTACTGCACTGTTTAAACTCCATTGGATATCACCTAGATTTTTATCCCAATCAGCCTCCTCTGATTCACAATCTTGGCTAGTTGACAAATAAGTAAGTATGGTTTTGTTAAGACGTTTCCCCTTGGCGTTCCCGCAGCAACTTACGTGTAATATATCATTATCTTTACAGAAATGCTCGAAAGAATGTGCTGTAAAAGATGTGCCCCTATCCGTAATGATACGAAACGGTCTACCATAGTGGGAAATAAACTGTTTTAAAAATTTAATTGATTCCACGGCAGTGGTATCTGGTACCGCCTTCAAAACAGTATACTTTGAATACCCATCAATTAGTCCTATAATATATTTATTATCATACTCAGTACGTTCAAACGGCCCTAGGTGGTCTAAATGTATAGTATGAAAACAAGTTTTTCCTTTATCCAAAGGATGCAAATATCCTGAAAATATAGATAAATTACCTGGTACTTTATGGTAAATGCAACTTACACACCTGTTAATATATTTAGTTACAAAATTTCGCATTTTAGGAAAGTAATATCTCTTTTAATTTCTCTAATGTCTTGTCTATACCTAAATGACTTAAGTTTCTATGCGTTTCTCCTACTAAATCATATCTTAATTCGTCTGGTACATATAATCTTAATTTTTCGTTCTTCACTCTGTATACTCTACCATTATGTACTGTAAATTTATTACTTCTACTATTTTCATTCTTTTCTAAATCGTCGTGTATTTCTAAAATTTCTGTGTTAGTGCGCTGCATAGCGGCTATCCAATCTGTCGTAATGTTAATATGTAAAACCGGCAAACCTATCAACTCTGTTTCTTTAGATTCCTCTACTGGATACCTACTCAAACAATCTGCAACGGTGTTGATCGAACCTGAACGGTATTCAATTGTATAATTAAACTCAGACAATCGAACAAACCACCTACCTATTCTCGGGTTCAGATCTCTTTTTCCTTCAAATAATTTCAAACTATTGCAATCTGTCTTAATTGTAAAATGAATCCCTATTAGATATACCCTGAATCTCTCGACTGAGTGGACTATCGCTAACGCTTCCAATACGTATGAATGATAACGCGATTCTTCTGGGGTTGTCTTTCTACTGAAATAGCTAATCGGATGTAACTTACCGTCACTTTGCATCTGATAAAGAACACCACCTATTCCTAACACTGACTGGCATCAGTATGCAATTCTGTTCTAGCTGAAGGATTGTAGATACTGAGCAGTGGCTCACTACTAAGACTTTCTTTAATTAATTTAAAAACCTCTCGTTTCTTTAACAAATCCGTTAATGGTCTAGCTACTAACGCAGACCCTTTTATGAAACGCCTAAATTAGCTTGCTAAGCCAATAAAGCTCCTGACCGATTTGGTATCGCACGGTTTCGGGAAATTAATAATACTATTCAATTTTAACCTACCCGGGCCAATTCCTTTTTCGCTAATTTCAAATCCTAAGTAAATAATCTTTCTCTTAAAGAAGCTACACTTGTTTAGTCGGATTGTTAAATTACTATTTCTCAAAGCTTGCAAAACTTCTCTTAAATTTTCTATTCCTTCTTTAACAGTTTTTGATGGTATGATGGTATCACCTAAATACGATAATGCAATTGTATACCTTAGATTACCTAGAGCTAAATTCATTAAACGAGAAAACACTGAAGGTGCATTACATATGCCGAAGCTCATTCTTTTAAACTGATATACACCATCCGGTACAATAAATGCTGTTTTATCTCGGGATGCCTTTTCCATAGGTATCTGGTAATACCCTGATCTCAAATCTAAACTACTAAAATATTTCTTACCTTGCAACAGATCTAGTTGGTCGTCAATTATAGCTAGTGGGTAATTTGCTTATTTAACTTACGGTAATCAATACAAAGGCGATCATCTCCTGTCTTCTTCTTCACTAGTAGACACGGACTGACATATTGCGACACTGAATCTTCAATGATGTCGGCTTGCTTCAACTCTTCTACGATCTCTCGAACTTTGTCCTTCTCAACCCAATCCTTCCAGCTTCTCTTCGCGTCTGGTTTTAAACTATGACACCATGTTTTTACGACCCCGGACAATTTCGATAGACCATAATGTTTTATAGCCACCTCGTCCCAGTCATATATTTCACAATATTCTTCAATTTTTGCGATCCATTCTTCGATATACAAATCTTCTTTAACTGGATCAAATTCAGGCAAAAACTGATGTAGATTAGAAAAATGTCTAAGATCACCTCGGACCCCATCGTTCGTCGATTCCGTTCCCGTTGGCACGTCTTTCATCACGGTATCTTGTGAATTTCCCGGCATTTTCAGTCCTGATTGCAATCTCTGCGATCCCCAGACAAACACCAAAATTATCCCGAACCAAAACAATGAAAACGTCGACACGGATACTCGACTTGAAGGCAATTTGTGTTTAATCTCACTTCTGAAACTGTAGCACTTCTTTTAATAACACACCGTGTTATTATTAATTATTTAATAGCTTGATATATTTTACAATAATTTACAAAATGAATAAAAGTAAGTGTTCGAGTACAGTTCGAGGTCAATCTTTCGACGCGTCACATCAAGTCTACCCCGACCGCGCTCCGCACATAGACACATAGCGGTCGCTCTATGGGGGGTAGTGGATACACAAACGCATCCACCCAACATGGCACACATGCATTTAAAAATATATGCCACACTAGTATCACGTGTCGGGATTAATAATGAAAGTGTTTTTTTTTTTTCAGGAACGTTGTCCAAGTTAAAGTTTATAATAGTTTCGGACCATGGGTTTTTATCTAACAGAAGGCACGGCGGTCCTGACTATCACAATTTGCATTCTGCTACTTTATCAGGATCTAGTTCTCTGGAAATTACGTCAGCAGGGTTATGTTCACTGACGCCATTCTTTGACTGAAGTTAATTTTTGTACTTCTGATACGCGATTGGCAACGAATACCTGCCAGTTAGATGGTTCTGAATGTAACCAGTTTAATACTATACTTGAATCACACCAAAATTTTTTATCATACATATCTAATTTCAGCGCGTTTTCGGCCTTGTCCATCAGCTGTGCTAAAAGAAGAGAGCTCCACAAAGCTCCAGACGAGGCAAAGAGATAACATTTACTAGACCGATTGCGAAAGAATCTGTATGCAAGCTGCGTATGCTACTTTAGATTGCCACAAATGTTGCAAAATTATTTTGGCCTTGATTGTGACTGGCCCTATTAAAATCAAAAATTTGACTAATAGCGGAAAGAATATGCCTTTTTGTGACCCTTTGATTATTGTCTGTTATTAAATACTGATACTGACAATATCATGTCCCTGGCACGTGAATTAATTTCAAAAAAGTATTTTCACACATTTCGCAGTATTCGTTTTGTTCATCGGAATCATCAATTGATTCAATTTGTGATTGAACGTCATTAAAGTCGTTTCATAATATTTAATTTTTATGTAGACGACCTTCTAATTCGGAAATAGATTTGTTACTATCAAATTTATCCACGAATATACCTAACCTTGTTATTTGACCTTTTAATTTTCCTCGTTTTGTGACTAAGCGTTTCATTTTTTCTTCGGACGACTCACCGTTTTTACTCATTGTGATGTTTTATTGCGAGACAAATGATGTTTAAAACCTGAACAATTAGCACTCTAAGGAATTAAAATAGTTCATTAACGAGATAATTAATTATGCGTAACGTAATCAATATTGAGTTATATACCTTCGCAATGACAAAATTGTTAAATCGAGGAACTATGATAAAAGGAACGAACTCACTGTTTTGTTGCTGCTACCTTAATTATCTGGCTCGAAGTCTTGACCATGTTTTGGGGTTGTTGTAGCAATCGTGTTAGTGGACTGTATTTGTTAAGAATTAACGACGAGAAATGCACTAATTCAAGTTAACACATTAATTTATTAAGGAACTATTAAAAAATATAACAACTACAATTCACATATTAACAGGCAATTCTGCAAGTAAACACGTGCTCTCATATCGTTATAGATAGATGTTCACGCTACTAGCGCTCTCATGACAGTGATGCCACTAAAGCAGTGATTCTCAACCACTGTGCCGCGGCACTTTTGTGTGCCCCGAAATTCTAAAAGTGTGCCGCCAAATTTTAGATATATAATAATGTTAATATTATTAAATAATATGATTTAAAAAGAAAAATATTTTTTAACAGGAATAGATATTTAAATCCTTAAAAAAAATTAAATTATCTCATTAGTTATGTCGAATGTCCGAAGGGTTGGTTTTTTAAAAAGATTTCAAATTCGAATAACTTATTTATTTATTTCAAAGAACACTTTTGAAAGCTACACTGATAACTGATTACTACTGACAACTTCAAAGAGACGAACAGCGCCAAGAGATTGACTTTTCATGCAGGGTGTCCTACTATTTGTTAACTAGCCTAGACGAAGGAATTCGGGGGTTGGAGTAAGCTGTCGCCACCCTGCAATAACGTAGGCTGTATATAACACATTATTTGTTTTGCAACGCGTTCTTTCTTAGTGTCGGATTATAGTGAAGCGGCGAACATAGGGAGAGCGCAGAGGAGAGCATAGCGTTTTATTCAAACCAATAGGAATAAATGCATGCGTTTATAGTAAGGCGTTTTACATAGCGGCGAAGAGAGCGTTGCTGCAGCCGTATTGCAGAATTAAAGATATGTCGCAATATATTCAGCAAAATACTGCAAAAACTCTTACAAATTCAAATTTTGCCCTACAAATCGACGAAACCACAGATATTACAGGAAAAACTCAATTAATTGCATTCGTTAGATTTATTCAGGAAAATGATATAATTCATCAATTTTTATGTTGTCGGGAGTTACCTAATTTTACAACTGGCAAACATATTTTTGATATAATTAGTTCATATTAAAGAAATTAAAGATTCGTGGAAGTCATGTATTGGCATTTGTACAGATGGTGCTCCAGCTATGACTGGACGTGTAAAAGGATTTGTAGCACATGTTAAAGAACTGAATGGGAATGGATATATATTAGTTACCGATAACCGTTAACAGGAATAGATATTTAAATCCTTAAAAAAAATTAAATTATCTCATTGGTTATGTCGAATGTCCGAAGGGTTGGTTTTTTAAAAAGATTTCAAATTCGAATAACTTATTTATCTATTTCAAAGAACACTTTTGAAAGCTACACTGACAATTGATTACTACTGACAACTTCAAAGAGACGAACAGCGCCAAGAGACTGACTTTTCATGCAGGGTGTCCTACTATTTGTTAACTAGCCTAGACGAAGGAATTCGGGGGTTGGAGTAAGCTGTCGCCACCCTGCAATAACGTAGGCTGTATATAACACCTCCTCCCTTAGGATAAGACTGTCCTCAGTCTTCAGGCGAAAGTAGGATAAATTGGAGCCGAAGGTGGATTCAACTCTTTTATTTCTTCGGTCGCTGGATTGTCTGGATTCTTCTTTTCGAATTTCTTTCTAATCAATGTGTAGAGATGTTGAGTTTGTTTTCTGTAACATAGGATGACACACAGAATAGTAAAGGCAATTATGCACAGTCCAGTGACGATTGAGTGTCCAATAAAGTAGACGGGTTTTAGATGTATAGGCGTTTCTTCAATTTGTCGTAACAGTGGAGTAATTTCTTCATCTCTTGAAGGGTAGTTTCTTAATTCTATTAATTGTTTTTTTGGTGCCGGCAGAGGAATCTCATACCTCTCGATTTTGTAGTCGACGAGGTGTGTTTCTGTCTTCTCGAAAATTTCTTGATTAATTGAAACAATTTGTTGGTAGTCTAGTAGATACGATCCTTGCGTACGTTTTTCACCATCTAAGGTCCATCTTTTGTTGGTGGAGATCAATAATGATTTGTTTTGGAATTCTTCGATGTTGATGTAGCTTTTTACGGAAATAAGAAGTCATTCTGGAGGCTTTAAGCAGTCATTAATAATTTCTTTTGTGCAAAAGTAAGATTTTATCTCTAAAGGTGTGCAGTTTTCATACCATTTGGAAAGGGTTTCGTAAATAACGAGGAATCGTGAGGATGTGATAATTAGGGTATTTTTATTAATTAGAGAGTATATTTTGGACAATATAAAACTTATAGGTTTCGTAATAGGGAAGCTTATTATGTATAAGATGATGTCATTAGTCAAAATCATATCCTGTTTATTATATTTTAGAAAATTAATTGGATGTAAATCTGAATAAGGTAAAATCTGATTTTTTCCATAAATTTCCGTCAGATGAAAGAGCATTTCTTTCATTTGTTTATTTGAAATCATTTCGTAATTTAGAATTTCCTCGCGGGCGAAGGTTAATGATCTTTCCATCATTTGCAAATTGTTTACTAATTGGTCAGCGATTTGAGTTAAGTGAATGGTTTCTAGTTCTGTTTGTAGTGTATTGGAGGTGTTAATGAAGAAATTATAGGTGTTATTGAATGTTCTTGTTATTGTTTTAATATTATTATTGTAAGAGTCGGTAATGTGGTGTGCTAATGACAGATATTGTGATTGCCTTTCTACTAAATTCTTTTTATTTGCAAATAAACTTAGAATATTATTTTTCATTTCTTCGTAATCATCATTATTTACGGTTCCGAATAGATATTTAAAGGCGTCACCTATACCGTTAATTAATCCTCTTTTAGTTCTATATGATGATCTTAATTTGTTTAGTATGTCTTCAATATTGTTTAAGGCATTTTTTAGAGGTATGAAAGACGTCGGTGTGTGGCGAAGTTTCAAGATGGTAGTTTTTGCTAACAAATCTAGGTAGGATTGTCTTATTAGGGTTAGGTTATAATGGTAGAGGAATTTGTGATAATGAGAAAGAACGTGGGCTTGGCCAAGTTTTTCTTCCATGTAAGTTATTTTGTTGTCTAGTTTTGTTACTTTAGTTATTTCCGCTAGTGCTGGTGCTAGCAGCAACATTGTCAGGAGGGTCTTCATATTCCTGTAAAGAAGTATGTTTCTTTAGTCTTTTCATTTTTCTAATAGGGTGTTTCTGAACAGCGGTTTGTTTTTGTCCAATACATTCTATCCTATCATTTTCTTGTGTTAATGCATGAAATTTTTGGAATTCTGGCGAAAGTTTTTTTCTTAACGGTACTTTAATGAATACGTCTTTGGGCGCTTGGGGTATTTCTTCTTTATTCTTATTATTTAGCTTATCTAGGGCCTTTTGGTTTCGGTCTTTGGCTTCTTTACTTATTTGTTCATATAAAATAGTTTTAGTTCTCGCATGCGGTTAGTTGTGTATCGAATCGCGATTTGTATATGAAATACTTGCAAGGGCCGTTCAGCGATAAGCATGGTAGGTACAGGATTTTCGATAGCGGAGTGCACTGTGTTTATATCATCATCTTTATTTTCTACAGTCTTTTCGGGAGCATTTTTGTCTAATTCTGATAATATTTCGTCTGCCATTTCAGGGTGAAGTTGTTGTTCAGTGTCTACATTGTTAAAAAGGGATAAAAGGTCACAGTCGTCTTCGTCTTCCAAAGCATTGAGCTCTACTCGCGATAAAGCGTCAGCAACTTTATTTTCTTTTCCTTTAATGTGTTTAATTTCACAGTCATATTCTGATAATTTAACTTTCCATCGACTAAGTCGACCTTGGGGTTCCTTTAAATTGTGTAGCCATACTAAAGGTTGGTGATCGGTTTGTAGGATAAACTTTCTACCAAAGATATGTGGTCTAAAATTCTTACACGAGTCAATAATTCCTTCTCGATAGTGGAGTAATTTCTCTCGGCACTATTAAGGGTTCTAGAATAAAATGCTATGGGATGATTGTTCTGTGAGATTACTGAGCCAATTGCTTTGTCGCTCGCGTCGGTCGTAATGCAAAATGTTTGTTTAAAGTCGGGGTAGGCTAACACGGGGGCATTGGAAATAATTTCTTTGATTTTATTAATTGCATTTAGATATTCAACATCGTTAATATTGATTTTAGATTTTTTTTTCAAGCATTTAGTGAGGGGTAAAACAATCTTTGCGTAGTCTTTGATGAATTTGCGGTAATATCCGCTAAGACCAAGGAATGATTTTAATTCATTCTGCGTCTTAGGGATAGGGAAATTTTTGACAGCGGCCACTTTATCGGGGTTAGGTAGTATTCCGTCGGTTGTAATAATATGTCCTAAAAAGGGGACTTCCTTGCGAAGGAATTCGCTTTTGTCCAGTTGGACCTTTAAATTTACTTCCCTAAGGCGTTGGAAAACTTGTCTGAGGTGAAGTATATGGTCATGAAGGGATTTACTAAAAATGACAATGTCGTTCATGTAGACGAATACAAATTTATAGAGGAAATCCTTTAGAACCGTGTCCATCATACGTTGGAATGTGGCGGGAGCGTTTTTAAGGCCAAACGGCATACGAACATACTCGTAATGGCCGTTTTCCACGGAGAAGGCGGTCTTTTCAATGCTATTAGGGTCCATAGGTATTTGAAGAAATCCGGATGCTAGATCAAGAGTCGTATAATAACAACATTTCCCTAAAGAGTCCAAAACATCGTCAATTCTTGGCAAAGGGTATTTGTCTTCGATAGTTTTTTTATTTAAGTTTCGAAAATCGATGACCATACGCCACTTCTTTCTATTAGAAGCGTCCATCTTTTTCGGAACTATCCAGACTGGTGAGGAGTAAGGGGAAATAGAAGGTCTAATTACGTTGTCATTAAGTTGTTTGCGAACTTGATTTTGAATTTCCTCTTTTAATTTTTGAGGGTATCTAAAACTCCTTTGGTATACGGGTTCGTCGTTTGTACTTCTGATATTATGCATAACATTAGTGACGGCGGTTAATTTAGATTGATCTTTGTGGAAAATAGATTTATATTCTGTACAGAGTTTAATAATTTTGTCTTTTTCCTCGTGATTCATATGAGAGGTACGTATTTCTTTAATGATGTCTGTATAAAGGTAACTTTCTAGAGGATCGACATTTATTGGTTCAGTCAGGTTAATATTATTTATACAATACACGTCAGCGTATCCGTAACTCACAGGGTAGATGCCAGGTATAATGTCGGCATGGTCTGCAATAACGCAATTACCTTTATGCAAATTTACCAGGATTTTTTGGAATGTTGTTTCTGGTAAAATTTTGTCTCGTGTCTCGTGAAATTTTATTATCGAGTGTCTAGTCTTTAATGTACTTTCCTCGTTGTTGAGAATAGCATTCATATTTACTAAGTCTACATGGCTAATAAGGGCGTCGAAAGTATCATGAAATTGACAAACAAGGAATTCGATTTCGGTTGGTTCACTAAATTCAAATAGGAGCGGAATCTTTAACCTGTAAATACCTTTTGTTTTGCCATGAGCGGTTTTTATCTCAAAAGGGTCTTCATAAACATAATTGGAAAAGTATGTTTCAACTAATTTTAGATTTATTATTGACTTCGATGCGTCTGAATCGATTAAAATTTTGCAGTTAAATTCATAAGATTGTATGTATGGCAAACGGGGCGTTTTAACAAGTAAATTATTTAATTTTTCCAAGTCTAAGTGGTCTGTCTGTTTGAGGCTTGTTGTGTAAAATTTTCGTCAATTTGGTCGTCGCAATTTTCCTCGAGGTTTTCTCCTGAATTTTTTACTTCGGAAAAGTCTTCTAGATATTGTTCGGGTAAATAAGCATTACCTTCTTCATCGTAAACGTATGGCTCGCTTTCAGCATTAGTCAATTCTTCTACAATGAATTTAGGAGGTTGGTTTGATTTATTTTGGAAATAATTGATAACTGGTCGACGTTGTTGCTGGGTGACAGTACGCATACTAACGTCTCCACTATTTGCGATATTGATTGGTTGGCGATTAAAATTTTGATTATTAAAATTTCTATTAGGCCAGTTAGAATTGGAAGGTGGGATGTGGTTTTTGAAGAATAAATGGTTTTGGTGGTCCATTGTTAATAGTAGGAAAGGTTTGTGATGGTTTCCTTTGTACAAAATTTGATTGAAAAGCAATAGGAGGGTTTCTAAGGTTTTGTGGTCTGAATGATTGTGTTAAATTCGTGGGTGTTTTAATTGGGTTTCTGTTAACGTTATTAGTAGCGTTTTGTTTACTATTTGTTTGTATTTTTTGCATTTGTTGATATAATAACGAATTTTGATTTAAATTGTCTAATTCTTTGCAAAATGAAAGGGCTTGTTGTAAACTAATTGGGGTTTTATATAGAAGATGTTGGCGATAGGGCTGGTTAATGGCAGCGCAAAAAACTTTCAAAGCTTTGCTTTTATAGTGACTTCGTCTGTATTGTTGATCAGTTAGACCACTAACAGCTTCGCAAATTTTACTTAGTATATTATGTAATCGCAAATAATACTGTTCATAGTGTTCATTTTGGAACATGTAGCAGCCTATTAATTGATTATATAATAACTTCTCGTCCTCGGCAGGACCAAAACGTTCTTTTAATAAAACGCGTAGTGAGGCCCATTCCGCTGGTCTCTCTACTGAATACAAAAGAAATGCATCTCGCTTTAATTTATTAACAATTACATTGAATTTTAAATTAATATATTCTTCCGCGGTAGTAGTTACAACATTGTATAAATTATCGCAGGCGTTAAGAAATTGACTTAATTCATTTTCTGCTCCATGAAAATTTGGAATTGCTGAACTGAATAAATCATATTTCGTTTTAAATTCACTAATTGTAACTAAGGGCTTCGTTGCGGTAGTCATCATGTGTAGAATTTAACGGAGAGGACAAGTAGAAAGGATAGATACGAAAAATGCACTAACCTGTTTCAAAATCCTCCAAATTTGCAGCCTTCTAGCAGAGATTTCAATCCTCAGTGGAATAGAATTTTCTTATGGGCAGCAAACCGTCGTTTTTGATGTTGCAGGTTCTTTTGTAGATCTGGACGTTGTAGAATTGATATTCTAAAGCGTAGGTTTTCCGGTTTTCCAGAGACGCTTTCCAGATCCTGTTCGCAGCGCCAGTTATGTCGAATGTCCGAAGGGTTGGTTTTTTAAAAAGATTTCAAATTCGAATAACTTATTTATTTATTTCAAAGAACACTTTTGGAAGCTACACTGACTTTATTACTACTGACAACTTCAAAGAGACGAACAGCGCCAAGAGATTGACTTTTCATGCAGGGTGTCCTACTATTTGTTAACTAGCCTAGACGAAGGAATTCGGGGGTTGGAGTAAGCTGTCGCCACCCTGCAATAACGTAGGCTGTATATAACACATTATTTGTTTTGCAACGCGTTCTTTCTTAGTGTCGGATTATAGTGAAGCGGCGAACATAGGGAGAGCGCAGAGGAGAGCATAGCGTTTTATTCAAACCAATAGGAATAAATGCATGCGTTTATAGTAAGGCGTTTTACATAGCGGCGAAGAGAGCGTTGCTGCAGCCGTATTGCAGAATTAAAGATATGTCGCAATATATTCAGCAAAATACTGCAAAAACTCTTACAAATTCAAATTTTGCCCTACAAATCGACGAAACCACAGATATTACAGGAAAAACTCAATTAATTGCATTCGTTAGATTTATTCAGGAAAATTATATAATTCATCAATTTTTATGTTGTCGGGAGTTACCTAATTTTACAACTGGCAAACATATTTTTGATATAATTAGTTCATATTAAAGAAATTAAAGATTCGTGGAAGTCATGTATTGGTATTTGTACAGATGGTGCTCCAGCTATGACTGGACATGTAAAAGGATTTGTAGCACATGTTAAAGAACTGAATGGGAATGGATATGTATTAGTTACCGATTGTTTTTTGCATCGAGAAGCACTTGTTACAAAATATTTGTCATCGGAATTGAAAAATTTCTGGAACAATGTGTTAATAAAATGGTTACTTATATAAAATCAAGACCATTAAAAAGTCGCTTATTTAGTAGATTATTCCTAGCTATGAAAGCCAAGTAAGAATTCTTGTTACTGTATACGGAAGTAAGGTGGTTGTCCAGAGGAAGAGTTTTATTTCGTGTGCTGGAATTAAAAGACGAAATGAAAATATTTTTTTAACAAAATAAAAATTATGAATAATTTGTTCATTTGTTGGAAGATAAAATATGATGCACTAAACTGGCTTACTTATCATAAATTCAAGTATATAAGGGCCTAATGAAAATATCTTAAACTCAACCGACAAGCTGATGGGATTCCAAAAATAAATAACCTTATGGAAGAATAAAGGCCAGCAATCCATTTCTCATAACGGATACTTCTGTATTTGACTTAACTTTGAATGAAGACGAAGAACTCATTTTGCTTTCCAATAATCGAGATTTAATTTTAAAACATTCAGATGAATCAGTTAATTCATTTTGGATTAACATTAGATGCGATTATCCAATGATAGTCAAAAAAGCTTTAAATATATTACTACAATTTTTCACATCTTATTTGTGTGAATTCGAATTTTCAGCATTAACCAACATTAAAACTAAAAAAGATCAGGATTGTTAAATGTGGAAGACGATATGAGAGTAGCATTGTCATTTTTACGACCAAATATAAAGAAATTATCAAAAAACATGAAGCTCAAATTTCGCATTAAAAGTATTCTTATTATTAACTTGTAATTAATCCCTTCATAAACGTACTGTTATTTTTGTAGTAGGTACATATTATTTTATTTCACACATTTAAAATTATTATCATAAACTATTTTACGCAGTGTATCACAGATAAGTAAATATTTTTAAACTGATCTTTTTCTTTGTGTGCCGACAAATTTTAAAATCGTTAAGTGTGCCGCAATAAAGGAAAGGTTGAGAATCACTGCACTAAAGTCACAGCGGCGCGCACTAGCATGCAGTTCATGGACGTAGTGACCACAAAATAAAAAACAAAAATAAAATGCATAAACAATATTCTTTCAATAAATACAACACTGTATCACCAACTCAGACATGTAAAAATAAATATGTATAATCGACATAGCAAAGCTTATATAGAATACAGTTGATTAATTCTTGAATGTGACATGGTACAAAAGCTTCCCTTAATAAACAAACTTTTGTTAAACACACTGTGGTTTCGTTCTACTCATTTATCGTATAGGTGACTTTGTCAGTGGATCTGCCAACTTCTCCCCTATTGGAATGTATTTGAACATTATTATCTTTTTCAATTTGTTCCCAGAAGAAATGATATTTGATGTAGATATGCATAGACCTTTTATAACTCGTTAGATTGTTTGCAATGCTAATACAACCGTTATTATCTCCATAAATTCTAATTGGATCTTTAATTTCTATGTTGATACTAACATATCTTTAGCCTCTGTTGATGAAGCTGCTACAGATGTTTGTCTTTTTGTGTTCCAGCATATTGTACATATTTCGGATAATTTGAACAAATAACCTGTTGTACTTTTTCTATCACAAATATCATTTCCTCCCCAATCGGAATCAACATAACCAACTAAATTATTAGTCAAAAAGTAAAAAACACTTGGTAATTGTTTCACAAAAAATTTATTGGATTTCTCTAACAATTGTTTCGGTTATTACACCATTTTCAAAGAGTTACTTATCAACTAAAGGTATATTTCTAGGTAAATCTATTTATACTTAACCTATTGTAGTTTCAAAAGGGGGAATTTCCAAATTCCAAATCGGAAGACCATTTAATAACGCTGTATTTATCTCCGCTATTTCAAGGAGGTTAAGACGTTTACCTTTATTCTGATAATGATGCAAGTTTACATTCTTGGAATCAAGTGAATGGTTGAACGTAATACAATGGTCTGCGATCCCTGTACATTTTTTACCATTTTTTATTGATCTTTCATGCTCATCAATTCGTTTTTTAAGGGCCCTACCAGTTTGTCCGATATAAAACGCTTCACAATTTTTGCAACTAATTCGGTATACACCATTTTTATTTAAAATATCTGGTTTTTGTTTATTATTAACTAGTATTTTTCCCAAATTATCTTTGTTATCGGATATAGGAGATAGGTTTAGTTTTTTTAATTTATTGCATATCTTATAAGATATGTTTGGTACATAATTTAAGTAATTTTTTTATTATTACTGTTGTTTATGTCTTTTGCATCCGGCGCTGAGTAAAGTTTTTGAAGCATTAATTTTTTACGTTTTTGTAAATTAGTTAATCTACTAGATTTTTATCATAACTATTATTTTTAGTAGGGTTTTTAAGACTGAAACTTCTTTATCATAATTAGTTTTATTTGTAGGTATTGTGAGTAAACGGTGGACGAAACAATTGAAAGAACTTAGTTTAATGTTTTTCGATTGATTGGAATTGGCATGTATTAGAATGTCAGTAAAAGTTGATTTTCTGAAAATATCAAATTCTAAAGAATCCTGAATTTTTGTAATCGTAATGTCCAAAAAATTTAAAGAATTGTTAATTTCTAATTCTACGGTGAATTTAATGTTGGTATAAAAGGAATTAATAAAGTTTTTGGAACGAAACAATTTCTTCTTTTTTACCAGTCCAAATGCAAAAGACATCATCAACGTATCTCGCCCAGTGAAAAATATGTCTAGTTAATGGATTTTTTGAGGAAAAAATTTTGTTTTCTGAATCTGATAAAAATATTTCGCTAAGTAATGGTGATAAGAGACTTCCCATTGGCAAACCGTCAGATTGGTGACATATTATATCGTTGAAATTAAAATAACTTTGTTTAATATATGTAGAGACAGCTAATAGAATCTCTTTTTGCAGCGGATTACTTAACTTTAAAATTTGACAGTGTAACAACTTTTGGTGTTGAATGTTCTTTATTTTGTCAAGTAAAAGAAAAAAGGTGAACAAGGAATATATATACAAAGATTACATTAAAATTATAGCTAAAATGAGTCCGAGTGTGGCTCTAAACAGAGAGAAAAAGAGTCAAAGGTCTATTTACCGAAAAGTAACCGAGTTCACTAACTTATGCGTCACTTAATCACACCAACTTTAGACGAAGGAGGCCGGTCGGTTCCAGTAGGAAAGCTCGAGTCGGATAAATTCAGCTCAATTCCTAGTGGCAGCTAGGGTTCCAATGGAAAGCTCCTAGGGATTAGAGAATTGAGTGAATTCCCTCTTCTCGTCGGATGCTGGCTAATTTATATCCAGCGGTGGTAGTGGTGGTAGCTGCCGGGGTGGATCGAGTGGTGAGGGGGCTTACTGCGCGTAGGGGTAGGTCCGGTCTCGGTGGTATGGAGTTCCGCGTGGCGCCCTCCCGAGCGGTACTACGGAGCGTGAGGGAACTAACTAGCGAAAATTTTCTTCCGCCATTACATGTAGAGGTGTTACAGACTCCCCCTCTAGTTTTACCAGACGTCCCGTGGTAAGGACTAGTTGGTCTTCTTTCTAGGTCGTCCTCTCTTCCGGATCGGTTGTTGTGGAGGTGGGGCCTGGGAGGTTCCTGGTAAGTCCCAATCGCCTTAGTTGGCTCATCTTGCGAAGATATTTCGAAACTGTTAGGACCTCGTTGAGTCAGGATGATGTAGGGTCCGTCTCTTCGGGGCGCTAACTTCGCAGAGAAATTTCCTCGAGCATTACTCCGCGTGTGACTGGTAACTAATACTAAGTCCCCTGGCTGATACGCAGGAACCGGACGACGATGACGGTCGGCGTAGGCTTTCCGGCGGTCCTGCTGCACCTCGTGCCGTTCTTTGGCCTGTCGTAATAAGTTCGCCAAGGCCTGCAAACGCGGGGTGACTTCTGGTATAAAGTTGTCGTTCTGGATGATAGCGCGAAGATCCTGGCGAGCATCCTCGGGGGTGCGTAGTTCCCTGCCGAACGTTAGATGGGCGGGCGAAAAACCTGTACTGCTGCAATGGGCAGTATTCAGCGCGAACCGGATGCTAGGCAGTGCTTGGTCCCATAGGGTCTGGTCGTCAGGGGTCGCAATCGCAAGCTGAGTCTTCAGGTCGCGATTTTTCCTCTCCACTGGATTGGCGGCCGGATGGTATACGGGAGTTAAGTCTTGCGTGATGCCCAGGGCGTAAGCTAGGCGCTGCATTATGCTGCTTACGAACTGCGTACCGTTGTCGCTTATCATCCTTCTTGGGGTCCCATACCTTAGTACAATCTCGTCCAGGATGGTTGTGGCACAGGCTTCGGCGGTGGCGATTTGTAACGGGAATAGTTCGGTCCAACGGCTGGCAGTGTCTTCTACTATAAGTATCCAGCGGTTGTTTTGTTTCGACTTTGGCAAGGGGCCAAATAAATCTACGGCGATGACCTCAAATCTCTGCTTCATGGTTGGTGTCTGTAAGAGTCCTGCGGGCCGTAGATTGGTAGCCTTGAATCTCTGGCACTGTAGGCAATTTTTGAGATGGGAGGCAATATCCCTGCGCATCTCACTCCAGAAGTACCGGGGAGCGATGCGGCGCCAGGTATGGTCGACTCCGTAATGGCCGGCGGTGGGATCGTCATGGTACCTCCGTAATATATCTTCTCTCTCCTGGGTTGGCACGACAAGTTGAGGCTCTTCGGCGTCCAGGTCGGGATCATACCGGTACAACACTCCTTGTGAGACAAGGTATCCACGGGCTAAGTGTCGGTTTATCTCAGGTTCATTTCCTTGTGCGAAAGCCTCTAGGATACATCTTAGGTCTGGATCTTGAAGTTGGCTCGCCCGAACGGATGCAGGACTACGCGAGGGAAAGTCCACGGTTACGGTGCTGAGTGGACCTAAGGTTATTTCTTCTTCTCCCTCAGGGTAGGGTGGTCTGGAGAGGCCATCCGCAAGGACGTTTGCTTTGCCAGGTCCGTAGTTGACGATTAGGTTGTAGGGCTGCAGTTGTAAGGCCCACCGAGCCAATCGTCCGGTTGGTGTCTTGAGGTTCATTAGCCACTTCAGGGGTTGGTGATCCGTTACCACCACTACTGACGATTCTTCGATATAGCCGCGGAACTTGGAAACTGCCCACACGATGGCTAGTGCTTCTCGTTCCGTTGTGGAATAGTTCCGTTCGGCTGCGGTGAGGAGTCGGCTCGCATATTCGATTGGCCGCTCTTCTGGTCCCTCCCCCTGCAACAAAGCTGCCCCTAACGCATAACGACTGGCGTCGGTCCGTAGGGTGAATAGCTGTGTGAGGTCGGCTTGGCGCAAGATCGGGGACGTCGTCAATTTGTTCTTGAGGTAGTCGAAGGCGTTTTGCTGTTCGGTTGACCATTCCCAGGCTGCATCCTTCTTAGTTAACCGACTGAGTGGGCGTGCAAGGTCTGCAAAACCTCGGATGAAGCGTCTGTACCAGGAACAGGTCTGTAGAAATCCCTGCAACTGTTTCAGGTTCCTGGGCGGTGGTAGCCGTCGGATTGCTGAAACCTTTCCGGGATCTGTGTGAATCCCGTCGGTTGTAAGGATGTGCCCTAGATATCTTATCTCCGGGCAGCAGAACCGGCATTTCGAACGGCTCATACGTAGACTAAATGTTCGCATCCTCGCAAAAGCCTTTTCCAGGTCTTCAAGATGTTGGGAGAAGGAGGAAGATAATAAGATAAGGTCTTCCAGGTAGGCTAATATTTGAACGCCTGCTAGTCCTCCCTTAAACATGTTGATTAGTCGCATGAAGGTGGCCGGCGTGTTCTTCAGACCGAAGGGCATCCTTTTGAACGAGTACGTTCCAGATGGGGTTATAAATGCGGTTTTCGGCTGATCTTCTTTTGCAACGGCGATCTGCCAGTAGCCTGCCTTCAGGTCCATCGATGACATGTACGGCGTTCGGATTGTCTGCTGCAGCAGATCGTCAATGCGAGGCAGCGGGAATGCGTCCGTCTCGGTGATCCGGTTTAGCTCGCGGTAATCGATGCAGACACGGGTGCTGCCGTCGGCCTTTGGGACCATTACTACTGGAGCAGCCCATGGTGACTCGCATTCCTGGATTATGTCCGTCCGTAACATTTCTTCAACTTCCCTTTGTAACCTGTTTGACTTGCTGGGCGTCAGCCTGTAGGGCGGTACTGCCTGCGGGGGATGGCTCCCTGTTCGTATGTGGTGGACGACCTGTTTTGTCGGGGGGCCGTGTTCGGCGAACAGGTCGTTATTGTTTATTAGTAACCGTTCCAATCTCTCGCGGTCGGCCGGTGGTAGCTTCGAGGCTTCGTCTCCCCTAAGGACAAGGTCACAACTCGCGATTTGCACGATCTTCCAGGGCGAAGTTGGAAACAGAGGCCTACGGGCGGAGGTGGCTTCGTACCCCCGGTGGACCTGTATCTGGGCGTCCCGTAGGATAAACTTGGTCCTCTTGGTTATGGGGGAGTCCTCCTTCAAGGGTGAGGAGTCCGCGAGCCGAGGAGCCCAGACCATAGGCTGGTTCTCTTCAGGTGTCTTGATGGCGTTCACATCATCGAGCGGATGGTTCGTGTCGGTTGGCGACGTTGGGAGAGGGGTTAGGACTGCTGGCACTGGAGTATCCATCCAGTGGTCCTCTTCCATTGGAGAGAGCAACGGCGGGAAAGCGTGGTCCATTCGCATGGTTTCTAGGTCCCACTCTTCGTTTTCTCCTGTAGGCGACGCGGCGCTTACGAGTTGCCGCTCTTCTACTTCGGCGGCCAGGACCTCGGTAGGTGGGTCCATGGGTCTGCAGGTATATTGTCGCGCGGGATCTTCGGCAAAACTCCATATTCCTTGGCCCATGTCGAGGACTAGACGTCCGTCCGTGAGAAAGTCGACTCCCAGCAAGGTTTGGTTCCGTGCGCCCGGGAGGATAACAAAAGTCGTCCAGACGGTCCTCGTAGCGAGCGTGACAGGAACTCGCACGGTTTCTACAACTTGATCCCGGGGCTGCCCATCGGCCAAAATAACGGACGCGGGCTGCTGTAGGAAGGAATGTCCGTCCCTTCGGAGTACCTCCCGTAGTTCATGGCTAGCGATGCTGACCTTTGCGCCGGTGCCCAGGATGGCAGTGCCTTGGCGCTTCCCAATTGAAATTTTCACGGCTGGGCGGTCACGGGGCTCTAGGGAATACTCCCTTTTGGCGGCGCTCAGAGCACAGAAATCTAATTTTGGATGTGCAGTCCGGGCCGGATTGCAGTCGGGGCAGTTGCTCCGGATTACCCCAGGACGCTTGCACCCATAGCAAGCTATTTGTTGGGGTGGTTGGGCGGCCGGTTGATCCCTGGCTTCCGCTGCAGCTTACTTCCTGCACTCGGACTGGGTGTGGCCATAACGGCGACAGAAACGACACCTTGTACGTCCTGACTGTTTTTCTTCTTCTCGGGGCTGTCGTTCTTTATTTTGGTTGTCGTAACCCCTTTGGCGTTCCCGAACAGTCGCTTCGAGGATTCGAGCACTTCTTAGCAGGTCTTCGAAAGTGGTGATACTGTCCCTGGGGATGCGATCCCTGACGCGGAGGTGTAGGAGGCCGTATATCATGTCGAGTTGGATGGGTTCGGTTTGCTTGTTGGTCAATTCAGCGAATAGCGGTCTCTTCTGGCAAACAAACAGATCCGTAGCGACGGATTTATCTTGGTTGTCGTGGAATATTTCCTGGTAAATCTGGAAATCTGTTTTTTTGGGTGCAAAGGCTTCCTGGATTAGTTCTGTCGCTTCTGTCCATGTTGTGGCTTCCGATCTAACTCCCTGCCACCATGTTGCAGCGATTCCCGTCAAGAGTAGTGGTAGCCCTGTGATCGCGTCTTGGTCGCTGATCTTCATGCACTTTTTGAAAATTGTCGCCACATTAAGAAATTCCTCCACCGCTTGCCGATCGCGTGTCCCGGAAAAACGGGCCGAGCATTGGGCAAAACTTGACTGCACTGCTCCGGTGTTTGGCTGAAGCTTTGCCATTAGTCTAGTAAATTGCTCCTCTGTTAGGGTTGCCATCGTGGGATTCAATCTGGGGCGGAGCCGTTTTTCTATTATTCGCACTTCGCGGATTCACGGTATTATTCGGTAGTATCACGCGTACCAACAGTTTTAGAGCCACACGGTGTTGGGCGCCAGATTTGTAACAACTTTTGGTGTTGAATGTTCTTTATTTTGTCAAGTAAAAGAAAAAAGGTGAACAAGGAATATATATACAAAGATTACATTAAAATTATAGCTAAAATGAGTCCGAGTGTGGCTCTAAACAGAGAGAAAAAGAGTCAAAGGTCTATTTACCGAAAAGTAACCGAGTTCACTAACTTATGCGTCACTTAATCACACCAACTTTAGACGAAGGAGGCCGGTCGGTTCCAGTAGGAAAGCTCGAGTCGGATAAATTCAGCTCAATTCCTAGTAGCAGCTAGGGTTCCAATGGAAAGCTCCTAGGGATTAGAGAATTGAGTGAATTCCCTCTTCTCGTCGGGTGCTGGCTAATTTATATCCAGCGGTGGTAGTGGTGGTAGCTGCCGGGGTGGATCGAGTGGAGAGGGGGCTTACTGCGCGTAGGGGTAGGTCCGGTCTCGGTGGTATGGAGTTCCGCGTGGCGCCCTCCCGAGCGGTACTACGGAGCGTGAGGGAACTAACTAGCGAAAAATTTCTTCCGCCATTACATGTAGAGGTGTTACAACAGTGTGATTCAAGAATTTGAAGAAGTTCGGCTGTAGGAATGGAAGGAAATAAATTAACTACATTGATGAATAAAAGGACACTGTTTGTAGGCAGCTTTAATTTTTTTATTTCGTTAATTAGTTGTAAGGAATTTTTAATGTGAATTTGGAATGAAAGTTAATAAGGTCAGGTAGAGAATTGGATAGTATTTTACAAAGCTTATACGCAGGTGCATTTAGATAGGATACAATAGGACGCATGGGGTAATCTTTTTTGTGGATTTTTGGAAAGCTATACAAAATGGTACGTGTTTCTGTAAAATTAGGTTTAACTACATTACATTTTTTAATGATTTCCGCACAAATTGATTTTTCAGTAAGTAAATTAGAATCAACTAGTTCAGTGTTGACAGCAATTAGTTTTTCGTGGTTTTTATTACTTATAGTTGGGCAATATTTTAAACCCTTATTTAGAAGGGACATTTCATTGGAATTAAATTCAACATTAGATAAATTATAGATACGTTCGTTAAATTGTAATTTTACCGGGCAAGAGGTTTTTTTAGGTGGTGCTGACTTACGTTGTAACTTTTGTAGTTTCTTCGCCTGTGTTAAGTACTGTTGATGGGCGAAGTGTTGAGCTGAAGTTCTTATTTCTTGATCTATCATATCGAATTCAATGTTGGTATATCTTGTTAACAGTTCGTTATGAATTAGTTTCTGATGGAGAGCGATGTGGGATCTTGTAGTATTACTAAGTGTTTTTTACTTTTTAACTATTAAAATGTTTCACCAAGAGATTAGAGAAAATTAAATTTTTACAACTAAATTATTGTTAGCATTCCGTCTTACATGTGTTAATTTGGGATTAATTGAACCTTTTAAATACCTAAGTACTCGTTTCACACATTGCCAAAGTTCCTAATTATGTTGATTCATAAATCTACTCAAAATATTGACTGTTATATTCATATCTGTCCTTGTACATACCTTTAAATACATTAAATATCCAATAAGGTTTCTACGAGGTGCATCTTATCTGTCTTCAGAGTTTAAGGATTTGGTTTGCTTTCAAGAGATGTAATAACTGCTTTACAATCATTCATATTAAATTTATTTAAAACTGTTTTAATGAACACACTTTGATCTAAAAATTTTTTATCATTATATTTTGTAATTTTGATGCCTAGATAAAGTTTAATTTCTTTTAAATCTACCACAGCAAATTTATTCATTAAATAATATTTAAAACTATTCATTGTATCGATATTAGCTGTAGATACATATTACAAGGTCATCGACATACAGTACAAAATAAATATTTTTAAAAATATCACCTTTATTTGGAATATAAATACAACGATCTACTGAGGAATATTACGAAATCCTTTTTCAATGAGAGGTGTTTCAAACACCTCAAACCAGCATCTTGCGGCTTGTTTTAAGCCGTATAATGCTTTATTTAGTTTACAAGCCTGATTATCTTCACTTATTACACTCTCAGGTACTCTCATATAAATTTCCTCTCTTAACCCTCCGTTTAAGAAAGCTGTTTTTACATCCGTATGATCAATTAGTAATTGGAATTGATTTGCAAAGGTCAATATAAATCTAAAACTTGAAATTTTTGCCACAGGCACAAAAGTTTCATTATAATCTACTAGGGATTTTTGGTTAAAACCTTGGCAACTAGACGAACTTTATACATTAATAGGTTTCTGAATTCATCATTTTTCATTGTAAATACCCATCCGCATTCTACTATATTTTTGTTTTCAGGTTTTAATACTAGAGTCCAAGTGTTATTAATTAGCAAAAAATTAATTTCGTCAGCAATAGCTGGTGCTTTGGCTTTCTATCATGCTTAATTTTAATTTCCTGATACGAATTAGGAATTCGGCTTAAAATGGATTGATTACACATTAAATAATCATCCAATGTACTTTCTTCATTATAACAAAGATGAGATCGATTTTGAATCCTATAACATCATTTTGGTTGTGAATTTCTTTTACCATTTTGAAAATAGTTTTTACGTTATTTGTATGCGTATCGGCATTAAGAAAAACGATTGAGAAAATGTCGTTGGATGTCTTTATGTACTTACCAATAAGCACAGTCAAAATGGAAACATAGAACGACGTAAAGCGCGTTTAGTAGCGAAAGGTTATAATCAAAAGTATGGAGTTGTTACTATCAAACCTTTGTTCCATTGCAAGATTAGAATCATTGAGATTTATCAGTGCAGTTTAACATGATTTGGCAAATTGAGATTGTTACTGCATATTTAAACGGTCCATTAGAAGAAAAGGTGCTGATGAAAGTTCCTGAAAAACTAGAAGACACACTGCAACGTATAATAGCTAAACAGGATAAAAAGACCGATGTTGGTGTCAAAGTTTGGAAAATATTCAAGAGTTTACACGATGGTGGTGATGTGTGCCATCTTAAAAGGCCATTGACTATGTCAAGCTGGACATCAATGGTGCATGAAATCTAGTGCAAAACTAATTAGCATGGGACTGAAAGCAACAAAGAACGAGCCATGTTTGTTTTGAACTAACACTGAGGACCACTTACTTTTTGTATTGATATACGTAGACGATATACTAGTGGCGTCAAAAAGTATGAATAGTATTAAAAATATAATAAATGGGCTTTTAAGCGAATTCGAAGTAAAACATCTTGGTAAGGCTAAATACTATTTAGGCCTAGAAATAAATCAGTGTGATGAGCTCATGAATTAACACAGACTGGTTACATGTTGGGAATGCTCAAGCAATTTAAAATGAGTGATTGTAATCCAGTTGCGAAAATTTGTGCACGATTAGATATGAAAAACGACAGTGAATTGAGCGAAGAGTATCCATATAGAGAGCTAATTGGGGCTCTTATGTACGCGTCAGTGTCAATTAGACTAGACATTGCTAACATAGTGTCAAGATTAGCGCAATTTGTAAACAAACCGTATAAATGTCATTGGTTGGCACCAAAGAAAGTTTTGAGGTATTTTGCTTGAACTACACAAATTGGGTTCATCTGCAGTAAAACTAATGAACCAATGATGGGATACACAGACGCAGATTGGGGGGGTTGTACGATTGAACGAAAATCATATACAGCATTATGCTTTTATTCTCATTAAGTGGTGCAGCAGTGACTTGGAAATCACAGAAACAAACAATCGGGGCATTGTCATCCACAGAGGCCGAATACTTAGTTGTTAGTATGTTCGAAGTGGAGCACATTCCTACGCAGGATATGGTTTCAGATCTTCTGAGGAAGCCCTTGGCTCGGGCGAGCTATTTCCATTGTCTTAAGGGACTTGGGTTTTCAGTTGAAGGGGACTAGTTTTTCTTATTTGTGTTAAATGCGACATGCGTATTAAAAGGGCGTGTTAAAAATACGCAGTTTCTATCTATCGAAAGACTAGACGTAATCCTTTACGTATCTGTTTAGATTCGTTAGCAACTCATTTGAAATTATTATAAAATACTCAAGGAACGTGGCGTCACACATTAAGTGGTAATGTTATGCAATTGCATAATAACTAATGTAAAATGTAAAAAATAAAACGAGAAAAAAATATGGACAACAGCACGCGGTGTTCCCAAGCGGTCACCCATCCAAGTACTAACCGCGCCCGATGTTGCTTAACTTCAGTGATCGGACGAGAACTGGTGTTTTCAACGTGGTATGGCCGTTGTCGGAAGTTAAATAGGAACCACATGCTTTTATCAATCCCTCAAACCTCAATTGTGTTACATTATCAGTGACTCATAAACAAACAAAATATAAGGATGTCTGCTTTTATTAATTACCAATCGATTCAACATGACTTCCATTATTTCAACGGGCCAGCTCTTCGAGACTTGTATTTAACTTCCATCTATTTTGAATAGACATTAAATATAAGTAATCGTTATTTGAATTTCGAATAAAATCACGCACCACACACATAAGCCATCAATGTTCTCAGTTCAATAAATCGAGTTCCTGGAAGTGGCTATTGAAATATGGTTTTGATAGTTATATACTTACTTTCCAAAGCCATGAGAAGGTGCCTTAGTCATTAATGGCATTTTTGCTTAATTGTTAGAAAGGCATATTTTGTTAATTATACATTCATAATGACTTACTTACTTGATAAACGTCTAGGTATGTCATACTTAACAATTCCTCCCTGATTAAGAATTTTTATAATACGTTTTCTTAATTCTACTTATAAAAATTTATCTTAACAGGATTCATAAAATTGCAAGACCTTTCTTAATCCTAATTATAAACTTACAGTTAGACAATTTATCCTAGGTGAAATTATTATTATTAGTTCGCTTTATTTATTTTTATTTCAAAAGCTAAATTTTGTTATTATATTTATAGTGTTTTAGACATTGTCCAATTAGCGAATTTTAAGTTGGTTTCTTCATGTTTTTGTCATGATCTGGAGATATTATCGCATCAAGGACTGGTGTTGATGTAGATTTAGTTACCGTGGTAGAATAATGCACAGTTGGCTGTCGTTCTTTCTTTGTTTTCACAATATTGCATATGTTTATACAGGGCGCTACGCAACCACTTCGCGGTCTAAAGAATTTAAAACAATCGAAACATTTTAAACATTGTGAACAACAGTAGCACAAACACAAAACCACTAGTATTGCCGAAAAACTGCTTCCAATTAGAATCCAGTAACCCCGGTGGTAGATGGCAATCCAACTTCGTTGTTTTTCTCGATGTATGTCATGTAATATGGCATCGAGTCTGTGATTATTATTGAGGTTGAATTCGTCAGAATTCAGGTGATGCATTTGAATAGGTTCTAACTGTAGTAGATTATCGGATTTCTCCTGTTTTACACAACAGTCCATTGGCATTGGAATTTCTTCTATGGTGGTGTTGATGGTCACATTGTTGTCGGTTGTGGCGATCAGTTTTCTGCGATTGTCGAGTAACCCAGTGCAGGGTTTATTTATTTCCATTACGCTGTTGGAGTCGATTTCCTTTATAATTATATTCTTGCTTGAGCAAGTATGTGCAAATGTTGAGTATCCTTCAGTGAGAATGAGCCATCGATTCTTCTTCAATGGTATAGCTTCGCTATCTCGTAGGAGGACGGATATAGTATTGCAGGTGGAAGTCCATTGTTTCTTAAGCAGCAATGAACTTTCGCATGTGGGATGTTCGTCGTTTCGAAGGGGGTCCAGTTGGCGTCCATAGTATGTATTTTCAACTTGTTCCAGTTGGTTAATGAAAGGGACCGGAATATAAAGTTCTCTGTCATAATCAAGTGCCATGTATTGAGTTTCAGGCATTAATATATTGTAATGATCATTTGCCTTTGATTTTATGGGTAGAGGGTGAATTTTGAATAATTTATACGTATCTTTATTAACCAATGGGATTTTTACCTTATATATAATAACGTCAGTGTTGGCAAACATTTTGACCGTACACAGATCTATAAATTTGTAAAAATTTGTGATTGATACTATAAAAGGAAAATTGAAATTATTTCTACAGGTTTGTTGATAGTTTACTAATGATTGCAAAGTGTCCGTGTTTTCAAGTAAACTTGGTGGTAGTTTTCGTAATTTAGAGAATAGTAGTTGAATTTTTATTCGTTCAATCTCTTGTTCTATAGTAGACAATAACTCTTGAATTGTGACGGCTAAATTGAGTAAATCGGTCGAAATTTCGATAGATGTAATGGCTTGAGATTGTGAATTTAATTGATCACGGATTTTATATAAGTTTTCAGATATTAGATGTTCATTTAATTTTAGAGATTCTAGGGTTTCATTGTAAGTTTTAATTGTATCTTTTACGACACAAACGGTGTCATCTATTAATTGTGTGTTTTTTGTTGCACCCTCTTGTAATTTTTGGAGGGCTAAGTTGATATGAGTCTCATCTTCGTTATCCATTACGCCAAAGACGGTGTGTAATGCAGTGCCTAATAAATCGAACCATCCACGCTTGTACTGGGCTCGTGGAAGAGCATTTGTAATTGCGTGAAGCTCCGTGTTTATGTGTTTGACTAATCTTTTTAATGCTAGGCTATGTATGTATGCATGATTGGATCCTACTAGTTTTTCTTCTAGGATTTCTAGTTTGGATACCAGTCGCGAAGTCTTGAAATGTGCGTCGTATAATGGTCGTAGATCAGTGATGATTATAATTGAATAGTCGTCTTGGATTATTTTTAAGTTTCCCATCGTTCTTAGATATATTCCTGAATTTGTTTTTAAAGGTGTGATTTTCACGTCTTCGGTTTGGGCCTTGGCAGTTATCAGCAGAAGAGGTATCAGTAGCGACAGCAATCTGAAAACAAAGGTTTTAATGAGCCTTTCTTAGATTTTCAATATTTACTGTGGGTTGACTTTTGGGGGTTCTTATTCGGTAACTCCTTTCGTTTATAATTTCAATTATTTTGAAAGGATCTGTCCATAGTTTCTTTGTTCCTACTGGTTTCTTTAAGTACACCTTTTCTCCTATTTCAATAGCTGGTATGTTAGGTGAAGCGTTTTTATCATGACGTTCTTTTGCTTTTTCTTTTACGTTTTCTTGATTTTGCTTGGCTTGCTGACGTAGTTTCTGTACTTCTAGTGTTTTATTTCATTCCAATGTTTGTTCGATTGATTCTTCCATTATGTTTGGTGATTTCATCCCATAAATCATTTCATATGGGGAGAACTTCGTTGATGCGTTTATTGCGGTATTATGTGCATGTACTGCTAGATACATCAGTTCGAAATTGTTGTATTTCCGTTTGTACTGCTCATAAAGTGTTTTGCCGGTCTCCTTTAGAGTTGCTACGAATCTTTCGATTGCATTATTACTCTGAGGGTGGTAGACGGCGCTGTTTGTCCATTTGATGTTGAGGGTTGATATTAAGGTTTTAATTGTTCCGTTAACAAATTCTTTGCCTTCATCACTATGGATCCTTTTCGGAAATCCAAATGCCGTTATCCATTGTAAGAGGCTTTGTTTTACGAAGTTTCCATTTATTTCTTCAAGTGTAGTGTATACTTGGGCGAATTTTGATAATTGATCTTGAAATATCAATAGATTGTATTTTGTTTTTCCTAGTTTTAATTGTGCTGCGTCTACATCAATGCGGTCAAATATTTGGTCTGGTGTTTTTGTTATTTTTAGCGGAATCATCGTTGTTTGTCGGTATATTTTGTGTTGTTGGCAGTAAACACACTTCTTTATTAAGTCTTCCGTTAGTTCTTGCATCCTTGGGAATTCATAATTTCTGCGTAATTCATGGTTTCGTTGATTCCTTTGTGACCATGTGTGGCGTTTTCGTGGTATCTTTTGATGATTGATAGTTTTATTTCTTCAGAGAATTTATTCAATATAGTTATGTTTTTTTATATCTTTTATACATGTTTTTATTAACTTATGTAGAACGTTGTTTAATTCAATTATTATTACACTGTTGGCATTTTGTTCAATATCTATAATGTCCTTTAAGTTTTGTTTATAGTTGTCGTTTGTATCGCTTTTGTAGAAAACGTATGTTACTTTTTTGTTGAATTTGGGGGTGGCGAACGTGATGTTATCTGTAATTTCCTTTAGATCGGTATCTTCCAATAGTCCTCTTATTTGCTTATCGATTAGATTGACTGGTATGATGATTAATTTGGTATCTTCAGGAGGTTGCTTGGTAGTTGCTTGTTGGTCTTCTCTGTTTGACTGCTGTTTATTATTGTTTTTTTCAGGTGCGATAGTATCGTCTGGTTGTACGGGGTTTTCACTCTCAAGGTACGTTTCCATTAATCCGTCGATTTCTTCGTATAATTCTCTTGATCCTGATGAAAGTTCTTCCACAGGGTAGATTCGTGAAAGTGCATCAGCATTAGAGTTTTGCTTTCCCGGTTTGTGGATGATTTCATACGTATATTCCTCTAATTTCAGCCTCCCAAGTTTTGATGAGGGGTCCTTGATTGAAAATAACCATTTCAGGGGTTGATGATCTGTAATAATGGTGAACTTTTGTCCATACAGGTATGGTCGGAAGTGCTTTGTTACCCATACGATGGTGAGTAGTTCTCGTTCAATAGGAGTGTATCTCGTTTCTGCCCGGTTTAGTGTACGGCTTGCATACGCGACAGGAAGTGAATTTTTGATTGATCCTTGAGATAGTACTGCACCAATTGCGAATTTTGAAGCATCGGTAGTTAAGATGAAGGTTTCATCGAACATTGGATATTGTAGTATCGGTGATGATATGAGTTTTTCCATTAATGTTTCAAAGATTCGTTGGCATTCTTGAGTCCAAATCCATTTTTCTTCTTTCTTTAAAAGTTGCGTGAGGGGTTTTGAGATTTTTGCATAGTTGGGTATGAACTTCCTATAATACCCTGTCAGTCCTAGGAAAGCCTTTATCTCTTTTGTTTTTTTCGGGACGGGAAATTCTTTGACGCATTTGATCTTTTCCGGATTTGGTTTTATTCTCTTGTTGGTGATTAAGTGTCCTAGAAAAGTAGTTTCCTTTCTAAGGAATTCACTCTTGTCGAGCTGTATTTTCAAGTTGTACTGTTTTAGTCTTTTGAAGACACTTATTAATTTTTCGTTGTGGCCTGTAAGGGATTTTCCGAAAATAACGATGTCGTCTATCTAAACCAGACATTGATGAGGAGTTAGACCTTGCATCGCTAGATTCATGTATCGTTGAAATGATGATGGTGAGTTTTTCAGACCAAACGGCATTCTTAGGAATTCGTAGCTTTTGCCGTTAGCACAAAAAGCTGTTTTTGCAATGGAGTCTTTAGCCATCTTTATCTGGTGGAATCCAGAAATAAGGTCCAACGTGGTAAAATATTGCGCTTTCCCCAAGTTATCCAGTATCTCCTCGATGTTGGGCAGAGGGTACTTTTCATCAATTGTTTTAGCATTTAATTGACGATAGTCGATTACTATTCTCCATTTGCGTTTCCGCTGGCGTCAATCTTTTTCGGGACTACCCAAAGGAGTGAACTCCAGGGTGAATAGCTCGGTCTGATTATTTTATTGTCAAGCATTTTCTTTATTTGGCGGTCGACTTCTTCCTGGTGAACCTTTGGATAACGATATGTCTTTGCTTGGACTAGTTTTTCATCTGTTGTGACGATGCGATGTTTCAGTATGGAAGTCGTTGTCAGTTGGTCGTCTTCTAGGTGGAATATTTCTGGGAATCCCATAATTATTTTTTTCAGAGATTCCTTTTCTTTATGATTGAGGTGTTGTGACATTCTTCTCTTGAAATTTCCTTTTGATGTTTGCACTGTGTTAATAGGTTGGCTTTGTTCTATAGGTAGCAACGCAATTTCTTCTGTTTCTATTATTTTTTGTTTGTTTGATAGATTTATGACACTTGTAATAAATTGATGGTGTTGGTTTACGTGTACATAGCTATCGGGGAATATGATTTCATCTTTTAAGTTAATTTTTGGAAAAAGGTAGTTATTGTTGGGTTATCACATTTCAAAGTTATAATTTGCTCACAACGTGGTTGTATGATTACTGTGTTGAGGCAACTGCTCTTATTAAGATACATTTTTATTTTGTTGTTTTTTATATTAATCGTGTTTTTGTTATAATCAATAGATGCTTGCGTCGTGGAAAAGAAATCAGTCAGTACCTATTATTCCATCAGTTTCTAAATTACTGTGGTCAATAACGTGAAATTTAATTGGTTTTGAGATAAAATTCACATCAATTGTACTGAGTGAATAAAAAGGGATTGATTTGAAACCGTTAAGTAAAGCTTTTTTTCTTTCGTTTGGTTTAGGGAGATGACTGTAACATTTTATAAGATTGACAGCTGCTCCTGTATCTACTAGACATCTGTAATATTTATTTTGAATCTTAAACCTGACATACGGTAATCTGTTTAAATTATTAATTGAGTTGATTGTTGGGTTTAAATTTTGAGAGGCTTGTGATTTTATTCGGAATCGGTGCTCTCCGTTGACGATTCCATTGACAAGTTTAAATTTTTCGTTTTAGAATTTAGTTCGTCATCAGTAGATTCCGAGTCAGTTTCTTTTTGCTCGATTACCTTAATAGGTTTAAAAATTGTGCCTGCTTATTATTATACTTGTAGCAAGTCGATTTTTCATGACCATTTTTCTTACAGTATGAGCACGATAAACTAATGCTATTAGAATTATTTGTGTGTTCTGAACTTGATTCATTACGTTTTTCATATTTAACAAATTTAGGTTTGGATTTAAAATCTCTATTTTTAGATTTTTGATGCTTTAATTAAATAATCGTTGCTCATGTACTTGTCGTTCAATATTTTTTAATTGAAGTAACTTTTCACTATTTAAAGCAATTTCATAAGTTTGTTCTAAAGTATTTGCTTTTCTATTAGCTACCATAGAAAATATTTCTGAGGGTAGTTGCCTAATAAAACAAGAGATTGCAACATTTTCAAAAATGTCATTTATCACTTTCCTGCCATCTTTTGTACTGGCTTTTGTGAATATAGTTCTTTTGCATTTCTAAATTTGTAGTTAATATGATGGATTTCCCATAGGAGACGAGTATAATCTTTTTGTTCGTCATACAAAGTAGAGAAATACAACAGTAAATCTTCTAAAGAGTAAATAGCTCGATATGAGATGGATTTTAAGCCTGCGCCTTCAAGTTTCGAAAAAGAAATTTTTTCTAACAAGATTTTCTGATCCTGGCTGCATTTGTCTAGGATATATGTGACTTCATTTAGAAACCTATCATATGATAAGCCGTTTGATCCACCGTCGAATTTGGGGATCGTATTGGCTAATAATAAAAATATATCTTTATCAAGGGTTTGCCTATTTGTACCTTCCATTTCCGACGAATCGGTAAAATTTAATCCCAATGGCATGAGAATTTACAGTGGCACTGATTAAGATAAAGAAACTTTAATAATTCCTACCTTTACAAGACAAAGCTAATTTGTCAGGAAAATTTTTTTGAAGTTGCCCTACTGACGCCAATTTGTTACGGCGGAACTTCGTTTATGGTTCGCAGATAGTATCACTTAATTAGAATGCAAAACAAACGAGTTAACTGAAGAGACTTTATTCCACAAACGATACAAGGAAACTAGTTTAACTAACTAAAAATATCTTTTTAGGTCTATTTATCCCTTTTGAAAAAAAGGGCGTTGTGCTTACTTTCCAAAGCCATGAGAAAGTGCCTTAGTCATTAATGGCATTTTGCTTAATTGTTAGAAAGGCATATTTTTTTATTTATACATTCATAATGACTTACTTAATTGCTAAACGTCTAGGTATGTCATACTTAACAATGTATAGGTTTAAAATGATATCCAAAACAATCCGTTATGTGTTTATAAAACAATATTACTCGTACATGTGCAAATAAGGATATTCTTTCAATAAATACAACACTGTATATCCAACTCAGACATGTAAAAATAAATATCGTTATGTATTGTTGGGATGTGGATCGGTGAAGTTGAAAATAAATATTCTCAACGTAACGAGCACAACCAGAGTCTATTCGAATGACTAATTTTCAAGTAATGAGTAATTACGATGTTGAATACTCCAAGCAATCACTTATTACAATTATTCAAGGAAATAGGAGTGGCAATAACACTACGTTAATAATTTTACCGATTGTATATTAACTCTAAAGCAGCATAATTACAACTAGTTAGTTTTGCAAGGGTAGATGTTTATATACTAGGGTGGGGGTGGGTGATAGTGTCGCGTACAACAAGCCTATTAGTCTATGGACTTGTGATTAGACCCTATCATTCCTCCCTTATTAAGATTTTTGTAGATTAGTTTCTTAATTAGAATTTACAAAAATTAATATACTTAAGATATGAATGACAATTATATAGTATAAAAATATAAAGTTTATATAAGGTATGTGATTATATAGTGATTATATATATATATATATATATATATATATATGTTACGTGGAAGATTAAAACACACTTTTTTTAAAACAAAAGAACCTTGTTGGCACTTTACACACGTAACAATTATTTAGTTCTAGATTCAATCCCTTTTAGCGGATGAATTCGTAGATTTATCTGATTTTATTTGATAGATAGTTTGTATAGAACGACACTTATTTAAGATACCAACGGTACTTCGTCGAGCGAGCTAGCTGTATGACTTTTAAACAACGCTTATTTAAGTAATGAAACGTAATGTACTTTCTTTATTGTCAGAACTTGACTAACTAACTTAATATTGGGCTAGGCCCTTTTATACTAGCTACGGTATGACGTTTGTATGTCAATTAACAAAATAGTGATCTTAATGGTATTACCTTTTAGTTACATATATAACACCTCCCCTCTTAGATAATGATTATTTCTATGAAATAATTATTTACTAATTGATTATTTAGTTCATCTTAGTCTAAAATAAAATAGAACAACAACTCCTATCGATACATTGCTATCTTAAATCTACGGTTTTTGTAATAGTTTATTCAGGTAAAAATATAATGTCTTTATTTAATTCGAGAAGGTGGTGTCCATCCGGGTTTTACATCGGTCAATGCCATTTCCATTGTTCCGGTTTCGGGGGTCGTCGGTGTGTTGTGATGCACTGTCTTGGGGTGGAAGTCATTCATGGGCCGGCATTCTTCACTCTATGTTTGGGTGTAATCGTTGCAATTTATTATTTGAAGACATGGCAAATGGGTTCCCATAGCTCTACACCTTTTCCATGGGGTGAACATCTTCAGGCAATTTGGGCAGCAGCACCAGCAGGTGAGGATGGTCACCAATATTGCACCAAGGATTGATAACATGGTATAAATCCAGTTTCCTCTCAATTGGATAATGGGTTTATTTAATTGATCGTCGATACTATTAGAGAAGTGTTGTAAGTTTTCCCGTTCCAAATCCAAGGTATCATGTTTGAGGGTTCCCATATGTATCGGTTCCATTTTTAAGTCGTGTACGGGTTCAGCGTCTTCTTGACAGCAGTCTAAAGGTATCTCTGGCAGGGTGACATTGATGGTGATGTTAGATGTTCTATCTTGCTGAACTGAAATTTTTAACCCATTATTAAGAAATCCAACGCATTTTGGTTCCAATTGGATGAAGGATGTGGCAATTAGCAGGTGTTTGGACATCCCCTGTCCTGGGCATTTCGTAGTTATGCTTCCATTCATCGTTGAGTAGAATAGCCAAAGATTGTCATCTACCTTCTGTAATAATTCTTCTTGCAATTGAAGTTTGATGATCTCACATGATTTGGGTAGCGTGGTAGATCCAAAGGCTTGGGCTTCGCACTGACCTGAACTTGACCGGTCTTGGCTCGTAACATCTTCACAGATCCATATTTTGTCGATAAAGCCACACTTATCTATCTAGTCGGGAGATTGCAACCCATGTGTTCCCTTTTTGTTCGATAGCCATGTATGTGTTCGAGGGTAGGACGGTTTTATAAAGGTTGGAGAAAGGGTCGAATACTGGATATGGATATATTTTATACAAGTGGAATAGATTGGGTTCTACCAATGGAACTTTCAGAACTACAATTACTTTATCTTTATTGATGTAAACAGTTGGTTTTATGATAGAAAAATAAGAGTGAACCGAATCTAAGTTAGCATCGAAAGGTAATTTGTACTCGGTTATTTCTAGTTGAATTGATTTTAGTTCTTTTATTAATATCCTTGGTTTGATTACACTTGGGTGTAACATTCCCATTTTTGCGTATGTGCCTAAATTTAGGATATCCTTAATTTCTTTGTTGAGAATTGATACCATTTCCGAGATTACTTGGGCAGTGTCGAGTATATGTAGAGAATAACTAAGTTTGGTGTTTACATCATTTAAATTTAGAGCCCATTTTTCCAAATTGTCAAAATTTTTCTTTATGATTTGTTCATTCTTATTAATTGTAATGATGGTGTTATTTAATGTGTTTAATGTCGACATGGTGATGTGTGCCTGCTCTTTCATCAATTTTAATGATTCTTGATTCGATTTTTGCATCGATTCGATTGCGCTATCGTAAAAGTTAGCGTCATCTTCGTCAAGTGTTCCAAAGACCGTATGAAAGGCTTTTCCAATAATGGATAGCCACGCGCGTTTCTGTCTTTTGTTTACATAGACTTGTAAGATTTTATTAAAGTCGTCATCTAACTCCCTAATCGCTATTCCTAATGTTAATTTGTGATAAGAACTTAATTCGTCTTTATTTTTAGCTTCTAGTAAACTTAACTTATTATAATATGACTTTATCAGTTGCACTCGGTCGAAAATTTGTTTGGTGTCTTTAATCAATATAATTTTCCAATGGGAGTTGGACACAAGGAGTGGGCCTGTATTATGGAAATAAATGCCAGTCTGGTTAGGTGGAGTGATCTTTACGGCTACTGACACGGTTAGTGTCCTGCAACAAAAATATTTTCGTTGAATGGTTTTATTTGCTCTATGTTTACGATTGTGTTTCTATTGCGTTTTCTTTTACTAATTTCGAAATTTTTGTCTGATAGTATTTTAATTATATCGAATGGACCTTCCCATATGGGGTCACTGGTGTCTTTGTTTATTAAGGGATTTTTCAACAGAACTTTATCACCTATTTTATATTTCGGAAGAGGTTTTAGGTTTTCGTCGTGCTTTTGTTTCGTTCTTTCTTTGTATTTTCTTAAGTTATCAATAGCCTGTTTTCTGACAATATTTAGAATATTATTGATTTTGTTTGCATATTCACTAGCTAAAATATCCTTGGACTTTACGTTTTGGTAAGGATCTCTGTCTTTGTTACCAAAGAGTAGTTCATATGGTGTGAAACCGGTACCTGAGTTTCTTGCTATATTATAAGCTAAAGTTGCTAGTCTGATAGCCGTTTTCCAATATTTGGTGTCACCGTTTTTCTGGGTCATGTATGTACGATATGTTTCTTTCAATGGTGCATGAAACCTTTCTATTGATCCATTACTCTGTGGATGATAAGCGACAGAGAATGTGTGATCTATGACTAGTAATTTTTCTATTGTTTTTAAAGTTTTATTTAGGAATTCTGTACCTTGATCTGAATGAATTCTTTGCGATATTCCAAAGGAGCTAAAATACTTTAATAGGGCGTTTGTGGTATCTTCTGCTGATTTACCTTTAAGGGGATAAGCTTGAACGTATTTGGTTAATTGATCTTGGATTGTCAATACATGTCGCGTCTCTTTACTAAGTGAAATATCAACTATATCAATATCCACTCTCTCGAATGGTTGAGATGGTACTGATACTAATGTAAGAGGACTTTTGAAACTACGCCTTACTATTTTCGATCTTTGACAGATTTCACATGAGTTTATGAAACTCTTAATGTGGTCGTGCATATTTTTCCATTTATAATTTTGTTGAATTTTATTCAGCGTTTCGGTAATGCCTTTATGGCCAAATACTGGTGAGCTATGGTATTTTTTTATGATGTCGTTGATTTGATCTTGGTTTAAAGGATTAAATGCTTTAGTTAAGATTTTTAATTTATTAGGAATCTGGCATAAATGTTTTATGAAACTTGCGATTCTTATTAGTTCGGTATTATTCGTGTGATTTAAAATAAAAATATCGGTGTCTACTGTGGAATAAGACGTCATGATTGTTGATATTTTGTCTAAGAAGTTGTCTTTAAGAGGGTAGTATTCTAAATTATCATAGTTTTTACTTACATATAATTTTATATCATCTACTGCGTCAATATCTACGAAATCTAATCTAATAGTATTAAAATATTTATCATTATCATCTTCCACTAGAATAACAGGAGCATTGGGTATAATATCGTCAGTAATTAGGTTAAAATTAGGATTTGCGTCGTTAATTTCATAGTTATTAATATCCATTTCTTCTGTAGGACAAGGTGATTGGTCGTTGCTGGTAGCGATTCGGTTAAATTCTTCGTTACTTTCAACGGGGTCTAGGTCTCCTAATAAGTCCTGCAAATCCTTGGCTAGTTCTTCAACTGGATAATCGTCTTTTTTGTTTAGTACCTTGATTTGGACTCGTGATAATGCGTCTGCGTTCCTGTTAAGTGTACCCTTTTTATACACGATTTCGTAATCGAATTCTTCCAGCTTCAAACGCCAGCGGGCTAATCACCTTCCTGGGTCCTTGATACTGAACAGCCAGATGAGTGGGCGATGGTCGGTTATTATTTTAAATCTCCTACCGAAAATGTAAGGGCGGAAGTGTTTGCAAGCCCACACGATTGCTAACAACTCACGCTCGATGGTCGAATAGCGGGTTTCGGCATTATTTAGGGTGCAGGATGCATAAGCCACTGGAAGGTCCTTGCCTATTGGTCCTTGTGAAAGAATTGCACCTATTGCAGTTCCGGAGGCATCCGTGGTTAGATTGAACGGTTCCTCGAAAAGGCAATTTTTCGATTTCTAAGTCATTAGTATCTATTGTGACGCTTTTCGCACTTTCATTTAAATTCACGGATGTAATAATGAAACTACCGTCAGTGTTAGTCTTAATTATGGAATTAGCTATCATGATACCATCGTTTCCATATTTGTTAATAATGTATTCCTGATGGGGTGTTAAATGTGAATATAATTTAATGATCTTTTCGCATCTAGGTTCGATATTTAGGTGATTAATGGTTCTCGAATTTGAAATGGTTATTTTATATTTCTTATCATTAACAGTGAAAGTGAATTTTTCAAAATCTAGTTTAACGTTATTATTGTTAATGAAGTCCATTCCAATTATACCATCGGCGGCAATATTGATGTTAGCAACATGAAATTTAAATGGTATGCCAAATGGTTTTAGTTCGTACGTGCCTATGCTTAATATCGATGAACTTTCTCCTGAGATTCCTATTATTTCTATTTGGGTATTTTTTTCAATGTCATTTAAATTAGAGACTAATTTCGGCAATATTAATGAAATACCAGCACCAGTGTCAATTAAAAATTTGTATTTTTTTGAATTATGTCTAAAGTTAATGTAAGGCATTCTTTTAAAGGATACAGTTTCATTAATATTTAAAACATTGGAGGGATTAATTTGTCCGTTTAGAGATCTGCATCCTCCTCTGCAGAACTCTCTTCGGAGTTTAAATTATTTTTATTAGATTCATCAGAATCCGAACTATCGCTATTTTCATTCACATGTTGAGCCCTAAACTTATTCTTATCTTTGAATTTTTCTGCGTTCTGCTTTTTATAGCAGGAATCTGCCTTGTGGCCTAATTTTTTACAATAATTACAACTTAAACTATTTCCATTACTACTGCTATTATTACTATCATTATTCTGAAGACTACTGTAGTTATTTGAACTGAAAGGTTTTTGAAAATTAGATTTTAAATTTGCCTTATTAATACTAATCTTGTTTCTCCTATTATTATCGCGGAACTGCTTGTAGCGGTCTTGTTCCCGCCGTTCTTTAATTTTCTTTTCGTGTTGCCTAGCATGATAGTATGCGTCCTCTAAATTTTTCGGTTCTCTTGGATTTACAGCTAACTCAATTTCTGGTGAAATATTCATTATGAAAATACTTTTAGCTAGCATTTCTACTGTTTTGTACGGCTAACACGGGAGATTTTTCGTGTGTGGCTTGTTCTGCCACTGCTACCACTAGTTTGTCGCGAATTTTAGCAATTTCGTTATAGGTATTTTTAACGCTATTATCATTTTTGATTCTAAAGAGATCCTCAAATAACCCTTCGATTGATTTCTCAAACCCGAAATTATGGTTTAATAGAGCGCGGATGTCTTCCCAAAGGACAAGATTTCTGTTCAATATTAAACTAGCGGCCCTACCTTTTAATTTAGTGGACACCATCATAACAACTAAAGGTTTGAAGTCCCTATGAGCATTAGACATCACAAAGTCAACACAATTTATGAAATGGGAAACCGGAATGTTATCCCCATCGAACTCAGGGATTGTTTTTAGCAAGTAATCGAACATTACCTTAGGATCTAATGTAGACCCAATTTCTGACTCTAATCTATTTTCGTTTTCCATTTTAAACTCTGATTTTAAAAATTCCAAATTGGTAGAATTGTTGGAATCGGAACAATTAGAGTTAGAATTTAAGTTCTCTGCGGAGAACCAGGAAGAAATTGAGGGATACAGCTTGGAACTTTATGGATAATATTCGAACAATAAGGTACTTACAGTAGCGTGACTGTGAAGAGATGCAGCATCAGGTTGCCGTGGTGAGGTCCTGAAGGTCCTTATTGTCTTGGATCTTTCAGAGAGGTTGACGGTCACTAGATAGTCCTAGTGGATCTTTAGTCTTCTGGAGTATCCTTCTTGTTCTTGTATTTGTTGTGTCAGTTGTATGCCATCCTCGTCGTCAATTTTTGTTACGTGGAAGATTAAAACACACTTTTTTTAAAACAAAAGAACCTTGTTGGCACTTTACACACGTAACAATTATTTAGTTCTAGATTCAATCCCTTTTAGCGGATGAATTCGTAGATTTATCTGATTTTATTTGATAGATAGTTTGTATAGAACGACACTTATTTAAGATACCAACGGTACTTCGTCGAGCGAGCTAGCTGTATGACTTTTAAACAACGCTTATTCAAGTAATGAAACTACGATTACTTCGTTGTACTTTCTTTATTGTCAGAACTTGACTAACTAACTTAATATTGGGCTAGGCCCTTTTATACTAGCTACGGTATGACGTTTGTATGTCAATTAACAAAATAGTGATCATAATGGTATTACCTTTTAGTTACATATATAACATATATATATATATATATATATATATATATATATATTATTTTAATTATTCCACTTCCACGTCTTGGGCAATGGGCTGATTAATCTTTTTTTGTAACTTCATCTTCTTCGTCGGAATATTGGGTACTCGCCAATTTAGGAGCGGAGGCGAGGGCATCCTTGGTGAACAACACGGACGGCGTATAAATAGGTGGTCGTGGTCTTCTCTCGTCCATTCGTCCAGTGATGTGATTGTTGTAGATTTTGATGCAACGATCGGTACAGCAACCGGGCCATTTTGGTTTGATTAGGCTGAGACATTTTGGGCAACAGCAGCAGCAGGCCAAAAATATCAATAGGATGCCAATAGTAACGGATAATAGTACGTGCCACCATTTGATTTCGTTGATTTTGGTTAGAGGACGCAATTGTTCTTCATAAATGTCCTTTTCAAGATTCTCGAGTTTGTGTTTGTTGAGGATCAGTTCGTCTTGATTAAGGGTATGAACTGGGATTGCATGAAGTCGGATTTTTTTTCTTTTTTCTTCTGGTAGACAACAATCTTCAGGAATAGTGATGATGTTTCGCGTAAGGTTTTTCTTGATTGTTTTTGTTGTCACATGATTGATTTTTAAGTTTCCTCCAATCATTCCAGTACATTGCCCATTGATGATGAGGATGAATTGATGTCTTTATCGGCACATTTGTAGGTGAAGTCAGTAGGATGCGGAGTAGTTAGTAGCTATGCGTTTTCTTCATGTTGGACGACTTCATTGTCCTTCAGGTGGACCATCGTTGTATGACATTCGGTTGACCATCTTCCGGTAAACAGGATGTCCGATTCGCAACAGCTGTCATCCTTTGGTTTAATGGTTGGTTTGTAAATGAAGTATTTGTTTCCAACGGATGTCATCTCGACCAAGGTTTGAAGAGCTATATATTGGTTTTTTAATCTCTCTACAGCCATTAAAGGATATGTGTAGAATTTATCGTCATTAGTAGGGATAGGAAGTGTGTATAGTTGTTATAGTTTCATTGTTTCTGTTAACGGGTATGACTCGCTTGACGAAAGTTTATTTTCGTCGGTGTACTGCTGTACCACATGAAAGTTTCCAAGAAATTGCTCGAAGAACCAGCGTATGTGTGATTAATAAGATGCGTATTAACCCTCCAGAAGGCGCGCAGTGTACGGAATGCGCCAGTCGGGATATATCGTGGTAGTGGGGATGATTCTACTAAGATATCGTAACGCCCTCTTTAGTACCTTATGAGCAGATGTTTACCAGTATGCTAGTAAGGAACTTTATATGTATATTTTCAAGGCGAAAAGATGGGAGAAACAATTTTTAACAGATAAAGAACTGGAAAAACTCTTACTCGAACCTTCCGATGATGAGCAGGAAGCAAAGACAAATAAAGAAAATGAAATCGAAAGCGACTTCTCAGATGGAGAGGAGGAACAGGTTATCCCGAGTGATCACGAAAGTGATTCAGAATTAGAATATCAATCTGGAGATGACGTTGTAGACGAAGAAGAGTCAGGTTCATCAGTAAGTTATTTTTATGGTAGAGACAAGAAAACTAAATAGGGCAAAAGTACTTTTCAAAAGAGTACTTCCCGTATAAAGTCAAAAAATATAGTTAAAATTTTTCCCGGCCCAAAGGGAACAGCAAAAGGTATCACTGAAGAAGTAGCGGCATTCAATGAAATTGTGAATACTGCTATGATCGATGAAATAGTATACTGTACTAATTTATTTATTGAGAAGAAAAGAATTCAAGTACAATATTCTAGGGACAGAGATGCAAAACTAACATCACGCTTAGAAATTTGTGCTCTGTTAGGTCTTTTGCTGTTGTTAGGAATAAAAGGGTTAAATCACACCAATGTACTTGAAATATGGACTATAGATGGAACAGGAATAATAGCAGCAAGGGGCGCTATGAGCTATAAAAGATTTCTTTTCTTGTTAAGATCTTTAAGATTTGACGACACTAATACCTGGGAGGTGAGGCGAAAAACGGATAAATTGGCTACTATAAGAAGTTTCTTACTACAGTTCATAAATAACTGCAAAGAAAGTTACAATGTAGGTTCTTTCGTAACAATAGACGAAAATAGCGGCTATCCCATCTTTGCCATTGGATATAAGAATATATTTGGATAAATACAGAATGGAAGAGTAAATTGAAACAGATGAACAACCGTTAAAAAAGAGAGGCCGTTGTCAAACATGTGGACGCGCAAAAAACATAAATACAACTGTCCGGTGCTCTAGTTGTGCCAATTTTGGATGCAAAAATCATTCACAAACAACGGTTACCTGTAAAAGTTGTAGTGAATCACGATTGGACATTGAAAGTGAATAATTAATCTGTTGATATAAGCACATTTTGCATTGGTAACAATTTTGTAATGAAAACGTTGCAACATTTATTTTTGATATACATATAAACTCCCATTATTGCAATTTTGGTGTTTTTTTATTCGTTTCTATAACTGTCTATATTGTGCATTTATTGAAAAATAAACAATTTAGATAATTATTTGAAAACAAAAACGTTACACTATCAAAAATCATTAATGCACTTTATGCGCCAGCGCGCCTGCTCATGTTACAATTACTCGCGCGCCTGTTCGAGGGTTAAATACGTTTATTAATCCTATTACATACACAAAAAAACACTTAATAATTTGCAATAATAGAAAAATGATACATAAAATAAATTGGTCTGGTCGAATGCTAATACAATAATAATCTTTTTCTGGATCGAACTATCCTTTTTATAAATGTTCCGATAATATTGTTATCTTGCTTGTTCCTGTTGCCCGTTGCTACCTCCAACAGTCGGTCAATAGCCGCATTATGTCAAAGAATCCGAATTGTTTCATAAGTTGATACAGCTGCATCACAAAGGCACCGAGAACGGTGCTGTTGATAATTGTATAATTGATAACTATTCTAAGAAGTGCACCTGCGCCTGCAGATACAAAACTTTATCAATAAATTGAATATAATGAGATCTTAACAGTTTCTTTACTGAGTAATGGTATTTTGATTTTGTAAATTAGCGTTTGTGAATTGATAGGTACCATTATTTTTGCAATATTTAGATAGTTATAAATTTCTGTTTCTGGGTCGAACGGTAACCTGTATTCAGGTAATTTTTTATTTATTTCAATAATACTATCTTTCAGCAAATTATCTTCTAGAAATGAAGGCGGAACTTCGTTCAATCTCGAATACAGGAGTTGATTTTTAACTTGGGTTGTTTCCCGTGATATTTCATTTAATATTTCATCCGAGAATGTTACCATATTAAGTAATTGTAAAGAGAATTCATTACTATGGGTTAATGCCGAGTTTTGGTTTAAGATATCTTCTATTTCTTTAAAGTTTTTATTAGTGTTGCTTTCTGATAATGATAATGCGGATAGCGTTTCATTGAAGTTTTTGATCACGTCATTTACTACATGAATATTATTGTCCAGAATAGCTAACATGTTTTTATTCGAGAGTTGTAAATCATTAATAGCTTTTTGTATAGCTGAGTCTTTGTCAGCGTTCATGGTGCCGAATAGCCAATGAGCTAAAGTGCCTATTCCATTTATTAAATCTCGTTTAGATCTGTCCTTAGGTGTCATTAGGTTAATTACTTTAAGATCTTTATTTGTTTGTTTAAGCTGTCTATCAAGTGTTTGTGCATGAACATAAGCGTGAAATTGTCCTTTCAGCTTATCTTCAATTATTTTTACTTTAGTAATTAATTTTGTAGCTTGATTTAAGTTTTCGAATGAAGGGGTAATTTCTTTATAAATAACAATGGAATAGTAATGTTCGATAATTTGTAAATCTCCGATGGGGTTAGTATAAAAGCCTGCTAATTTGTTTATAGTCTGAATGTCAATATCTGAGGGATATCCTACGGGTATAAAAAGGATTATAATGGCCAAGATTTGTTTCATCTAAAATAAAGAGAAATAAAGTTAATTAGTTTGTGGAATTTTCTTTATGTTTGAAATATTAGTCTTAGTAGGTTTTGGGGTGTTAATTTCGTAACAATATTCGTTTGTCTTTCTATTAACTGTGAATGGGCCTTTAAGGTGGTATTTACCATTTTCTTTTGTTCTGACATAAACCTGTTCTCCTAAGTCAAATGTGGGTATTTTCCTGGCTTTTTTATCCTTCCTCTCTTTTGATTTTTCTTGGGTTTTATTCATATTTGTAATGGATTCGTAGAAATAAAGGTCTTTAGAACGTCCTTAATTTATTTATTACACTTAATAACGATTTAGAATTTACAATTAACTTATAATAAATATTTAGAATTCTAACCGACAGAGTTTCGACGTAGTAAAATAATTATTGATAGACTGACTTAATTTAGAAAAGTTGATCTTAAATACTATTACAATTACATACACATCGAAAGAGATTTTGATAATAAAATTAAGAAAATTTCCAAGGGAAAGTTACTGTTTGCTTATAAATAGATTAGTAAATCAATCATCATATTTAGTTAATTGCAATTGTTTGAATATGCAGCGGATGTTATTATTTGAACAATTATGTTTACCATTACACAAAGTTAGTTACAATACAATTTTAAATTACCATTACCATTATGTTTACCATTACACAAAGTTAGTTACAATACAATTTTAAATTACAGATATTAAGAATATACATCGATTACTGTTCTATTTATGAATTACAAAATAAATTAATATAAGTGTTTATTACGTTTTGGCACTGAACTTTCATCAAGTTATTACTTGTTATTTATTCACTGCTGCACAACCTTAATTAAAAAGCTGTGCCTCTTATTATTTTTGAATATTGGTGTATTGTATTATACACCGATTTAACTTTTTGTTAAAGTACGTAAAGTCATACGATTTGAATTTAATATCTTTATTTCATGTTACAATACAAAAAAAATGTTGTCGTCGGTTCCGTGGTTCATTAGGATCTGCTCTCCTTATCCCGCCAGACAGGCCATTGCTTCATCGCACGTCTTATGAAAATATACCAACGACAAACATCGTCATAACAAAAAAAATATCCAACCGAATAAAAATGTACAAATATAAACACAACTCAGACTAAACAGTCACGTTTCACTCTGGAAAACTGAACGAACATAATTCATTGTCACATAAAGTGAATTCAAAGCTACATAGAATATAATATATACATACCGCCCACCTTGAACGATCTCCGTTCAATTAATATTTCTATCTATTGAATTACAATTATCCGATTTACTAAATTTAACTATCTATACATAATACAAGCACTTTGCCTATTCTATTGGAAGAGGTATCACTCGCGTCACACTTCGCTTATACACCCCGCACTTGGTTTTCACGTTTACGACTCGAACTGTGCCATCCGCTCCGGGAAAGATGTGTGTTATCCTCTTTCAGTAACACCAGGGTCCCGATTTTTATGCCGTTTGTCGTCTGTTGTTGCCATTTGGTCCGAATGCTTAATTGATTTAGGTACTCCTTGTACCATCTCTGCCAAAAATGTTGTTTGATGTCCTGCAGAGCTTGCCAACTTGATAAGCGATTTTTTGGCACATGCGTCAGATTTTGATCTGGTATAGTAGTGAATTTTTCTCCTATGAGAAAATGGGCAGGAGTTAGGGCTCGTAGGTCATTTGGATCATCGGATAACGCGGTTAGGGGTCGTGAATTAAGGATAGCCTCGATTTCAGTCGTATGTGTACTTAATTCCTCATAAATAAATAAGCTGTCTCCTACTACTCTAACATAGTGAAATTTAAATGATTTTACAGCCGCTTCCCAAAGTCCACCAAAGTGTGGCGATCTAGGAGGCGAGAAATGCCAATTTATACCTTTCTTTAACAAAAACTTTTAATTATGTTGTTGTGACTTTCAGATTTGATTAATTTGTTTATGTTTTCAATTTCATTTTTTTTGCCCCCACGAAATTGGTGGCATTGTCAGTATAGATAGATTTTGAGAATAACCTCGTCTAGCAAAAATCTACGAAGACATCCATCCAATAAATGCATCAGTGCTCAAATCCGTTACTAATTCTATATGAATGGCTTTCGTAGCAAAACACACAAATATACACGCATAAACCTTTACTTTAACGCGATTTCGAAACTTTCTTTCTTTAATGTTAAATGGGCCACAGTAATCAATCCCAACATTTAAAAATGGGCGTGATTGAATTACCCGATTGTGTGGAAGGTCACCCATGAAATAAGAAGAATTTTCAGTCGGCTTAGCCTTAAAACAAGTAATGCATTGTCGAATTACTCCCTTAATTGTATTTTTCGCGTTAAGGGGCCAGTATTTCGATCTAACAGCATTAAGCGTAGCCTGAGTTCCACTATGGAAATTATTTATGTGCTCGTCCTTTATTATCAGTTTTGTTACAAAATGATCTTTTGGTAAAACAATTGGATACTTTTCTGAATAAGAAAGAATTGAATTTTTTAATCGTCCTCCAACTCGAATGAGTCCAACATCGTCTACAAACGGGTTTAACGCGCGGAGTTTACTGTTAGGCAGGACGCTATTTCCCTGAGATAATTGTTTTATATCGTTTAAAAAATGTTCCCTTTGAATAATTTTTAAAATGTCATTTGAAGCTAGCTCAATCTCGTTTAGTATTAAATCTCCCATGATTTTCGATTTGGTTTTATTAATATTATTTTTGAATCGCAATACGTAGGCCATAACTCGTTTTAATTTAATTAAATTTGAATAATTGGTTAATGGAAAGTTTGACTTGTTTGTAGTCATTAGAACTGTAGTCGGTCTTAACTCGCATAAGGGAACTATTGGTACTTTACTGTTCGGCCAATATGTTTCATCCTGTTTTAACCAATTGGGCCCTATTTTCTACGTGTAATTATTGACAAAGTCTATAGGTAGTTGACCGCGAGAGAGGAAATCGGCGGTATTCTCTTCGGAAGGCACGTGCCTCCAACACATCGTACTAGTAATATTCAAAATTTACAACGTCTTAATACTTAGGAGATGTTGCTAGACTCTGATACTAACAAAGACTGTGTGAATTTAGGGTTGGAACCCTTATTTAATCCTTTATATTATCTTAATGGTTACTACCTAAATGCTTGGTTGGTTTTCTGTTTATCAAGAAATGCTTAAAAGACTAAAAATCATTTGATCCGCTCCTTGGTGGACCTAAAGGGCAGGCTGTAGGACATAATTCCTCCCCCCTTTAGGACAGAACGTCCTCGTTCTGTGAGATTGGATAAGTTTCTAATGCGATGTCTTCATCTTCTTTTTCGGTGCCCAATTTAAATTTCTTTTGTTGGTCTTGATTTTTGCGATTACATTTAATAGTTTACGCTTATTATATAAAAATATTAATTTAATTTAATTAATTAAAAAAGGTTATTACAACAATGGATACAATGATCGTTACAGAAAAATGTGAAATGTGAGTGATAGGATTCAGAGTTATAACTCTATTTAGCCTTTTAGCTTCCAATTTTAAATCGTTAGTATTTTTAAGATGATTTGGGTACAAGTTAATAGTATAGTTTGGATTTATATCCATAATTTTAATTTTTGTTGATTCGTAATGGTGCAATGTTCTCAAATTCAGTTGTATCTATAATAATTTTACATGAATCTTTAGTTGATATTAGATAATTGCTTTTGACATAATTTCTTATTAATGATTGACATTTTTCGATTACCTCAACATTATTTTTGCTACTGAGTACTATTTCATTATTGTCTAATTTTATTACAACACTATAGTCATTTTGAACTTGCGCGAACTTACATTGTTCTATATGTCTTAAGGTGCGTATTGACTTGAGCATTTTGCTCCGAACGAACCGAATGAGCCGAGCGCGCGCAGTCGAATTCGCCTAGTCAGTACGTCTCTCCGAGCCGAATTCTGACGAACCGAGCGCGCCAAACTTTTTCGGCATCTTGTCGGTAAATGTGATTTGCTCAAAGGGAATTAGTCGTTCGTGCGCGCTTAGTGGGTACGGAGATCGTCCGGTCTTTCAGTGCTGAACGTTCGCACTAATTTTGTCTGTCTGTCTTATTTATTTGTCTGTATATTTAAAAAAAAAAATGGACTGGAGCAGAGAAAAATGTTTGGAGTTAATAGATAGATATGAAAGGTACCCTGTACTATGGAATCCAAAACATGGACTTTATTATAACAAAGTAAAAAAATTTGATGCATGGGCAATAATTGACGAAAATTTAGGATGTGCCCCTGGAGAAGCCAAGAAAAAGATGGATAGCATTCTTGCAAGTTTTAGAAGAGAGAAGGCTAAGGGCAAACAATCTGTAGGAACTGGAAAAGGTACTAATTGTACAAATCGTAACCTAAACACAATAAGAGGGATCTCTCCATGATTAATAACAATAATATTAATTTTTTACAGCCAGGCATGAAATTTATGTGTCAAAATGGTTTGCCTTTCCACGCTTGGCATTTCTTTTGGACAGAGATGAACCGAGGAAAACAGTAGATACAGTTGAGGTACGTATATTGAAATAATTAGGTCTAGGTATAAAACAAAAAAGGATTATTTTAATACATTGCTTTAATAATAATACACGTTCATCTATAAAAAAGATATACGTGATGAGACAGAAAATTTTTACTCCCTATTGTTTACTAAATACTGAGCAAAACCATTACGAATTTCTTTCGCTGTACTCGCTGACTTCCGTGCTATATTTCTGATAGGCAAAAACGATGTTCCATGATTATTTTCTTCTCTCCAATTACCAGGGATAAGATTACCCTGATCGTCTTTTTGATCGAAAGTTCCTTGTGGCGTGTAAACATTTCTAGAGCTGCCATTTCTGAGAAAATTATGTAGACAAACAGTTGCCATAACAACCGTTTGTGCCTTTTCAGGACTTAGCAATAATGGTTTCCGTAGTACTCTAAACACTGCCGACAAAATTCCAAAAACATTTTCTACTACCCTTCTTGCTCGACTAAGTCGAAAATTAAATGTTCTTTCGATTGTGCCTCTTGCATGTAATCCAGAAAATGGCTTCCTTATATGATTTGTCAAAGGAAATGCTTCGTCGGCTAAAAAAACGTATGGCATTGCTTCATTTAGGTTAGGTAACAGTGAATCTTTAGGTAGGCCCAAAGCGCCGTTTTCAAGTTTGTTATGAAGTGTTGTATTTTTGAAGACACCACCATCTGAAATCCTGCCTTGGCACCCAACATCAACAAATATAAAATTGTAGTCAGCATCCACGAGTGCAAATAAGACAATACTAAAATTTGATTTGTAATTGTAGAAATCGCTGCCACTGTGAAATGGAGCCTGGATTACTATGTGCTTCCCATCCATACTTCCCACACAGTGAGGGAATTGCCATCTTTTTTTAAACTGACTAGATATGAATAACCACTCTTGCGGAGTTGTGGGCATCTGAAAGAAAATGAATGTTTTGCGTACCGGTTAGAAGATTATAAGTTTCATGTTTTTTTTAATTATCAATTATTTTTTATCTTTCATTTCAGGAAGATGGTTAGCCAGAAAATGAAATTGAGGAATTAGACAATGAAGAAGCTGAGACTTTACAAGACAATGACGAAAAAGTGATGGAAGCAGAGACGCAAACACCGAAAATGGCGTCGCAATCGATTGAAATAACAACACCAACGCCTCAAACTTCTGCAGAAAGACGATCAGTCACCCCACTATGTAAACGAAAAAAGACATCTGAAACAACAGAAAATCCTAAGGTAGATGAAGCTTTGGGGATTTTAAAAAGTGCAGTTGCAAACAACGCTCTCAAAGCCGATGGATGTAGTATATATGGGCAGCACGTGGCTTATAAATTAAGAGCCTACACAAATAAAACCAGAAATGTAGTAGAACATCATATTAATAATATACTGTTTAATGCTGACATGCGACACTACGACGGCACAAGTTCTACATCGTCAAATTCAAGGTTTAGTGCATATTCTTTAGAGCCATCTCGTTCTCCAAGTTTTTTGTCGTCGCCTCATCATACACCTGTCCCTAGCGCTTCTCCAAACTCCCAAATGAGTGTACCGTCATCTTTTGCACGATACCCATTGTCAACCAGTCACACACCTGTTCCAATCCCTTCACCAAAATCTCATCCCACCGTAACATCTGTAAACTCATACCCACCGTCAGATAGCCATTTACCTCCGTCTCAAGCCTCATCACAATGTAATACCACTACACAGTCATACAATATACTGACCAATGTTCTACCTAGCCAAGACAATACTCTCTTCTCAGAAAATCAGGAAGAGTCAAGTGGATTTTCCGATTGGTAAAAAAATATGTTTGTTTTGTTTAAGGATTGATAATAAGTTTTAATGTTTAAGGATTGATAATAAAAATGTTTTGTAACATAAAAAAATAAAAAAATAAACAAACTTCATCTTACCTTTATTTGATCCTTCAATTCTTGAATCAGAGCGTTGCAGGTTTCTATAATTATTACACTGATGCGTTGTTTAGAAACTTTAAATAAATATTGTAGACTGCTATATGAATCCCCTGTAGCTAAGAAGCGTAAAGTAATAGCTAAGCGATCTTGGACAGGTATAGCTTTTCGAAAATGTGTGTCTTTTTTAGCAATTCTATGTCCCACAAGGCATATTAATTTTTCAAAATCTTTTGCAGACATCCGAGTAAAATTCTTAACATGAATACTATCCATATCTCTTAGTAATCTCTTATTTTCACGCCGTAAAAACAGGCATCTCGCCCACATTTCTTTGCATTTCTTCTTTTTCGTGTTAGTTAGAGCTTGTATAATTAAAAATGCACCAGCAGCCACGATCACATTTTCCGCGTTCATAGTTATACGTTTGTTCTCTACGAACACCAAAAACAAACTGGCGAATACGGGAACATAGCAAACAGTACAAACACTACAAACATCACGAACTTTTTCTCACAAATGTTTGTTCGATTCGTTTGTGCGCGCTCAGCTCGTTCGGTTCGTTCGAGGCAAAATGCTCAAGTCAATACGCAGCTTTAGGTTACACGACATGTTTTCTAGAGGTATTGCACAAAAACGTTCGTCTGATAACTTCACGCACTTTTCATTTGTCCACCTATAGACACTTTCAGCTTCTATGATGGTGGTATTAACACTTGTTGTTGTTTTGGTATTGGATAAATTTGGTAATAATTGTATTGGAGCTTTTTAAGGATAGGAATTTTCATTACACAAACAATTGTTTCGTTAATATAAACTAATTGGAATCTTGAAAATTCTAATGTCTTATAAAGAGTGTGATTGTATGGTATGAGTTCCACGTGACTATATGTTTCGTTTAAAAAATGAAGAATTTGCGTAAGTTCTTTTGGTTTGAATAATTCTAGATTTGGAATAGAATTCATTGCTAAGGAGATGGTTCTTTCGAGTGTGCGGAGAGTTTCTAATAGATCGTTTGCTAATTGCAAATGATATTGAATTGCGAGAAATTCATCAAATTTTGTTTTCAACGAACCGATGGCATTTAGTGATAATTGAATATTTTTGTCTGTTATGTTTAGATTTTCTTCGAATCTTTGCGTTATGTGAAAAGCGAAGGAAGCAAAATCGTTTAGTTTATTTATTAATTTCACTAAGGTCATTTTCGTCTAGATTACCAGTTATATATTTTATTGCGGTACCGAATGCATTAATTAATGCTCTCTTAGATCTGTCGTGTTCTAATTTAGATATAAGGTGTTCGATCTCATTGCATTTTAATTTTAAATTGTCTATTAATGGATTTAAATTGCTGTTATTTCTTCTTAAAACGAGGGCGTGAACGTTACCTAATAGCGAATAATAGTTAGAAGAAAAAGAACTTCTGTTAATAAAGAAATATAATTTGTGGTAGTAATTGAGCAGTGCGGTTTTTCCGGGGATTTCCTGAAAATATCCATTGGTATAGATCTCTCGAGAAAGAAGGCTTTGGTTCGGGGCTGGTAGTATCAGTGCCCTGTAAAGCAAAAGATTTTCTTTCAGGTTTTATTATTCTATGATTTATGGTGGATTTTCTCTTTTTGAATTTCGCGGTGATTTTGTTACCGTCAATTTTTTCTATGGTACCGGGTTGAAATGCGGGTAGACGCTTTGCGCTTTGACGTAAAGGTGGGGATTTTTAATTTCTATTAAGCGATTTCCTTTCTTTTCGTTAAGCTTGTTTAATGTTTTTGTACTTTGTTCTAATTACCTCTGGTATATATCGTTGTTTGCATTTCCCGTCTTCTATTTTCATTATATGTTTCGTAAAGGGGTTTTGAGAATGTTAGCATTGGTAGATCTTTGTTATCGTACGGATTATAAATTAATTCGAAAGGTGTAAATCCGGTGGAAGAGTGAATTGATTGATTGTAGTGAGTAATTGTCGTGATCATTCGATCGGTTATCGTTTCCCTGTTGTCTTTTTCTATACTAAGAGCGTTTAGTTTTTCTATTATTGTCGAGTGTAATCGTTCTATAGGGGAATTTGAGGTAGGATTTCGAGCGGTGGTAATTTTTAATTCGACATTGATTAAGTTCAGATACTCTTTTAGTACTAAATTATCAAATTCCGCTCCATTATCGGCTATAATTTTTTTTGGGAAGTTGTGATGGGCAATATAATGTCTCAGCTTTTTCAGAACTATAGTAGGATTTTTGTCCTATATTTCATATGCTTGTGCATACTTGGAGAATATATCTATTATTGTAAGGAATTTTTGCGAGGCATGTTCGAATAAATCTATGTATAAGATTTCAAACGAATGTTTAGCCAAAATGGGTCCTGAGAAAGGTACGTTGTATGGGTGTCGTTCATATTTTGACTGCAGGCAAGTTTCGCATTTATTGATGATGTCGTTAATCAAATCTTTCATTCTTGGAAAATAGTATTTTCGTTTAAGGTGATTATAGGTTTCGATTATGCCATTGTGGTTTGTTTTATGATAAGTATGGATTATGTCTTTCTGTTCCTTATTAGGCACGTCTATTAATTTCGTTTTGCATTCTATTATTTTAAATACGTTCCCTTGAAATTCATTAGAGATTACTGTTTGTAAGGTGTTTTTGATTGTAGGGTCAATAAAATGAATTCCGTAGAGTTTCTTTGGTTGGATATAGTCTTTAACTAATTGAATTAAGTCTTGGGTTTTTCTGCTTTTTCGGATGGTAATGGAATATTCGCTTTGTTTGTCAAATGGTTTCGATATTGTAATGTGAAATTCACTGCCATATGTAATGATTACTTTATTGTTGTAATTATTAAGGGGGTTTTCGTTAATTGGCATTGCAAAGACAGGATCTTCTAAGGAAGTGTGGACGGTTTGGTCATCGTGAGGATTTTCTAATATTTCGTCTAGCTCTTCAGGTGATAATTCAATTTCGGAGTCAACTTGGGGTAATAAGGATAATAGGTCTTCGTCGGTAGTGACATCGCAGTTGTCCGTTTCATTGTGATTGATCTCTATTCTAGATAAGGCGTCGGCAACAAAACTTTCTTTACCCTTTTTATATTTAATTTCAAAATTGAATTCGCCTAATTTTGATTTCCATTTAACTAATCGGGAGTTTGGTTCCTTTAAGCCGTTGAGCCACACTAAGGGTTTGTGATCCTATTACGAATTTTCTACCGAATAAATAGGGCCTGAAGTGTTTTGTAGAATCGACAATAGATAAAGTTATTTTTCTATGGTTGAATAATTACGTTCCACGGAATTTAAAGTACGCGAGTAAAAAGCAATGGGTTTATTGTTTTGTGATAATATTGATCCTATAGCTACGTTACTAGCGTCTGTTGTTAAGGTAAACGGCTTTTCGAAATCTGGGTATGACAATACGGTTGCGTTAGTTAAAATTTATTTACATTTTTCAAAACATTCAATGTACTGAGGGTCATTAAGGTTCATTTTGGCAATTTTCTTGAGACATTTTGTGAAAGGTTGTACTAGTTTGGCAAAGTTTTGTATAAATCGTCTGTAGTATCCTATTAGTCCAAGAAATGCTCTTATTTCTTTCAAATTCTTTGGAAGGGGATAATTTTGGATGGCCATTAATTTGGAAGGGTTGGGTTTTATGCTGTCCGGTGTGATCACGTGGCCTACGAAAGCAACTTCCTTTTTGAGAAATTCGCTCTTATCGAGTTGTACCTTTAAATTATATTTGCATAACTTTTGAAAGATTTTTCTATGAACTAAATGATCGTGAAGAGATTTAGAAAAAATAACAATATCGTCCATGTAGACAAAGCAGTGTTTGTATAAATATTCGCGTAAAATGTTGTCCATAATTCTTTGAAAATGAGCGGGGGTATTCTTTAATCCGAAAGGCATTCTTGTGTATTCGTAGTGGCCGTTGTCTATGGTAAAAGCGTTTTTTTCTATGGATTTTTCATCTACTTCTATTTGTAATAGCCTTGAGCTAGGTCTAGAGTTGTAAAGTAGGTGCATCGTCCTAGATTGTCCAGTATTTCTTCTATTTCTGGTATGGAGTATTTGTCTTCAACAGTCTTTTCATTTAGTTTTCTATAGTTATTATTATATATTACAAGTCGCCATTTCTGGTTTCCGGAAGCATCTAATTTTTTTGGAACAATCCATACTGGGGAAGAATACGGGCTAATTGATGGTCTAATTATTTTATTATCTAATAATTTTTGTATTTGGTTTTGTACCTCTCGTTTTAAATGAAAACGGTATCGGCAAGTCTTTATATAAATGGGTTGTTCGTCTATTGTCCTTATGTGATGTTTCACTGCATTTGTAAAGGTCAAGTCCGATTGGTCCGCACGGATTTGTTTGGTAACATCAAATTTTAATTGATTTAGCGATTGAAATTTAGATATCTCTAGATATTAACTAGTAAGGGGTTTGACCTGTACAGGTTCGAGGAAATTTATTTCCGTTTCTTTCTCGCAAGGTAAATAGCAGTAACCATTTTTTGCGATAGCTATGCATTCTGGTATACCAAGATTTTCTTATTCGGGAATTACAACTTCGTCGTTATTAATGTCTACTGGGATTTTTAAATATTTTGCGCAATAATTTTTAAATGGTTGAAATGTTTTGGGATTATTGTACATTATGAAGGATATATGTTTGCCACCTATCGTGAGAATATAATTTTCGTAAACGATTTTTCACCTAATTTTTCAGTCATTGGATCCTATGAGTATATCAAATTTTTCGTGCCACTGTATTACTCTAAAATTGAAAGGTTCGTTTGTGCCAAATTGGTGAAGGATAGGGATTTGCATATTTTCATTGTTGGTTATCACATTATTTAGTGACTTTACTGAATGCGGTTCGTAACAGTAGAATTTTGAAAAGTATTTTCGTGCTATATCTGGGTTAATTATGTTTCCATCAGCACCTGTGTCTATTAGGATTTTTATATTCGAATCGAGTAAAGTAATGAATGGTAATTTGGGGTGTTTGTTAATATTATTCAAATCTACGACGTGTTCTCTTCCGAGGCTTCTATAGGAAATTTTTCTGGTTCGTTTTGGTCGTAATTTATTGGGTTATGGGTATCGTTTGTATCCTCGTAAGGCAGTTGGTATTGAGTTTCGTCATAATGGGAAGAATTGTTGCCGAATTGTAAGTTGTCCATTGTTTGTTCTGCATTGTGCAGCTCTTCTGCAATGAAATTTGGTTTTTGTTTTCTAGCATGTTCGAAAAAGTTTCTGAAATGGTTGATGGTTTGGAGGTGTTACGCGTACTCACCGACATGGGCGTTGTTTCATAGGTTGGTTTATGAAGTTTTGCAAACGTTTGTGAATTTGTAGGAAATTGTGGGAATAAAAGTCTTGGAGGTGGTTGGAATGGTCTAATTGATGATCCCGTGTGATGTGCTCTAAACGAGAAACCAGGGGTTGTCGATTGTCCAAAGGGTGGACGTGAAAAATTCACAGGAGTGAAATTATGATTGGGTTAAGACTTTTGGAATGGGGTTTTTTCGAAGTTGTTTGGCTTTTGTTTTTGTTTTAAAAAGTTCATAATTGACATCTGAGAGCGCATGTTGTCATATTTGCGGCATTCGTGTAAACATTCGTCTACCGTATTGCAATTTGAATACATTAAATATTGACTATATGGTTCGAATATCCCTGCTTTGAAAACAGATAAGGCCTGATTTTTGTAGTGGTTTATTTTGGTAAGTTTCACTTCGTTACTTTGTTCTATTACTAATTGTAATTTATAATAGATATTTTCGTAGTATTTTCCGTAATTTTCATTAGATTTTTGAAAACATGTTGCTGAATCATTATCTAAAAGCTCTTTGGAACGAGGATCGCCAAATTTTGAAAGCGTTTTTTAATTCCGACCATGTATTACATTCATGTGTGATTATTACGTCCCTAGCTTCTCCTATAAGTTTACTTTTTACTGATTCGAAAATAAGCTGTTTAAAGAATGGACTACTGTTTTGAAATATACTAACATAGGCATCGGCTTGTTTTAGATACTCGGGGACCATCTCTTTAGCTAAATTAAGCTCCATTGGGGAGATAGTCGCGGGAACGACGTTTTTAATACTACTTTGTGCTTGATTATTCATTGTAATGATATTTTGGTTCAATTTATTTAGATGCCTATTTAGAGTTTCGCGATTATCTTCCTCCTCTTCCGAATCAAATTTTTCAGAAGTTCGTATTGGAGATCTATCTCTTACCATTTAAAGAAATTAACGCGAACAATTGTACATGCAAGAGAGGTAGCAATAAGGAAAGATAAAAAAGGACTTACAGCGTAGTCACCGTCAGCAGACTCTTCATAACGATCTTTGGAGATCGCTCGAAGGGAGTCGTCGGAAGTGGAGACTAACTTGCTCGTAGATTATGTCCAGGTCAGCACTAGGAGACGACGAATTGAAGAACTTCCAGGTCGAAGATCTTCAGTCGTTCTTAGAGAAACTGATCTTGAAACTATCGGGGTTCGCGGATCGCTAATTACAGATTTAAAAATCTCCAGCACGACACATACGGTAAATAAACGTACCGATTAGAGATCCTGTTCGCAGAGCCGGTTAAATTCGACGATAGAGAAGCTTTGTTTTTAAAAAATTTATTTAATAAAAATTCAAAGTTTACAACGTCTTAATAAAGGAGATGTTGCTAGACTCTGATACTAACAAATACTGTCTCAATTTAGGGTTGGAACCCTTATTTAATCCTTTCTACTATCTTAATCGTTATTACTTAAATAGTTAGTCTCTCAATAAATTTATTAATATTTGGACCATCTGAAGGTGGCTAAGGGTCGTAAGAACGGAAATAGCTTCTTTGCAGGGGTCTATAGCTATCCATCTCGCCAAATTGCTTTCTCCTTTGAGAAGTTGACGGCATTTCCTTATCGACTCCTGAAGCCTGGAAAAAGAAATCCCATCTTTCTTTCTTTTGTTGGAATCTCTTTTTCCAATTTCTTTTTTTTATGAGGCTTAGAGCTGCGTCTATTTCTTCTGTGATTTCAGTTACATTATCTGGGTATATATTGATCCCTGAGTTGGACTCTGTGCCTCCCATTCTAGTTGATTTTGAAGGGCCGCACCAATCCTGTTCTATAGGTCCTTGAATTTCCTCCTTGTAAGCCAAATAGTTGACAAATTCTCTTCTCCTCTGATTATCTAGAAGATTTGGGTAGGAAAAGAGAACAAAACACATAGCAACCCACTCAGAATAGGAACTGGGAGTTATTCTTCCTTCTTTAAGTTTGATTAATAGATTTTGCTTATCGAAATGTGGAGAATGTAACTTCTTCATGTCCGAAATGTCCTTTGGAACTACTTCCAAAATTCTTAGAAATGCTTTTAACTTAAAAGACTAAAAAATGTTAAATCTATTAAGGGCGCCATTTGGTCCGCTCCTTGGTGGTCCTAAAGGGCAGGCTGTAGGACATAATTATTGTACTATTTGCCAGATATCAATAGGTGTATAGGACATCATTTAGAAACAGTAACCGTTGTTCCCGACAAGCATACTATCAGGTGTCGGGACAAATGAGACATGTAAAAAAACATCAATTCAAAGTAACCGATATTACCAGTCTGCAATATATTCATGCACACACCCCGATCGTCTTTGTACAATTTTAACGATAGTGATATCTCAGGAAATATTGACCTGTTGTATAAATGTAATGGGATATTTTTGGAGCAATAAAACCAACAGCAAGGACCTTTCTTCAGGCTTTATTTTTTATTTGTTACACTTAATATTAACTTATTTAATTACTAGTTAACGATTTAATTCGAATATAATTTAGAAGACGATTACGGAACGATTGTTATTAGTACTTATTACTTTTTGCTACTAGAAATGATTATTTTGTCACTGCCCTGTTGTACCTTCGTCAGATCTTAAATAATATTCCTTTCTTTCGTCACAGTGACAACATAGATAAAATTGAGGAATTGTTGACAATTTCCTCGTAAGTTTAACCAAACATAATTAGTACTTTTGTCTATAATTGCAAGAGAAATCGAATGTTTAGTAAACATAAAGCAATATTTATTATTCTCATGAGAATCTTACATTAATTAATAATAAAACAAACCATGAGCTTTTGTGGAAATTAATATGCAAATAACAAACATCCTCATTGGAATATTTGTAGAAGTTATCAGTCGTCATTCTAATACTAGAGTATGAAATAGAATTAATAACATATTTTGTTATAAAACTACTAAAAGTATTTAAAAAGTAATGGTACATTACATAAATTCCTAGCAGGTGTACCTATAAATATAAATTCATATAATAAAGATAGGTGTTTATTCGTTTTGCGCTGATGCGCCACTTCTTTCTCCTGTGATGGAGCACCCGAAATTTAATGTTCGGAGTTAAATGTGCAAAAAACTTATTATGACGAAGAAAGGCGAGTAACTGTATTTATGAATATTTATTTACAATATGACTGCAGCTAAATATATACATAATTATTACAAGACCCTTTCTAAGATGTTCACGTTAAAAAATGCTTTTTTGTGATGCTGTACGATCTGAGTACGAATGTGTACTGACTGTTCAAAACCAACCACTCTCCAGCGGAGTAGGAGAGGGTGGTGACTAATAATTGAGAAATATATGAAAATCTGATTGTAATTTACCGACGACGGCAACTATCCCGCAAAGATTGTTGCCGCCGTTATCGCATGCTTACAAAGGGTCGGCACACGTCTAAAGTCAAATTGCCACCTGCAGGCAAACGCATCATTCTGAATGAACTGCCAATGCATGCTAATCTTTTTAAATAAACATACTCTAAATTTAAACAAAGTCTTTGAGAGAACTGAACATGCCTCCCGCCTTGAGAGAACCGAACAATAGGTATTGAATATAATATATCCAAATAACACTGACTAATAACTACAAAAGGCAAATGAATATAATGAAATTAAATTTTTTAAAGTGAAATTATAAAATAAAATATATTAAATAATAATTGTTTCTAGAAATAGCGACGGAACAGGCATGGTTCTTTATAACTCTGGCCTTCAGGTGACTAACACCTCGAAGGATTACACGTCGTTCTTATCTACCAGATGCTGGTTGTACTGCATGTAATTGAATATTTTTGTCAATAAATCTTTTTAAAAAATGTGTTCTATTACGTTTATAAATATTTATATTTTTTTACATGTCTGAGTTGGTTGTACAGTGTTGTATTTATTGAAAGAATATCCTTGTCTGCACATGTACGAGTAATACTGTTTTATAAATACATATAACCTATATATATAAACAATCGTTATTTGAATTTCGCATAGAATCACACACCACACACACAAGCAATCATTGTTCTCAATTCAATAAATCGGGTTCCTGGAAGTGGTTTTGTTAGTGGATCTGCCAACTGCTCTCCTGTTGTATCTATTTTAACGTTATTATCTTAATCGTTATTATCTTCATAAATTGTAATTGGATCTTTAATTTCTATGTGGATACTAACATCTAACGATTTAAGTCACAATGCTTCTTCAACTGCTTCAAAAGAGCTATATCTTTAGCCTTTTTAGAAGATGCTACAGACGTTTGTCTTTTTGTGTTCCAGCATATTGTACATATTTCGGATAATTTGAACAAATAACCTGTTGTACTTTCTCTATCACAAATATCGTTTCTTATCCAATCGGAATCAGCTAACCAACTAAAATATTATTATAATTTCCTCTTACATATGTTAATTTGAGATTAATTGAACCTTTTAACCGTTTCAGATATTGCGAAAGTTCCTTATTATTTTCATTCATAAATAATGTTTAAAACTATTCATTGTATCGATATTAGCTGTACATATTACAAGATCATCGACATACAGTACAAAATAAATATTTTTAGAAATTTAACCTCTAACTGATGATGATCTTCCGCGCTTTGTGGCCGTGGTCTAAAGGTTGGTATTCTACCTGACGTTTCGTCAGCGGCTGCAGCTGACATTATCAAAGGTGTTGGGGGCGACGGAGTAGCTTTCTATCTCGTAGCGATCTCAGCGGTCGGTTGTCGAGTGTGGCTGCCGTTGTTTATGTGATAGATGCCGGAGCCATGCTCCTTTGCATAGTTATTTTGAGGATGTTGGCTTAAGCCTTACTGTGGTTGAATTTTACTCTGAATTTAGATTGACATTGATTTGACGTGCTATTTCAAAGGTATTTGCAGTAATGGAACAGATTGCTTCCGTTTTAGTTTCGTTTCGTTTGGTCATATTTTCTACTTATCGAGCCAGGATGTAATTATTTCCAGGTGCTTGTTAACCATGTGTACCGCTGTTTTTGGACTATTATCTTGTGCTGCAATGAGTGTATCATCTGCGTATTGATCAGTTATGGGATTTGGACGTTTTGGAAAGTCTGCCGTGTATAATGTAAACAGTAAAGGACCAATGAGCGAACCCTGTTGTCCCCCGCTTGTATGGTTCTGAGTGTTGATTTTACATTCTCTATTTTAACTCTGAACTGTCATTAATGTAGGAGTGTGATACAACTGTACTGTTTATTTACAAAAAAAACATATATACAAAAGGATAATTTAAAAAAACACAAATTCAATATATACAAAATGCCAGACACTCATACACACTCTACAATCATTCTCTACACAAGCGCACACAAAATATATATACACAAAGAAATATATAAAAATGTTGACGGTTGATCGCAACGGTTAGCTATTTGGCTAGAGCTCCCTCTTCCTTGCCGCTGGTGGGTGGAATATCGGAGATAGCCAGATAGTAAAAAAAAAAATATGAAAATAGGATCAACGGGTACTGGGAGGATCTCTCTCTTCCTTGCCGTGGGTCGGTGGAATGTCAGAGATCGGCGACGACGAGGATAGTGGTTAGGGATCTCTCTTTTCCTTGCCGTGGGTCGGTGGAATGTCAGAGATGCCTGGTACTGATTTTTTTTTTTTATTTAGTGTTTAACCTCGAGGAGGGGAAATCTTCAGAGACACCCCCGAAGATGGGGGTAGTGTCGGATTCTTACCGACTAAAACCCCTCCTCGAGAAGGGAGTGCAACCCGAAGGTTTTTCATCCCTGGGGAGGTTGGGATCGGGAAGTGGGTTGTTTGAGGTGTTGGGGGGGATTGGGGAGGGGGTGTAAGAATTGTCAGGTGACCCATCTCGAATATTGGATGGGTACTCGCGCTAAATAGCGAAGCTAGAATTTGAGCGGGATTAACGGCTCAGTGTAGAAGGTGGCAAGGCCTTCTGAAGCGGTCGGTAGCTTTCGGGGCGAAGTTGGAAAGTGATGAGATGGACGGGTTTGGGTGGCCTGAGACTGAGGCCCTGAGATTTGCTGCGAATTTGTTTGCAGCCTCGGTAAGTGAAGGGAGCCCAGTTTCTTTCAGAATTTGGAAATTTCTGACGAACCAGGTCCTGTCGAACACGACGCCGAGGTAGGTGATTGAGTTGCTCCATTTGATGGGGTGGTTGTTTATAGTGATGGGCGGAGGTGTACGGTTCCTCCGCGAGAAGAAGATTGCTTCCGACTTGGCTTCGTTGATGGAAAGTTTCCATCTCTGATACCAGTTTAGGAGCAGGGGCAGGAAGGCGTTGATTCTAGCGGTACAGTGGGCTATAGTTTGGCTAGAATTGACGAGTGCGATGTCATCAGCATAAAGTGCGGTGACGATCGAAGGGTGACTTGGCATGTCAGCGCAGAAAATATTGAATAGTAAGGGCGATAGTTTGGAGCCTTGGGGGACGCCAGCCGTGACTGGTTTGCTGGACGAAATGGCGGAGCCGACGCGAACACGATGGGTTCTGTCGGAGAGAAATGAACGGATAACCCCGATTAGATAGTGAGGGGTATTAAGGCTGATGAGTTTAGAGATGAGTCCTTCGTGCCAGACCCGGTCGAGGGCTTGGCTTACGTCAAGAAGTAGCATGGATGTGTAGCGGCGTTTGTTTAAGTTTTCGGCTATGTGTTCAGACACGCGCAGAAGTTGATGTCGAGTAGTGTCCGCCTGGTACTGAAGAAAGCACGGGTATTTATACAAACTCCAGTACCATGCAAGGGTTGGGAAAAGGTGGGGTTGAGAGTGGGGTGGAGAGAGAAGGGCGAAAATCAATGCTAAAAACGATTTTGTTTGTAACACTGATTTCGCGGTGAAAAATAAAAAAGCAGATAGCGGGAAACGATAGGGCATGCATTAAAACGTAAGGGTAGAAAAAAGAAGCGTATCTCTATGACAAATATAAACAAAATAGAAAAAAAACATTTAAAAAAATGAAAGAAAAAACAAAAACGGGGTTTAAAAAAAAGGAGGAATATTAGAGGAAACTACAACCAAATTAAAAAAAGAAGAGAATGAGTAAACCGACAAAAAAACAAAATAAATATATTGTTGAGAAAGAAAAAAAAAATTAAAATAGATAGATAGAGTTGTAGTGTACAGATTTGGTTGTAGCCAGGGGTAGGCCAGGTAGGCGGCCAGGTAATTATGGTTGTTGCGACAACTACGTCACCGAGAAAAACAGTAATAAATTTCGTAGAATAGTAATAGTCCATAACAAGTGGATGAGAGAAACAAGTCTATCTGATATTCCTTGGTTGTGCAATTTAACTATTAGACCTTGGTGCCAAACTCTGTCGGAGGCTTTTTCTATATCAAGAAGTGCGGCGATTGTGGTTTTCCCGTGTTGGTACCTATTGCTGTGTATATGGCAATCCTTGCTAATTGGTGAGTAGCAGAGTGATGGTTTCTAAATCCGAAATGATGGTCGGGAATGGTATTCAGATTTAGTGTTTCATTTTCAAGATTGTTTAGGATGATTTTTTCGACAATCTTACTTATGGTTTTTATGAGTGATATTGGTCTGTAACTGGAAGGCAAATTTGATTTCTTGTTTGGCATAAGTATCATTACAGCGTCTGAGAGTTTCCAAGTGTTAGGGAAATACTTGAGTTTGAACATGGAATTGCATAAATTAGTGATCTCTTGTATGATATTGTCTGGAACGTTTTTTAAAGTAATGTTGGTAATTTCGTCAGGGCCTGGTGCTTTCTTAACATTGAGTGTCTTGATGTACTCTTTGATTTCGTCGACTGATGTTATGAATTGCGGTGGGTCATTTTGTGCGGTAGATTGAAGTACCCCCTCCTTCGCATCTCGTTCTGTCATTTTTGTAAAGCGAATAATTTGGAATTTTTGGAATTTGAGTGGGTTTTAAAAAGGTTCCCCAATGCACATTATGTCCACGTTATTCATGGTGACAAATGCTTTAAGGGTATTTATTTTCTTTCAATAAAGGATTAAAATACAGCCCACATTTTAATGATAATAAAGATTTAGACTATTTAGCGGTAAACACAGAAATTGCTTTAAATAATTTAGAAAACATATCTTTAGAAGAAAAAAATTTGTAAAATTTAAAATTGCAAAAACCATAACAGATAATGTCAAAAATAGTAGTAACAAAAGTGAATCCAACATCATTAAAAATTAAATAAAATAATTCGATATTATTACGGGTTCGTTCAAGAACAGACTGTAATAAAAAGGATCGTACGCTGATTTAATAGTTTATTTTTAAAAGTTAACTAACAACGGGAACAAAAGAGATTAATACAAACTTAAGAAACTACTATATATACACTTGGTTCATAAAGATTACCGAGAGGCGAGCGCGAGCGCGAAAGCTGACCCATTAGGGTGCAGTAGGCGTTGGACTCTACTAACTTTTCCAAGCAGACTAGACCCCGAAGGATGCTCAGTCTAGAGGAGCTGTGTAGAAGAGTGGCCAACTACTGACGTTTCTTGGGGTTGCGACTTCCTAAATAGGTCCTGCGCAAGGAAGGGGTAGTCGTGGAGGGTGGTGCGCGCTCTACGTCCCTACGTAACTGGAAGGGGTGCGGTCCGAAGTCGACGGTGGCGCTATCGACGAGGGTAGTCGGGTGGCGCGTCGAACTAGCCGACCCGGTGGGCGCGAATTTAAAAATGGGGTTGGTTACAACTCTCCCCCTACAGAAGCGCTAGACGGCTCGGCAGTGCTTCTGGTGTTCTTCCTAGGACGGCCTCTGCGACGCAATGGGGCGATAGGATGAGGATCAGCGGTTCCATTTGACACGAATGGTCGGAGGGCGGACTCGTGATAGACTCCTAGAACTCGAGTAGGTTCCTCAGTGGAGGCTATTTCATAGCTGCAGGGGCCCTTGGCAGCCAAGATCACGTAAGGACCGTCTCTTCAGGGAGCGAACTTGGCGGTTCGTCCAGCAGTGGCCTTGCTTACTGGGTGAGTGGTGATGAGAACTTTATCACCGGGTTCGAAAGTAGGTCCGGGTCGACGACGTCGGTCTTGGATTTTCTTCTGGCGGTCCTGTTCTTTCTCTTGGTTGTCCCGGGCTTCCTGGAAGGTGGCAACCATTTGTAGCAGTCGTGGTGTGACCTCAGGAATGAAATTTTCGTTTTGCGTTATGGTCCGGATATCGTGAGTGATCTCGGACGGAGTGCGCAGCTCACGACCAAACGTGAGGAATGCGGCTGAATAACCGGTTGACTGGCATCGAGCAGTATTAAGGGCGAACCTGATGCTAGGAAGTTTGTCTGACCAGTTTTGGTGATTCTGACCCACCAAAATGGATAGTTGGGTTTTTAGGTCCCGGTTTTTCCTCTCGACCATGTTGGCGGATGGGTGGTAGACTGGGGTAAATTTCTGTTGAATATCCAGACAATAACAAATCTTCTGCATTACTGCACTGATGAACTGGGTTCCATTATCAGAGATTATACTCCTAGGGATCCCGTAGCGAAGGAATACTTCGTTAACCAGTGTCCAAGCGCAGAGATCGGCGGTAGCTTTAACTAATGGGAACAGTTCTACCCATCGGGAGGAGGTGTCCTCGACAATTAGTATCCAGGTATCTCCATTCGGACTGGGCGGCAGCGGTCCAAAGAGATCAATGGCGACGACCTCAAAGCGTTGCCTTAGGACTGGTGTTTGTAATAAGCCGGGCGGCTTCTGATTGTCTGCCTTGTAACGTTGGCAGGCCCCACATTTTCGTACGTACTCACGGATGTCCTTCAAGAGTCCTGGCCAATAGAAGTGTTGACGGATCCTGTGAAAAGTACGGTCTATCCCATAATGACCTGCAGTCGGTGAGGCATGGAATTCCAATAGAAGTTTGTCACGGGCAGCCCGGGGAACGATGTATTGGGGTTCCTCGTTGTCGTCCTCCGATGCGTAACGGTAAAGGATACCCTGCGATAGGAGGTAACCGCGAGACAACCATCGGCGAGACTCTTCTAGGTTTCCAGACTCAAAAGATTCTATAATCGGTTGTAACCCGGGATCAGCAAGTTGTTCTTTTCGGAGCTGCTTGGAGTCCTTCCGAGGGAGGTCTACAGTGATAAGATTCATTGGGAGGGGATCTCCGGTGGTGTCATCCCTCGGAGGGCGGGAAAGCGTGTCTGCCAAAACGTTTGCTTTTCCCGGAGCGTACTCTATCTGTAGATTATAGGGTTGTAGTTGTAGCGCCCATCGGGCTAATCGTCCACTGGGAGACCGTAGCTTCATAAGCCAGCGAAGGGGTTGATGGTCTGTTATAATGATGGCGGGGGATGCTTCCAGATAACCTCGGAACTTCTGCACAGCCCATACGACGGCAAGGGCCTCCCTTTCTGTGGTGGAGTAGTTTTGTTCGGGCTTGGTTAGCAAGCGAGTGGCGTATTCCACTGGTCTTTCGTTCGATCCCTCCCCCTGGAGTAAGGCGGCTCCCATAGCGTAGCTGCTGACATCAGTCCTGAGGGTGTAGGGTTTTTCCGGATCTGCCTGTTTGAGAATTGGGGCGGAGGTTAGGGCTTGTTTAAATTTCTGGAAGGCGTCCTTCTGAAGATCCTTCCACTCCCAGGCAGCGTCCTTCTTTGTTAATCGGGATAGGGGACGGGCGATCTCTGCGTATCCAGGGATGAAGCGGCGAAACCAATTACACGTTTGTAGGAACGTTGTCAGATGTCGGAGATTTCGAGGTTCCGGCATTTCTAGGATAGCCGTGAGCTTCCCGGGGCTAGGACGGATTCCCTGAGAGGTGATTATGTGGCCTATGTACTTCACCTCCGTGCAGACAAAATGACACTTGTCTCGATGCATCCGTAGGTGGTATTCCTCCATGCGCTTGAAACAGCGTCGTAGCTCGGTGACGTGATCTTGGAAGGTGCGAGACAGGATAATGATATCATCCAGGTAGACCAATATCTGTATTCCCTCTAGCCCTGTCTTGAACTTGTCCATAAGACGCTGGAAGGTTGAGGGAGCGTTGCGTAGACCAAACGGGAGTCGGGAATATTGATATATCCCAAAGGGAGTGATAAAAGCAGTCTTCTCTTGATCATCCGGATGGACCAGGATCTGATGATAACCGGCCCGTAGGTCCATGGTAGACATGTAGGCAGCCCCTCCCGTCGCGGGCAACAAGTCTTCTAATCGAGGCAGTGGGTATACATCCGGTTTAGTGGCGGCGTTTAGGCGCCGGTAGTCGATGCACAGGCGGTGGCTTCCGTCGGGTTTAGGTACTAAAACAACCGGTGAGGCCCAATCGCTCTCGCTCTCTTCGATGATATCCGCGTCGAGTAGAGCGTGTATTTCGTCGCGTAGTATAGCTTGCCTGGGGCTACTCATCCGATAGGGTGGACAGGCGATGGGAGGATGATCCCCTGTGGTAATGCGGTGCATAGCATGGGGTGTCGGAGGCCCGTGCACAGAAAAGCGCTGTTCGTACTGCTTCAACAACGTGTTTAATTCGCTCCGTTGGTCTGCCGTCAAGAGTTGGCCTTCTTCAGCACGTAAGTCCAGGGGCGAGACCTGGATAGATGCCATAGGAAAAATGGGTGAGTCCATTGGGTGTTCCGTTCAATAGGAATCTATGGCTTGTCGGGCATCATCCATCATGTAAGCGGTCCTGGAGAACGGGTTACGTAGGAGATGTCGTGGGGGGTCTGGGCCATAGCAGGACGGAAACTCCTTAATCACTTCGTCTGTGTGCTGTGGCGATGGCGCTAGAGGGCTTACCAGGGGCGGACAGCGCAATTCTTCCCAGGGGATTTCCATGTCCTCTGGGCTACCGGGACGCTCCTGAAGGTTGGCAGCGGCTATCTGAGCAGGCTTTCCCCGTTCCTTGAATGTGGTAAGTTCGTCCTTCGGTACAAACCCGTACGTGCTATGGCGATTGCCTTTGAAGTACCAACGATTGCTGCTAAAGTCGACGATCATGTCTACTTTTCGTAGGAAGTCGATGCCCAGGAGCGTTTGGGTCTTGGGCGCTGTCGGGATGACGATGAAGCTGGTTTCGATGGTGCGGTCCATTATAGTCACTGGCAACGTGATGGTTTGGACTATGTGAGTGGACGTGTTTCCGTCCGCTTGCGTGATTTGTACCGCTGAAGGATGGAAGGTGCGTCCTTCGGCCTTCAGGACCTCGTATAACTGAGTGCTGGCGAGGCTCGTCTTTGCTCCGCTGTCCAGGAATGCCGTGCCGATCTTTCCATAGATAGTGATCGGTACCGCGGGACGTCCAACCGCCGTGGTGGATAATAGGCAGAAATCAAGGTTTAAAGTGGCTGCTTCAGTTGGTTTGGCGCAACGGGTGCAGTTTCTGCGGAAGACTCCGGGTTGACCGCATCCATAGCACCGGATTCCTGGTTCCGGATCTCTCGGAATGGTAGGCTTGGTGGGAGTTTCTTTGGCCTTCTTCCGACAGACATTTTCCGAGTGACCATAGCTGCGGCAGAAGGTGCAGCGGATACGTTCCCGCGTCTTCTTATCCTGTTGATGGTTTGCCTTAGGGACTCCTTCGCCGGATTGTCGCTTTTCTTGGAGTGTAGCCTCCGCTGCCCTAGCAAGAGTAGCTAGATCCAAAAATGTTGCTATGGCGGCCCGTGGGACACGTTCCCGGATGGACAGAGTTAGTAGCCCGTAGACAAGGTCGAGTTGGCGAGCCTCGTTATCCGGAGGATTTACTTGAGCTAACAGGGCTCTTTTCTGTGTCAGGAATAGGCCTGTAGGTTGTCCCTCGAGTTGGGGATTCCTGAACACCTCCTGGTATATCTGGTAGTTCGGCCTAGCGGGCGCAAACTCATCCCGAATTGCCTGCTTCGCGGCTTCCCATGTCCCGATAGTGGCCCTTACTCCGTCCCACCATGTATGCGCTGCTCCGCGTAGCAGTAAGGGAAGGCCCAGGATGGCGTTTGCGTCGGTTATACCCTCGGTTTGCTTGAAGAATTCTACTTTCGCAAGGAAGTCTTCTACCGACTCTCTGGTTCTGGCCCCATCAAAGCGATCAGGACAGTGGGTGAAATGCCGGGCTGGTTGATTTGCGTTCAGCCGTGCGAGCAGCTGTCCGATAAGTTCTTCCGCGCTGGCCATAGCTCTGCGTTGCGCGCGTGTGAACGGCGTTGTGGCTTTTCTTTGCACTTGCGTTTTACGTATGTGTTCGGCGTATCCGCACTAGCACATTTACCGATTTGTTTTGTTAGGCTTCGAGCTCCGTAGTTGGGCGCCAATTATTACGGGTTCGTTCAAGAACAGACTGTAATAAAAAGGATCGTACGCTGATTTAATAGTTTATTTTTAAAAGTTAACTAACAACGGGAACAAAAGAGATTAATACAAACTTAAGAAACTACTATATATACACTTGGTTCATAAAGATTACCGAGAGGCGAGCGCGAGCGCGAAAGCTGACCCATTAGGGTGCAGTAGGCGTTGGACTCTACTAACTTTTCCAAGCAGACTAGACCCCGAAGGATGCTCAGTCTAGAGGAGCTGTGTAGAAGAGTGGCCAACTACTGACGTTTCTTGGGGTTGCGACTTCCTAAATAGGTCCTGCGCAAGGAAGGGGTAGTCGTGGAGGGTGGTGCGCGCTCTACGTCCCTACGTAACTGGAAGGGGTGCGGTCCGAAGTCGACGGTGGCGCTATCGACGAGGGTAGTCGGGTGGCGCGTCGAACTAGCCGACCCGGTGGGCGCGAATTTAAAAATGGGGTTGGTTACAATATTAACAAAATCAGATAAATCAAATACAATAGTTATTTTAAATAAAACGGACTACGTTAATAAAATAGAAATACTCATAGATAATAATTATGTGAAATTAAAAATAGATCCAACACAAAAGCATCAAAAGTTACTAAAACAGGCTGTAAAACAATGTATGAATATAATTCCTGAAAACTATAGTTTACGGTTTACAGTTATGAATCCAGAGTCCCCAATATTATATGGATTACCGAAAACCCACAAAACAGATGTACCTATGAGACCCATTGTTTCTTACATTAATTCTCCAACATATAAATTATGTAAATTTTTACCTAAAGAATTACAAAGTTTGTTAAATTTTAAACCGAAATGGTCAATTAATAATTCTTTTGAATTCTTTAATAAAACGAAAAATCTTAAATTACCTACTTCTTCTAAAATTGTATCTTTTGATGTAAAAAGTTTGTTTACATCAATTCCAATAAAGGAACTTTTAATCATTCTTACATCAATGGTAAATAATTCAGAGTTAGAACCAAAACAAAAACAAGAAATAATTTTACTTACTAATACCTGTTTAGACCAAAATTATTTTCGTTTCAATAATACATTTTACAAACAACTGGATGGGTTACCTATGGGCTCCCCGCTGTGACCACTCTTAGCAGAGATCTAGATGACTCATTTTGAACATTGCTTAATGAATACAAATAACCCTCTTATTAAAAATATTTTTACCTGGCATAGATATGTTGACGATGTATTCTGCATATTTGTGGGTTCAAACACACAATTAGATCAATTATTAATATTACTAAATTCTATGAATAATAAAATTCAGTTTACAATGGAACAAGAGTCTAATGGTTGCTTAAATTTTTTAGACCTAAAAATTAGAAACACTAATAATACTTTGGAATTTGACATTTTCAGAAAAGATACTTTTTCAGACTCCATTATTCCTTAAGAATCAAATCAAGATTTTAATATTAAACTTTCTATGTTCCATATCTTACTTCATAGACTTATTAATTATCCGCTAAATAAAAAAAAAATTGAGAAAAATAATGTTTATTCGTTAAAGAATAGACTTTTTAAAAAGTTTACTTATTTTATTAAAAGCGATTACAAGAATTAATGTTTATGATTATGAGCTACCTAGACAAGGTTCTAATAGTAACTAACTACAAAACGTTGTCACAAAAACAAGTAAAGTCGCATCCAACAATCTGCTTACACTAGATATCATATTAGACGATGATTTCCTGGGAAAGTATTTGGAAAAGCATTTCTTGCAGGTGTGCCTGACATAATTCCTCCCTCCTTAAGTGAGCACGTCCTTGTGTGAAGATTTGCTAGGTATTCTTGGAATAATTATTTGTTCAATTCTTCTGTTCTTACATTGGAAAACACTTGTAGTTCTTTTTCTCAGTATACAACAAATAATACCGAAAATAAATCTTTAGCCTCTTGCTTGAGCTTATTTATATCGTCAAAACTATTAAGCTTAAAGTTTACAAATTTCGTTGGTTTTACATCTATCTTTCTGATATTCGATGGCTTATAATAAATATTGCTAATTGTATTACTAAATACATTATTTTGAATTATAATTTTACAGTCCTGTTTTGATGACACAAGCAAGTTTTTAGCAATAACAGTAAGATAAACATCACCAGTACAATGTTCGAAAACGTTAACTGGGTTTTTATAAGAAACGAGCACTTTATTATTAGAAAGCTGTTTCACTAATTCGTAGTCACTATTAATTAATAGAAAATTACACTTATTTAAATCACTTAATGAACACTGATCGATGATAGGTTTATTTAAACACAGCACCGAATTTTCAATTCGATTACATTTTTCTTCTAACCAAAATTCAGTTTGAGCTCCAAAAATATGGACTTCATCTATTTCTACTAATTGATTCCTCTCATATATTAGTTTAAGGTGTGTTAAGATATCTTTGAAATCAGACACAGTTAACATTTCTAAATTCGTGATATTCAAAGCTAAGGAAATGGTTCTTTGAATAGTCAGGAGCGAATTTAATAAGTTTCGAGAAGCATAAATATTTCCTTGTATTACCTGTTCGATATTCATTTCATCTTTTAGAATTTTGATTGCATTAAAGGACGTATTAATTGAATCTCTAATCAATAGCATATCTTTTTCGTAACGTTTTGTTATATGATGAGCAAATGAGTCATACTTATTAATCTGTATGGTAATTTCCTCTTGATTATTGAATAGTTTTACTATATTATTGTTTATTTCATCATAGTCATTTTGATCTAAGTTTCCTGTAATGTATTTTATGGCAGATCCAATGAAGTTGAATAACGCACCTTTGTGTATTCTCGATGTAAATTTTAAAATGTCATTTTCAATTAGCTTTAAAGTATTTCTTAAATAATTTGTTGACACGTTATCAGTGCTCATTGTATCTAAAACTGCTAAATTTTCTTGTAACTCTTGGTATATTATTCTAAAGTCACTAATATTAATATAGAAATAAAACCTATGATAATGATTAAGCATTCTTGCTGCACCTAAATCTTCTAAAAAGTATCCTATGTTGGGTACGTCTTCAATGAGAAGGGCCTAGTTTAGGGTTGTCAGGGTCAGTCTGTAACGAAAAATCTTTTCTGATTCTCCGAAGGTTTCGGAAATGAGTTTCAACTGGTTGCATTGTTATATCATTAATACCTTTTAATTAATTTTTTTCTGCTGATATGACATCAACCTTTTTAAAACGAGGGCTACTTTTGTTACGGTTTGATTTTTCATCATGAACGTAAACAACGGGCTCGTTAATAATAACAGTCTCGAGATTTTCGTCACGTTTTTCTAGAAGTCTAGAACCTTTGTCTTTCTGTTTATGATATAGTTATTCATAAAAGGGTAAAATTCCATCTTTTCTTTTCTGATTGTATTGTTCGTGTATGTGTCGTTCTAAGTCAATTTCATGAATATTTAAATTTTCGTATGGCCCATAAAGTAAATTAAAAGGTGAGAATCCAGTTGTCGTATGTATAGATTAATTATAAACTAAAACTGCTGTCGTCATAAAATCTCTAATAGAACTTTTGGGATGTTTTAATTTAGCTATGCGTATTGTTTCGAGAAGGGTTGAATGCATCCGTTCAACTGGAGAATTGGAATTGTGATTATATGGCGTGGTATAATGTAATTCAATTTTGAATAAGTTACAAAATTCTTTGAGTAAATCATTTTGAAATAAAATTTATGCCATTATCGGAATAAATTGTATAGCTTAACCCGCGTCTCGCAAAAAATCGTTTTAAACATTCTAAAAAGGCTTCAGATGACAGATCACTGACTAACTCAAGATGAACGGTCTTTGTCATAAAACAAACAAAAACACATAGGTAGATCTCTACCCTTGCGATCGCGAATTGTAAAAGGACCAGCAAAGTCGGTTCCACAAGTGTAGAATGGACGGGAAGGAACAACCCTTGATTTTGGTAAATCGGCCATTATAGGTTCTATGCGCTGCTGTGCCATTCGTTTACAGATTACGCAATCGCGCAACACCCGTTTTACCGCTACAAATCCAGAAATAGGCCAATAGGTTTGTCTGAGTATACTAAGGACGAGTTGAGGCGCGGCATGAACATTTGATTGGTGTATGTGTTGATGATTAATTTAGTTAAATGATGTTTAGTTGGCAACAAGTATGGGTGTTTTCCATTATAGGGAATTTGGACGTGTTCGAGTCTACCACCAACCCGCAGAATTTTGTTATCGTCAATGAATGGGTTCAAAGATAGCAATTTACTTTTTGATGGTAACTGCCCAAACCTTTTTAAATTAGAAAGTGCAAGAAGATACGCTGCACATAATTCCAATCTTGGAATCGTTATGTTTTTAAGTGGTGCGACCCTACTTTTTGCGCACAATAGTCTTACTATACATTGCCCGGTGTTATAACAAGATCTTAAATAAATGCACGTACCATAACTGGTCTCGCTTGCATCGCAAAATGCATGGAGTTGTATGTTAACAGGATTAATACAAAGAACATGTCTAGGTATAGAAAACTCGAAAACGAATTTGTTGTAACCCGCTATAAAAATCTTCCCAAATGGTAATAAGGTCCGCTGGAATAGATTCACCCCAATCTAAATTGTATTGCCATAATTTTTGTAAAATAATCTTTGCGACCACCACTGTGGGCCCTATTAATCCGAGGGGATCAAAAATTTTACTGATTCTGGATTTCGATTTGTTACATGGTGATCATTTTCTAAATGAACTGGGTACTGAAAAATATCCGATTGAGCGTTCCAAGTTAAACCTAAAGTCTTGTTTGCATTGCTTTCATTATTAAAATGCATTTCTGTGCATTTGTTTTCTAAATTTTGGAAAATTTTAGGTTCGTTTGATGCCGGTTTTCTTAACTGAAACCCTGCTTGTAAAAGTAAATAATTTATAGTGCTGACAGTTTCGATACCATTTTTGATATTATCGCATCCTCTTATAAGGTCATCGACGTAAAAATCATTCTTTATCACATGTGTGATGCCTGCAGAAATGAATTAGAATTATCGAGAGCAATTTGTAATAAAAACCTTGTAGCGAGGTAAGTGCCGCTGAGGTGCTGTAGGTTACAGTGTTTAATTGATTTGTTTTAATTGTTTCATATTTATGATTGCGCCACAAAATATTCTGATCATCCTATCGTCTTTGTGTACGATTACTTGTCTATACATTTTCTCACAGTCGCTAGTAAACGCGTATCTATGTAATCTGAACCGTAAAAGAATTGTAAATAAATCGGACTGCACAGTCGACTGCCGACCATTAGCGTATCGTTTAAAGATAAATTTGAGGTTGTAGAGGAACCGTCAAAAACTACGCGAATTTTTGTTGTATTACTTGATGGTTTGATAACAGCATGGTGTGGAAGAAAATATGCTTTATCTAGTTCTTCATTGGAATAATCTACACATGACATATGATCTAAGTCCATATATTCCTGAATAAAATTAGAGTATAAAATTTTAAAGTTTGAATCGGTTTCAAAACGTTTTTTCAAGGAAAATAATCTTCGTTTAGCCGTTGTAAATGATTCACCTAATTTTTGTTTTTTATCGTTAAACGGAAGACGAACGACAAATTTACCATTATCATTACGAGTCGTTGTGCTTTCAAAAAGAGTTTCACAACATTGTTCTTCCCTTGGTTTTAGATTAGGATGACTTATTTCGTCTAATTTCTAAAATAATGAAAGTTGTTCTTGAATATGAGTATCATTTTCATTTTTGTTTTTGGTACTACTAATGCAGCAAGTGGATGAATGATAGTTAGGATGAAATTTGGATTGAATCACAGGTCCGGAAATGATCCAGCCAAAATGAGTTTTTTGAGCGACTGGAAGACCTTTTCCCAACGAAAATTGTCCTATACAAATAATTTTCCAAAATAGTTCAGCGCCTAATAAAATATCTATTCTACCTGAAGTATTAAATGTATTATATGCCAACTGCAGATTCTTCGGTATATTTATATTTGTTGTATTGAATGAGTCTTGCGGTAATCATTGATGCATTATATAATGATTCAATTTTGATTTTAGTTTCTCGCACCACATGAGTGTTCAAGTTGTTAATTCCGGAAATAGGAAACTCATCCTTGTTGCCCTTACAACCAAGGGTATTAAATAAGTCTTGTGTTATAAAATTTGATTGACTGGCGGAATCGAAAAGAACGCGGCATTTTATTTTATTATTGTATTTATCAATAACATGAACAATAGCTGTGGGTAATAAAACATCTGTTGTGGTTTTGTTTGAAGAATTTAAGCCAACAGTGGGTTTGATTGAATGTTGATTTGATAGGGTGTCACATTTGTATTTGGAGATGAGAAGTTATTATTTAATTCTGAGTCTTCTTTTGCTAAATGTAAAAGTGTATTATGTCTTTGGTGACATTTTTTACAAGTCGACGAAGTATTACAATCCCTTGTTAAGTGATTGTGCCTAAAACAATTTTTGCATAAATTTAATTTACTAATCTCCTTTATTCTTGTTGGTACGGGTAAATCTAGGAATTTTTTACAGAAATGTAAAGGATGGTTTGGCTTACAATATTTGCAAGACTGTTTATCTGTTGATAGATGAGCAGATATTCTTAACTTGTAGGGTTTTGTTTCAGCTGCCGATTGTAATTTTGAATTAGGTGTTATTGATTCTAAAAGTTGACATTTTTTTGTTAAAAATTCAGTTAAATCGTTTATGGTTGGTAAATGATCTAATTCGGATTTTAGCCTTTCCCAATCCCTTCTGGTTGTAGGATCAACCTTTGGTGTAATTAAGTAAATGAAAAGTGTGTCATATAGTTGTGATGGATCTTGCAGCATTTTTAATGCACGTAAATGTTTAACTGAATTGTTTAATAATAACTGAAGTTGCTCGTGTGATTCTTTGATAACAGAATTAAGTTCGAAAAAAGCCTTTACGTGATTTTGGGTTATTAAGGCCCTGTTTTCAAAACGCTCTTTTAAAAGAGTCCATGCAATTTGATAATTATCTGCAGAGACCTCAAGTGATTGGATGACCAAGGCAGCATCACCCTTTAATGATGATTTTAAATAATGAAATTTTTGTATTTGAGATAAATCCTGATTTTCATTAATTAAAGATTTAAATGTGTCATAGATGTTAAGCCATTGATCATATACACCTCAGAATTATTATAGCGGGAGTGTGAGAATTATACAGCTACAAACACTTTAACAAAACTTTATTATTTTATTTACACTTTATCTTACTCGTGAGTCCGCGTGAGGCTTAGGAACTAACTTAACATAAAAACACTCGATACTAAACCTAAAACACTTAATAATAAGTAAATATTCCGCAGTTGGAAAGTTATGAAACATATTGGAATAAATATATAACGATGTGAGAAAAATTGCTTTTTTGTGTTTCAAAAAGTTTTTATTGAAGATAAAATTGTTTCGACATCTTATGCCTTTTTCAAGAGTAAGTACCGATAGTCTACTAAAGTTTACAAAACTCCTTCTACTTAAATATGTCGAAATACAAGTAAACAAAAACATAATAATACATATACAATAAATTTACAATAACAGGTACAAATATACATATATACTTATAATTAATACAACGAGATAATTATGAAGGATTCTTGGTAAAACCCTGTTATGGACTATTACTATTCTACGAAATTTATTACTGTTTTTTCCCGGTGACGTAGTTGTCGCAACAACCCTAATTACCTGGCCGCCTACCTGGCCTACCCCTGGCTACAACCAAATCTGTACACTACAACTCTATCTATCTATTTTAATTTTTTTTTTCTCAACAATATATTTATTTTGTTTTTTTTTTGTAGGTTTACTCATTCTCTTCTTTTTTTAATTTGGTTGTAGTTTCCTCTAATGTTCCTCCTTTTTTTTAAACCCCGTTTTTGTTTTTCTTTCTTTTTTTTAATGTTTTTTTTTTCTATTTTGTTTATATTTGTCATTTGAGATACGCTTCTTTTTTCTACCCTTACGTTTTAATGCATGCCCTATCGTTTCCCGCTATCTGCTTTTTTATTTTTCACCGCAAAATCAGTGTTAAAAACAAAATCGTTTTTAGCATTGATTTTCGCCCTTCTCTCACCTCCCCACTCTCAACCCCTCTTTTTCCCAACCCTGTGCTTTCTTAAGTAACAGGCATCTCTGACATTCCACCGACCCACGGCGGAAGAGAGAGATCCCTAACCCGTATCTCTAACCACCATCCTCGTCGTCGCCGATCTATGACATTCTACCGACCCACGGCAAGGAAAAGAGAGATCCCTACCTAACCCCTATCTCTAACCACCATCCTCGTCGTCGCCGATCTCTGACATTCCACCGACCCACGGCAAGGAAGAGAGAGATCCTCCCAGTACCCGTTGATCCTATTTTTATTTTTTTTTCGCTATCTGGCTATCTCCGATATTCCACCTACCAGCGGCAAGGAAGAGGGAGCTCTAGCCAAATAGCTAACCCGTTACGATCAACCGACAACATTTTTATATATATATTTCTTTGTGTATATATATTTTGTGTGCGTTTGTGTAGAGAATGATTGTAGAGTGTGTCTGGCATTTTGTATATATTGAATTTGTGTTTTTTTTTTAAATTGTCCTTTTGTATATACGTTTTTTGTAAATAAACAGTATAGTTGTATCAACCCAAGTAGGTATCTGTCAATAGATTATTCTTAAAATCGGAATGGAAATTGGTAATATTATCGTGTTTACAAATTCCGTTCTTAATATCTATTTCTTCTAATAAATTTAGACGTTTTCCTTTCTTTTCTGTAATTAAGAGTTTTAAGTTTAAATTAATGCATCCATCCGCTCCCGTACTATATGGATTATCGAAAATTCATAAGGAAGGAAGTCCATTACGACCAGTAGTGTCATATGTTAACGGCCCCGCGTATAAAGTTTGCCAAGAATTAAATAAAATTCTTCCACCCTTTTTAAATTTTCAGCCCCAATTTTCGATAAAAAAAACTTTCAATTTTTGGAAAGAACAAAAAATCTAATAATCCCGAACAATGCAAAATTGGTTTCTTTTGACGTAAGCAGTTTGTTTACTTCTATACCTTTAAACGAATTACGTAATATCATTTCAACACATTTAGATAAAATTGATAAACCAACCATCTGTAAAGATCAAATAAAAAATGTTTTGGACATATGTTTATACCAAAATTACTTCACGATTAATAATGCCTTTTATAAACAACAGGATAGTCTACCAATGGGTTCGCCAATATCACCTTTACTGGCAGACATTTTTATGTCGAATTTTGAAAACAATTTGTTTAAAGAGACAAATACCTTTAAAGATAAAATTTTATTCTATACAAGATACGTGGACGATATATTTTACTTATGGTTAGGAACACAGCGCCAATTAAACCAATTTCTGAAATATTTGAACATCAATAAAAGAATAAAATTGACTGTAGAATTAGAAAACGATAATGGGCTGAACTACCTAGACATGAATATAAAAATTATAAATAACAAACTAAAATTTAACATTTTTAGGAAACCGACAAGTACAGATGCTATAATTAATTACAAATCTAATCAATCACAACAGGTCAAATTGTCAGTTTTTCACAGCAATACTTTCAGATTACTCAACTTTCCATTAAATAAAGAGAATTACAATAGAGAACTAAAATTCATAAAAACTATAGCCGAAAACAATGGTTATAATCCTGCCATAATAGATAAATTGATCTTTAGAACAAAAAAGAAATTAATAAATAAAACTTTATACGCAGGGATCGTGAAAGACAATAATAACTTCAATTTCATTAACTTTGTTCCTAGTTATAGTAATAAGATATCTAAAGAATTGAAACATATACAATTATAAACTATTGCGGTCAATAAGTGTAATTTAGGCAAGATTTTAGTTAACAATAAACAAATAAAACCTGTTCTTCATAAAAATGGTGTTTATAAAATTAATTGTACAAACTGCATTGCTTATTATATCGGTCAGACTGAAAGGAAATTGGCTCTAAGAATAAAAGAGCATGAAAAAGATATTATTGAAGATAAAAAATCCACAGGTATCAGCACACATTGTATTGACAATAAACACAAATTAAATTTAGAGGATGTTGAACTAATACATACAGAAAAGAAAGGAAAACGTCTAAATTTATTAGAAGAAATAGAAATTAAGAAAGGAATTTGTAAAAACGATAATATTACCAATTTCCATTCCGTTTTTAAGAATAATCTATTGATAGATACCTACTTGGGTTTTACCAAGAATCCTTCATAATTATCTCGTTGTATTAATTATAAGTATATATGTATATTTGTACCTGTTATTGCAAATTTATTGTATATGTATTATTATGTCTTTGTTTACTTGTATTTCGACATATTTAAGCAGAAGGACTTTTGTAAACTTCAGTAGACTATCGGTACTTACTCTTGAAAAAGGCATAAGATGCCGAAACAATTGTAGAGTTTTTCAATAAAAACTTTTTGAAACATAAAAAAGCAATTTTTCTCACATCGTTATATATTTAAAACACATAAACTTAACCTAACACGATAAAGTCACTCGAAACTTAACCTAAAATCCTAGAGTCACCCAATGTTTCCTCACTATGCCTCGCACTATTCACTATCGTTATCCTAAACGCACTGGCCAAGGGTTTCGATTATGTAAAGCTCCTGGAAGAAGAGGTATTTCTCTATTTTTCCCGCTCGTGTTCCAAACGCTGGAAAGCTTCTAGAGGAGTCGGAGGTAGAGAACTCTGTCTCTATTCTAGGCACGGGAAGCTCCTTTTATTCATCCTCGCCTAGGTAGGGGTAGCTCATCGCGGTACTGCCAGGGGTGATGGTACCAGGAGAGGGTAACCTACGGTGGTAGGGTAGTGTTGGCGTGTCGCACGACGGATTTCGGGTGGCGTCCTCCGGAGCGGTACTGCGACGCGTTATAGAACTAAACAAGGGTTGTTCTGGTGGCGCGAAATTCAAAATCTGTTACAAACTCATTTTTCTGTAGTATTTAAGATAGAAGCAATTGCTTGCGTCGACTTTGACAACACTTGGACAAAGATACACACCCTCTAAAATTTCTATTTCCGGTACAGTTCCTTCTTTGAGAAAATTATTGATAACTTAAATTTTCACTATAGTTTCACTTCTAGGTTTGATAGTAAATTGTTGTGATTTATGGCTGGAATTAGGAATAATGTTGGAATTAGAATTACAACTAGAATTAAAGTTAGAATTGAAATTAGTGCTGAGAGTAAGATTTGAAGAGGTTGAACTATAATTATAATTTGGATATGAATCAGAATTAAAATTGGAATTAGAATTAGAATTAAAATTAGATCTAGGAGTAAGATTTGGAATAGAATTGGAATCTGAATTAAGATAAGAGGTAGAATTAGAATTATTGTCATTATTCGATTTGTTGAGAATAAGAGAAGGTTTTGAATCAGAGTCTGAAATTTTATCATTCATATCGGAATCAGAATTAGAAACACAGCTAGAAATATGATTTTCTTAAAGCCTGTAATAAATACGTTTAAAGTCTGATTTTTTAAAAGTTTTACACAAGCTGATCGCGCTTCTTTAGTTAAATTTTCGTCTAAACAATTTATTAATCTAATATAACAATTTTCAATTTTATTTCAATAGGTCATAACATCTTCATTAAAATTTTGTTTACAAGAATTCAATTCAAGTTGCCATTGTCGTACTGTGCCTCTTTCTGAATAAGCATCTAACATGTGTTTTTTTAACGTTTGCCAGTCTTGAAAATTCCTATTCCTAATTAACGCCCTAGCACAATATGTCGTCAATTTGGTTTCGATAATATAAAAAAGCGTATGTTTATGGTTTTGTTGAACTAATGTAATAGCCTTATCGCAATTATCTATAAATTCATGTAATTTGTTTTTACTCCCATCAAATTTGATCAACATTTTTTCTGCAAGCTATAATGTTATACCTGCATTTAACATACTGGAAGCGGGTGTAGTCATGATAATTCAAATTTATAAACCTATTTCTACTAGTAATTAACCTAGCACTTCACTATAAATGTCTATCACTGTAAAATTAAATTATACTCACAGAAGAAGTGGAATGATCATAGCAATTGCTGAAGTAGAAGTCGAAGGAAGATGGTTCCTGATTTAGAACTCGAAGTTGATGTAGACACCAATCGTTGAATTACTGGACGTTGACTAATTTTTCTTTTGAATCTAAACGTCGGGGTATCAGCTCAAGTCCTGGTCTTCCAGCAAAGAATTTTTTTTATATTTTTCGTAATGGACTCATAGAAAATAAAAGTCTTTAGACGTCCTTAAATTATTTATTGCACTTAACTTAAACTTAACTACAACCTTTTACCGAATATAGTTTCGACTGTGTAAATTGGAGATGGGCTGATTACTGTAGACTAAATTTGATCTTAAATGTAATTACAAATTCACATACACTGAAAATGAATATTGATAAGAGAATCTGAAAATGTTCCGAGGGAAACTATTTATTTGTTCCAAAATAATAATTGGAGTAATTATTGATTTTTGATAATTGGAATTCTTATATCTGCAGCGGGTGTAACTATTTGATCATCGTTGTACATATGTTTACCAATAAAGAACAGATAAAGTGGCAGTTACAATGCAGTCTTGAAATTAAAGATAACAAACTACTTATTAATACAATATCTTGAATAAGTTACAAAATAGAATTAATATAAAGATCTAGTAAATGACACGAGAATATAAAAACTAAAGAAAAAGTAAATTACACATACATATATTATTTTGAAGGTACATTACACCTTATTATTGCTTGAATTTAGCGATTCTAGAACTACGTCTTAAAGAAGGCTGTAAATTTGAATCATTATCTGATGAGACATCATTTAATTCAATGCAAACATCGTTGTTTGTTCTTTGTTTTTAGTAAATGTTTCTTTATGTCTATTTGGAACCCTACTACTTAATACCACGTTATCACCTATTGTAACAACTTTTGGTGTTGAATGTTCTTTATTTTGTCAAGTAAAAGAAAAAAAGGTGAACAAGGAATATATATACAAAGATTACATTAAAATTATAGCTAAAATGAGTCCGAGTGTGGCTCTAAACAGAGAGAAAAAGAGTCAAAGGTCTATTTACCGAAAAGTAACCGAGTTCACTAACTTATGCGTCACTTAATCACACCAACTTTAGACGAAGGAGGCCGGTCGGTTCCAAAAGGAAAGCTCGAGTCGGATAAATTCAGCTCAATTCCTAGTAGCAGCTAGGGTTCCAATGGAAAGCTCCTAGGGATTAGAGAATTGAGTGAATTCTCCCTTCTCGTCGGGTGCTGGCTAATTTATATCCAGCGGTGGTAGTGGTGGTAGCTGCCGGGGTGGATCGAGTGGAGAGGGGGCTTACTGCGCGTAGGGGTAGGTCCGGTCTCGGTGGTATGGAGTTCCGCGTGGCGCCCTCCCGAGCGGTACTACGGAGCGTGAGGGAACTAACTAGCGAAAAATTTCTTCCGCCATTACATGTAGAGGTGTTACAGACTCCCCCTCTAGTTTTACCAGACGTCCCGTGGTAAGGGCTAGTTGGTCTTCTTTCTAGGTCGTCCTCTCTTCCGGATCGGTTGTTGTGGAGGTGTGGCCTGGGAGGTTCCTTCGTACCGTGTGAGCGCGGAAGCATGGTAAGTCCCAATCGCCTTAGTTGGCTCATCTTGCGAAGATATTTCGAAACTGTTAGGACCTCGTTGAGTCAGGATGATGTAGGGTCCGTCTCTTCGGGGCGCTAACTTCGCAGAGAAATTTCCTCGAGCATTACTCCGCGTGTGACTGGTAACTAATACTAAGTCCCCTGGCTGATACGCAGGAACCGGACGACGATGACGGTCGGCGTAGGCTTTCCGGCGGTCCTGCTGCACCTCGTGCCGTTCTTTGGCCTGTCGTAATAAGTTCGCCAAGGCCTGCAAACGCGGGGTGACTTCTGGTATAAAGTTGTCGTTCTGGGTGATAGCGCGAAGATCCTGGCGAGCATCCTCGGGGGTGCGTAGTTCCCTGCCGAACGTTAGATGGGCGGGCGAAAAACCTGTACTGCTGCAATGGGCAGTATTCAGCGCGAACCGGATGCTAGGCAGTGCTTGGTCCCATAGGGTCTGGTCGTCAGGGGTCGCAATCGCAAGCTGAGTCTTCAGGTCGCGATTTTTCCTCTCCACTAGATTGGCGGCCGGATGGTATACGGGAGTTAAGTCTTGCGTGATGCCCAGGGCGTAAGCTAGGCGCTGCATTATGCTGCTTACGAACTGCGTACCGTTGTCGCTTATCATCCTTCTTGGGGTCCCATACCTTAGTACAATCTCGTCCAGGATGGTTGTGGCACAGGCTTCGGCGGTGGCGATTTGTAACGGGAATAGTTCGGTCCAACGGCTGGCAGTGTCTTCTACTATAAGTATCCAGCGGTTGTTTTGTTTCGACTTTGGCAAGGGGCCAAATAAATCTACGGCGATGACCTCAAATCTCTGCTTCATGGTTGGTGTCTGTAAGAGTCCTGCGGGCCGTAAATTGGTAGCCTTGAATCTCTGGCACTGTAGGCAATTTTTGAGATGGGAGGCAATATCCCTGCGCATCTCACTCCAGAAGTACCGGGGAGCGATGCGGCGCCAGGTATGGTCGACTCCGTAATGGCCGGCGGTGGGATCGTCATGGTACCTCCGTAATATATCTTCTCTCTCCTGGGTTGGCACGACAAGTTGAGGCTCTTCGGCGTCCAGGTCGGGATCATACCGGTACAACACTCCTTGTGAGCCAAGGTATCCACGGGCTAAGTGTCGGTTTATCTCAGGTTCATTTCCTTGTGCGAAAGCCTCTAGGATACATCTTAGGTCTGGATATTGAAGTTGGCTCGCCCGAACGGATGCAGGACTACGCGAGGGAAAGTCCACGGTTACGGTGCTGAGTGGACCTAAGGTTATTTCTTCTTCTCCCTCAGGGTAGGGTGGTCTGGAGAGGCCATCCGCAAGGACGTTTGCTTTGCCAGGTCCGTAGTTGACGATTAGGTTGTAGGGCTGCAGTTGTAAGGCCCACCGAGCCAATCGTCCGGTTGGTGTCTTGAGGTTCATTAGCCACTTCAGGGGTTGGTGATCCGTTACCACCACTACTGACGATTCTTCGATATAGCCGCGGAACTTGGAAACTGCCCACACGATGGCTAGTGCTTCTCGTTCCGTTGTGGAATAGTTCCGTTCGGCTGCGGTGAGGAGTCGGCTCGCATATTCGATTGGCCGCTCTTCTGGTCCCTCCCCCGGCAACAAAGCTGCCCCTAACGCATAACGACTGGCGTCGGTCCGTAGGGTGAATGGCTGTGTGAGGTCGGCTTGGCGCAAGATCGGGGACGTCGTCAATTTGTTCTTGAGGTAGTCGAAGGCGTTTTGCTGTTCGGTTGACCATTCCCAGGCTGCATCCTTCTTAGTTAACCGACTGAGTGGGCGTGCAAGGTCTGCAAAACCTCGGATGAAGCGTCTGTACCAGGAACAGGTCTGTAGAAATCCCTGCAACTGTTTCAGGTTTCTGGGCGGTGGTAGACGTCGGATTGCTGAAACCTTTCCGGGATCTGTGTGAATCCCGTCGGTTGTAAGGATGTGCCCTAGATATCTTATCTCCGGGCAGCAGAACCGGCATTTCGAACGGCTCATACGTAGACTAAATGTTCGCATCCTCGCAAAAACCTTTTCCAGGTCTTCAAGATGTTGGGAGAAGGAGGAAGATAATAAGATAAGGTCGTCCAGGTAGGCTAATATTTGAACGCCTGCTAGTCCTCCCTTAAACATGTTGATTAGTCGCATGAAGGTGGCCGGCGCGTTCTTCAGGCCGAAGGGCATCCTTTTGAACGAGTACGTTCCTGATCGGGTTATAAATGCGGTTTTCGGCTGATCTTCTTTTGCAACGGCGATCTGCCAGTAGCCTGCCTTCAGGTCCATCGATGACATGTACGGCGTTCGGATTGTCTGCTGCAGCAGATCGTCAATGCGAGGCAGCGGGAATGCGTCCGTCTCGGTGATCCGGTTTAGCTCGCGGTAATCGATGCAGACACGGGTGCTGCCGTCGGCCTTTGGGACCATTACTACTGGAGCAGCCCATGGTGACTCGCATTCCTGGATTATATCCGTCCGTAACATTTCTTCAACTTCCCTTTGTAACCTGTTTGACTTGCTAGGCGTCAACCTGTAGGGCGGTACTGCCTGCGGGGGATGGCTCCCTGTTCGTATGTGGTGGACGACCTGTTTTGTCGGGGGGCCGTGTTCGGCGAACAGGTCGTTATTGTTTATTAGTAACCGTTCCAATCTCTCGCGGTCGGCCGGTGGTAGCTTCGGGGCTTCGTCTCCCCTAAGGACAAGGTCACAACTCGCGATTTGCACGATCTTCCTGGGCGAAGTTGGAAACAGAGGCCTACGGGCGGAGGTGGCTTTGTAACCCCGGTGGACCTGTATCTGGGCGTACCGTAGGATAAACTTGGTCCTCTTGGTTATGGGGGAGTCCTCCTTCAAGGGGGAGGAGTAGACGTCGGAGCCGAGGAGCCCAGACCATAGGCTGGTTCTCTTCAGGTGTCTTGATGGCGTTCACATCATCGAGCGGATGGTTCGTGTCGGTTGGCGACGTTGGGAGAGGGGTTAGGACTGCTGGCACTGGAGTATCCATCCAGTGGTCCTCTTCCATTGGAGAGAGTAACGGCGGGAAAGCGTGGTCCATTCGCATGGTTTCTAGGTCCCACTCTTCGTCTTCTCCTGTAGGCGAAGCGGCGCTTACGAGTTGCCGCTCTTCTACTTCGGCGGCCAGGACCTCGGTAGGTGGGTCCATGGGTCTGAAGGTATGTTGTCGCGCGGGATCTTCGGCAAAACTCCATATTCCTTGGCCCATGTCGAGGAATAGACGTCCGTCCGTGAGAAAGTCGACTCCCAGCAAGGTTTGGTTCCGTGCGCCCGGGAGGATAACAAAAGTCGTCCAGACGGTCCTCGTAGCGAGCGTGACAGGAACTCGCACGGTTTCTACAACTTGATCCCGGGGCTGCCCATCGGCCAAAATAACGGACGCGGGCTGCTGTAGGAAGGAATGTCCGTCCCTTCGGAGTACCTCCCGTAGTTCATGGCTAGCGATGCTGACCTTTGCGCCGGTGTCCAGGATGGCAGTGCCTTGGCGCTTCCCAATTGAAATTTTCACGGCTGGGCGGTCACGGGGCTCTAGGGAATACTCCCTTTTGGCGGCGCTCAGAGCACAGAAATCTAATTTTGGATGTGCAGTCCGGGCCGGATTGCAGTCGGGGCAGTTGCTCCGGATTACCCCAGGACGCTTGCACCCATAGCAAGCTATTTGTTGGGGTGGTTGGGCGGCCGGTTGATCCCTGGCTTCCGCTGCAGCTTGCTTCCTGCACTCGGACTGGGTGTGGCCATAGCGGCGACAGAAACGACACCTTGTACGTCCTGACTGTTTTTCTTCTTCTCGGGGCTGTCGTTCTTTATTTTGGTTGTCGTAACCCCTTTGGCGTTCCCGAACAGTCGCTTCGAGGATTCGAGCACTTCTTAGCAGGTCTTCGAAAGTGGTGATACTGTCCCTGGGGATGCGATCCCTGACGCGGAGGTGTAGGAGGCCGTATATCATGTCGAGTTGGATGGGTTCGGTTTGCTTGTTGGTCAATTCAGCGAATAGCGCTCTCTTCTGGCAAACAAACAGATCCGTAGCGACGGATTTATCTTGGTTGTCGTGGAATATTTCCTGGTAAATCTGGAAATCTGGTTTTTTGGGTGCAAAGGCTTCCTGGATTAGTTCTGTCGCTTCTGTCCATGTTGTGGCTTCCGATCTAACTCCCTGCCACCATGTTGCAGCGATTCCCGTCAAGAGTAGTGGTAGCCCTGTGATCGCGTCTTGGTCGCTGATCTTCATGCACTTTTTGAAAATTGTCGCCACATTAAGAAATTCCTCCACCGCTTGCCGATCGCGTGTCCCGGAAAAACGGGCCGAGCATTGGGCAAAACTTGACTGCACTGCTCCGGTGTTTGGCTGAAGCTTTGCCATTAGTCTAGTAAATTGCTCCTCTGTTAGGGTTGCCATCGTGGGATTCAATCTGGGACTTCTTCTTGGCGGAGCCGTTTTTCTATTATTCGCACTTCGCGGATTCACGGTATTATTCGGTAGTATCACGCGTACCAACAGTTTTAGAGCCACACGGTGTTGGGCGCCAGATTTGTAACAACTTCTGGTGTTGAATGTTCTTTATTTTGTCAAGTAAAAGAAAAAAAGGTGAACAAGGAATATATATACAAAGATTACATTAAAATTATAGCTAAAATGAGTCCGAGTGTGGCTCTAAACAGAGAGAAAAAGAGTCAAAGGTCTATTTACCGAAAAGTAACCGAGTTCACTAACTTATGCGTCACTTAATCACACCAACTTTAGACGAAGGAGGCCGGTCGGTTCCAAAAGGAAAGCTCGAGTCGGATAAATTCAGCTCAATTCCTAGTAGCAGCTAGGGTTCCAATGGAAAGCTCCTAGGGATTAGAGAATTGAGTGAATTCTCCCTTCTCGTCGGGTGCTGGCTAATTTATATCCAGCGGTGGTAGTGGTGGTAGCTGCCGGGGTGGATCGAGTGGAGAGGGGGCTTACTGCGCGTAGGGGTAGGTCCGGTCTCGGTGGTATGGAGTTCCGCGTGGCGCCCTCCCGAGCGGTACTACGGAGCGTGAGGGAACTAACTAGCGAAAAATTTCTTCCGCCATTACATGTAGAGGTGTTACACTATGTTAACTTATATGTTCTAACTTTCTTAAGTTTAGTGTCATATGTAATTTTGGATTTAATTTTTGAGTATTCAACGTTTTCTTTTGCAATCCGTAACTTGTCCTAAATTCTTTCACTGGTTTCATTTGCTAATTCGTCGTAAGTTTTGTTTTGTTTCCTATTACTTATAATATCTTGTGTTTTACCGAACAGAATTTGGTACTTTTATTGATTGAATTATTATAGGAACTTATACATATGTTAATTGCTTTGGATAGATCATCTACTGTATTCTAACGTTATCTAATGTATGTAAATTTTCTTTTAACGTAGCGTTAAACCTTTCGTCTTGATAATGAAATATATGACGAATTTATTAGTAGGGGTAAATTTAAGTACATTAATATGATATTAATTATTGAATTAATGTATACCCACTACAGATTACCTCATACAATGAGGGAAAAAATTGTTGCTATTGTCACGCCCCCACCGGAACTCGAATATTCATTATTAATGATTAATATTATGTTTAGGAGATTTATCAGTTTTTAATATTTTATTTAGTTTAATAAAACACGAGACTCAGGATAGCCACTATTTAATGATATTATAACAATGATATCAGGACGACCATTCCCATCAACATACAAAAGTATTATATCTCTACTCGATCCTAAATATGTTACACGGTTACAAAAATATGAAAGATAGCACTCGATGACAGTCTTATGTGTTCAGGGTGGCTCACCCCCCAGTAAGTCGCTCCCCTGGCGCTTCTCCAACTGATTCAGTGTGGTCCCTATCTGTCATCTGATGCATGCCAGATGCCCAACTTATTAAAATTTTACCATGAAATTTTAAAAATGCTCACATATACATTGTTTTCAACGTTCTGTGACTTAGTAAGTACGTTCGTCGTTGTTGCTGTTGACATCTCTTGTAGCTTAGTGGCTAAAGCATTGGCTCGTAAAGCCGCGATCCCGGGTCGAGTCCCGACGGGGTGTGACAACAGCAACAACTTTTCCCGTCATTGCATGAGGTAATCTGTAGTGGGTATAAATTAATTCAACCTTTCGTGTTGGTTAGTTTGCGGGTGATATATTGTATTGTATGTTCTTTTTATGTTATAACTCTCGCAAATAGTATCGAATTCTTTTTTAAATTCTGTACCGTTATCTGTATCAATTTGAGCGGGAACACCTAAATATCTGATCCAGATGTTAACAAATCTACTAGCAATTGTTTTGGATGTCTTATCTTGTATGTTGTTGGCCATTAATATTAATATTTAATTCAGACATGAGAGGCAGTTTATCAATATAGTTGTCGAATGTAATAAACACTGTTTTTTTATATTTAAAGAAAGTAGATTTTAACAAAGCCAATTTGTCTTAAGTAACTCGTTCATCTTAAAGCAAACTTCGGACCAATTTCTTCCTTCACACATGAGTGTGGTATCATCAGCAAAGGATACTGTATTCACAGGAGTTATCAAATCGAATAAATCATTTATATAAACTAAAAATAAGAGAGGACCAAGGAGGTTTCCTTTAGGTACTCCTATGTTTATTTTACTTGAGTCACTTATTACATCATTACAGTTTACCGTTTGAATTCTATCTTTTAAGTAATTCTCAATTAGTCTAAGTAGCAAATGCTTTGGATAGGTCTAAAAAGGTAGCTATAACTGGAGTACTTTTATCCAAATTTGTATAAATAAAGTCAGTAACGGCAGCTAGTGCCTGACTGCAATTCTTACCCTATTGAAAACCAAATTGATTTTTCGACATAATTTAATTTTTATGTAGGAAGAAAAGACTGTCATGCGTTCTTGTTTAGATGTTCTTCATTATTTTTACATTTTGTTATTTTATGAAGGAAATAAAAATTGCTTTTAAATGTTTCAGATTTGCTTTATTATAGCACTCTACAGCTGTTTCGATTTATTAGGTCTTTATCAAGAGTAATTAGTTACTAGCTGTACCTGTTTACAAGATGTCCTTAAATACTAGTCAATTGACGTCATCGGTCGATTGGAAATCCCTAGATATTGGTCAATTATAGGGTAGTTCCTTAAATCTGTTTGGTCTTTATTTATGAGTAGTTCATATTTAAAAGATCTTTTGATTTCCAGTTATTCTAATATATTCAGTTTTCTGCCTTTACTTTCTTTGTGTAAAATTTCAACATCATTACAATTTATACTGTGGTTATTTATAATGCAATGTGTACTTAAACCGGTTGTTGTTTTGTCGTTTTTGATGTCTTTTTTATGTTCTTTAAGTCTCACATCTATGTTCCTACCTGTCTGACCAATATAAAAGGATTCACAATCGTTACATTTTATTTTATATGCTCCACTTTTCTTATTATTTTCCATTGTTTGTTTGTCATTTACTAATATTTTACCTAAGTTATATTTATTTACTGAAATAGTTAGAAATTAGATATCTAATTTATTTAAGTTTTTACATATATTGCGATTGACAGAGGAAATGAAATTTATACAATGGTATTTCTTTTAATAGTAGTTTTTGTTTTTTGTTATTAATTATTTTATCTATAAGAGAACTATTGTAGCCATTGTTGACAACAATCTGTTTGATTGTTTGAACTTCTTTTTGATAGTTTTCTTTACTAAGCGGGAATTTTAATAATCTAAAGATCATGCTGTGAAACGCTGTCGTTTTTATACTGTTATATTGTTTCGATTTGGCGTGTATGATAATATCTGTATAAGTAGGATTTCTATAAATATTATAAGACAATTTATTGTCCTGGATTTTTATTGCTGTGTCTAAGAAATTAAGTTCCCGGTTATTGTTTTCTAATTCCATGGGAAATTGAATTATTTTACTTTTATAAAATCACTTATTTGTTCTAAAAAACTGTTCATTTCAATAACAAGTCAGAAACATCAGTGTTATTTCAATCATTTCCAGATCACAGGTATTAAGGGTCAACTCGCGAAATACCTCAACGGAAATATAATAAGCTAGTAAAGAGTTATTTATGGTAAACAGCATTCATTTCAGGTACTAAGGGCCAACTCGCACAGTACCCACTCTATAACAACCAGCAGAGTATGAAGGGTCAACTCGCATCATGCTCAAAAATAAAGCACTAAGGGTCAACTTACATAGTGCTCAATTAAAGTGCAATATAATTTATAATAAATAAAGTAAATAAATTATAAATAATTTAATAGCAAAAATGGTCACCCAGTGAATCAACTCACCTATTATTTGAACAGATGAATAATACCACACAATTTATAAATATCTATATTGATAGATTACTTATATGGGATAGTTGTCCCGCGAGCACAGCTCGTGTTTATAAAAGAGCTGCATATTCGGGAGTTGTCGCACCGTTCATATAAACAAAGTCTGGAGAATTCGAGTTAGCGTAGACTAAATAGTAACAGCCAAAAGTTGGATCTGAATATTACAATGTGAATAGAAAAATTCCTTTATAGAAATTACTTACTTCTTACATCTATTTACACATAATGCGACATAATGTTTAAATTTGGGGACTACATCTGATTTATACGTGATTAAGTATGTAACACAATAGTGGGTGAATTGGTCAACAAATTATCCATAATAAGTTTTGTTATTTATTGTAGACGCAGTGATTGAACCGCAGACGTACATATAGCTGATATATTTTATAATTTATCTTTTGTGTTGTAAGGTTGTTATTTGTTTTGAAAATTCTGACGAAATTAAAGTTCTTAAAAGAAAATTGTTTAGTGTGCGGTGAAGGTGAACCCAACAGAGTTGCAGATTCGTTAATTCGTTAATATTTGCAATGATAATAAAATACTCGAGGAACGTGGCGGCACATTAAGTGGTAACGTAATGCAATTGCATAGTAACGAAAGAAAAATGTAAGAAAATTGAAAAATGAAAATAGAAAAAAAATGTGACAACAGCACGCGGTGTTCCCAAGCGGTCACCCATCCAAGTACTAACCGCGCCCGATGTTGCTTAACTTCAGTGATCGGACGAGAACTGGTGTTTTCAACGTGGTATGGCCGTTGTCCAGAAGTAAAGAGGAACCACATGCTTTTATGGAATCCCTTGAATATCAATTGTTTTATATTATCAGTGACTTATAGACAACCAAACTAACAAAATATCAGGAATTTCGAATAAAATCACACATCACACACACAAGCCATCATTGTTCTCAATTCAATAAATCGAGTTCCAGGAAGTGACTATTGTAATATAGTTTTCAAATGTATATACACCTACAATTATGAGGTTCAAAGCAGCAACAGTGTTTTTTTTAAAACAACACTAAAGGTTGTAACAACTTTATTTAACACGAGGAAGAACAGAGAGCATTTTAACAATAAAGTAATTCTAAAAAGTAAAAAACAAATACATAAGTTTTTATGGTGTTGTATTTCTTATTGTTAGCATCACATAAGCCGAGCGGAATGTTATGTCTAGGTTGACGATAAAGGCGGCTTATGGGATGCCTGCAAGCTAGAGTTTTTGTAGTTAGTTGTAGATTTGATCTGTACATTCTTTCTTATAATTTTCAAAAATTATACGTTCCTATTATTAAAATATATTATATTATAACAATAGGCAATTCAATATGACGTTACTTAATGAGTCTACCATTCACCCATTAAGTGTTCATTATTATTAGTGAGACATATTTTCCATAGGATATAATTCCTCCCCCTTTAGACGGAAAACGTCCTAGTTATCGTCGGTGTATGAAACAGGGATTTTCTTCTTTTCCAGTGGTCGGCAACATTTACAAATAATGTATACAATTATTAATAGGACAACTATAGTAGTTAAACTTAGACTTCCATATGATGTATAATGTACATGAGACAATGGTTCCAATTTCATATTTTTCATGTGAACACTTAAATTATCTAAATCTTTTAATTATTGAATTTTTATATCTATAAAATGTTTAGTTTTTATATATATATATTGTTACGTCCAGACACTCAGGATAGGTTCAAAAATCCTGGATGGTCGTCGAACAAGACGTTATTGTTATCACAGTACGTTTTAACTGCGCGTTTCACTTAATTATTACAAGAAAACAGTCACTTTAGCACCAGGAACGTTGCCTTTAAATGCAAAGTTAGGGAAATCCAGAATAATGAAACGATTCTAAAGTTCCCAGTTCGATTTATTTCGGATACTACTTAATTACTCGCGTAATAGTATACCAAAGAAACAATAACGAACTTTTAAACTTTTATTAAGACAGGTCAAGAAAGTACACGAAGTATAGTGACTTACTAACTAACTTAAAATTAGGACAGGCGCTTTTATATGTCACCCATATTCGAAAGTAAACATTACTACTAATTAGATACATTACATTCCCCTCATCTTAAAATTTTTGTACATAGAAAGATTTAATGATGTGCAAAAATACAGTATAAAATATCATTACGAGGATCTAAATTTTCTAAATAAAGATGATGTACTCCAATGGTTCTTTTGATTGAACTTATTTAGGGGTTCCATTTCCATTAAGTTACGTGTGGTTGTTGGTTCTTCCTGCAAATGTAAGGCGAGCGTGGAAGCACTATAAAAAGGAATAGCGTTGGTTTATCGTTCTCTGTATGATGGCCTTCGCCGTATCATAGCCTGTGGTTTATTGATATTAAATATTTTTACGCAAGAGGTACCACATCGCGGTTGAAACATTTTGAAACATTGCGGGCAACAACAGTACATGAAACAGTAACTAATAGTCAGACCGATCGCGAGAAACACAATCGATAAAAACCAGCCCCGGTGTCCCAAGGAGATGAGTGGCCGTAGTTTCTCATTAATAATCCGTTCCTGTACTTGTTCTAATCGGTGCCTATTCAACACCAGTTCATCCTGGTTTAAGGAGGATAACTTTATAGTTGGTAATTTTAATTGTTCAGCTACCCTTTCGCTTTCTAAACAGCAGTCTTCATTAATTTGGATGGGTACAGATGTTAAATTGATCGTCCTGGATTGATTTCCCGTAGACGATAAGTGGACATTATTCGCCAGGTAACCCTTGCAGTTTGATTTTAAACTTAAAATTCCAGTGGATGGGATTTCCAGTAGACGAATGTCCTGCCGTGCACATTTGTATGTGAAGGTAGTTGGAGCAGTCAATAGAAGAATCCATTGGTTGGAATCCAGTTGGTGAAGGGTCTCCTCACTTAAGGGTACAGTCACGCTAGAACATGTTTGAGTAACCTTTTGGTTTAGAATTAGATCCAGCTCGCAGACACTGTTCGAAACTACAGTTTTTGTTTCCATTGATTTTGTGAAATATTCAAAGTTGATTTGAGAGAATTTGTCAATTAAATGTAGAGGTGCGTAAGTAGATTTCGATTGGTCAAGTGCAATGAATCGATAATTAGGTAATAATATGTTATAGTGATCTTTAAGTTTTGATGTAAATGGAATTGGAATTAATTTATACAAATCAAATATATCATCGTTTATTAGTGGTATTTGAATTGTAAAGGAAATGAAATATTTCTTTGCAAATCTTACTTTTGTAATCAATAAACTTTGATATTTTAAAAGTTCTTCTTTGGTTGCAGAAAATGGTATTTTAGAGCCTAGGGGATTTGAATTAATAGTTTGTATTTCAGCAAGCAATTTTTCTTCAAAAAGAAATTCAAACGGTAATACAGAAAGGTATGAATATAAGACAAGTTTTTATTTTATTGATGTCATAACGAAATTCGTTGATTACCTCACCAATAACCATAGCTAAGTTAAGGATTTTTATTTTGATCTCATTATTATTTATATCGGTTTGTTTTCTATTCAGAGATTCTTGAATTTCTAGGAAATTCTCATTCAATAATTTTTCGTTTATTTCCATATTATAAAGAGTTTGATTGAAGTTTCTAATTGTATTAGATAAAATTTTGGTTGTTTCTTCTGTAAGTGTCAATGTGCGTTTATTAGATTCTTGCAAAGCTTGAATTGCATTGTTAATTTGGATTTCATCGTTATTGTCCATTGTTCCGAAAAGTGTGTGAAGACCGTTACCGAATAGGTTAAACGATCCTCGTTTATTTCGGGGATTCGAGAAGAGTATTTCAATCTCGTCTAGTTCCTTTTTAATAGAGCTAAACTAATTTTTTTAAAGTAAATGAATGTACATAACTATGAGAAATGTTGCTATGTCTCTTTTCTAATGAAGATAGTTTGTGAATTAATCTTTCAATCTCATTTGCTGTATCAAAGCAAGGGGAAATGTCCTTAACTAATACAATCCTAAAATAATCTTGTATATTATGAAGTATCCCTAAATGTTGTAAGTAAACCCCTACATTATCCTGAAGTGGACGGAAGTGGGCTTGTTGGTCCATTGTTTTTATCTGGGTTATTACCCTGTAAAAGAGATCCCAGTGGTATTAAATGTTCAATATTTACAGTTTGTATCGATTCTCTTTTATTAGAGGTTTTAATTTGATAATTTCTTTCATTAATTACTTTAACAATTTCATAAGGACCTTCAGTACTTGTTTTATAACCTAGTTTTTTCTTTAAATAGACTTTATCACCAACATTGAATGTTCTTGTTATTGGTTTAGTTTTTGTATCATACCTCTGTTTTGTTTTTTGTTTGCTTATATTCTGATTGTTTATTGCCTGTTCGCGTATTTCTTGTAAAAACGCCGTTTTGTCGCCTTCTAGTTCAATGTCTAGTAAGCGCTCATTTTGAAAAGCATTGGGTGGTTTTGTACCAAAGACTAATTCATAAGGTGTAAATTTGGTGGCTTGGTGTATTGATGTATTATAAGCATGAACTGATAGTTGTAATAAATTATCAAACGAAATTTGTTTTTTATATTGAGAAAAAAGTGTTTTTCCCGTTTCTTTAATTGTACTTATGACCCTTTCTATTGCACCGTTTCCTTGTGGGTGGTAAATTGCGCTTTGTGTGTGTTTTATATTTAATGTTGAAATCAATTGTTTGATAGTTGAATTAATAAATTCTTTACCGTGATCTGAGTGTAATCTAGTTGGGAAAGAGAAAGCGGAAAAGAAATTAAACAGCGAGTTTTTGACGAAAGTTCCGGTTATTTCATTGGGTGTTATATATATTTGCACATATTTTGACATTTGATCTTGTAAAACTAGTAAATTGCGTTTATTGGAACCTGCTTTGATTGTACATGTGTCCATGTCTACTCTTTCGAATAATTTAGTTGGTGTATGTTAGATTTTCATAGGTATTTTCCTATTTACCCTATCAACCTTATTTTCTTTACAGTAAGTGCATGACTTAATTACCTCGGTTACAATTTGTTTCATATTAGGAAACCGAACATTCTTTCGAGCGTCTCATTGATACCTTTGTGCGCATTGATAGGACTAGAATGCAATGCTTGACAGTGTTTTATCCACGTTTCTTTTAAATTTGGAAAAATAAAATCTTTCAATAGATAGATCATACCGTTATATGTATTAAATTTATCGTAATTTTTACATTTGTTAAATGAGTGTGAAGAATTACAAATAAAGGCAATTATATTATTAGGAAAGAGAGTGAGAATAGCATCTATTATTTCTTCTGAATTCATCTGTAAGTTATTATAAAAAAGATATTGAATATTCTTAGTTTTTGACGACAAGATTTCTATTTCGTGATCTAATTGTTCCTTGTCAGTGTCAAGTAGAATAGCGTTACATTTGAGTTCATTGCCAATAAGAGGAAAGCAGATGATTTCGGTGTCTTCCGGAATATCGTTAACAACATGTAAACTACCCACTGATGAAGTAAGTTCCTGGAGTAATCTGTTCGGTTCGAGGGGTCAATGGTTCCATCTCTTCGTTGTCAAGATCTAGACCTTCTATAAGTTCTTCATAAGATGAAGGACTAGAGTCGGAATTTTCTTCGGTTATGTAGATCCTTGATAGTGCATCCGCGTTGGTGTTACACTTACCCGGTTTATGAATGACTTCATATTCGTACTCGGACAGTTTTAATCTCCACCGGACCAGTCGAGATGCAGGATCGGATACATTAAAGAGCCATTTTAGAGCTGCATGATCAGTGATGACGGTAAACCTCTTTCCGAACAGATATGGACGGAAATGTTTAACTCCCCATACAACAGCTAGACATTCGCGCTCAGTTGTTGAGTACCGAGTTTCTGCGGGGTTGAGAGTTCGACTCGCATAGGCTATCGGTAGATGGTTCTTTAAAGTTCCCTGGGACAAGATTGCACCAATCGCATATTTACTAGCGTCTACCGTTAGAAAGAAATCCTCTTCAAAATTAGGGTATTGTAGAACAGGTGCTTGGGTTAAGTCCTGTTTCAGTGTCTCGAACGATTTTTGACATTCATTGGTCCATTGGAAAGTAACGTCCTTCTGTAAGAGTTGAGTAAGCAGTTTTGCCTTTTTCGCATAATTCGATATAAATTTGCGATAATAACCGCTGAGGCCCAGGAATCCACGAACTTGCTTTTGGTTTTTGGGGACTGGAAAGTTGCGTACTGCCGATATCTTCTCAGGGTTGGGTTTTATACCCTCGCTAGTTATTACGTGCCCTAGAAAGCTGGTTTCCTTTCGTAAGAATTCAGATTTATCCAACTGTATTTTTAGATTATGGAGTTGCAATCTTTCGAAGACATTACGCAATTTCGAATTGTGGTCTTGTAAGGAATTACCATAAATAATGATGTCGTCAATGTAGACCATACATTGCTGAGGAGAGAGGCCGTTTAGTACCATATTCATGGCCCGTTGAAATGTACTAGGTGCATTCTTCAATCCAAATGGCATTTTGGTATATTCGAATAATTTACCGTTAGCGGAGAAGGCTGTTTTTTGTATAGATTTCTCGTCCATCTTGATTTGGTGAAATCCTGAGGTCAAGTCCAACGCAGAGAAATATGTGGCTTTCCCCAATGAATCTAGGATCTCATCAATATTGGGAAGGGGGTATTTGTCGGATATCGTCTTTTCATTTAATTTTCGGTAGTCCACTACCATTCTCCATTTGGTTTTCCCAGAGGCATCCTTCTTCTTGGGAACTATCCAAATCGGGCTGGACCAAGGAGAAAATGATGGCCGTATAACACCTTCTCGTAATAATTTGTTGAGTTGTTTTTCAACCTCTTCTTTGTGGCAGGGCGGATAGTTTTTTGCCACAACAGGTGATTCGTCCGTAGTAATTATTTTGTGTTTAATTATATTGGTAGATGATAAAATGTCATATTCTTCAAGATCGAAAATTTCAGGGAATTCTGATATAAGTGAAATGATAGATTGTAATTCTTCTTTATTTAAATGGTCAGAACGTATTTGATTAATTAGTAACTTAATGCGCTGTTCTTTTGAGAGTGTATTTTGCTTTGAAGTATTAATGTTAAAAATATTCGGGTTGCTAATTGGTTTTAAATGTAAGTGATCTATTTCTAATTTCACTAGTTCGTCCGAAATATTAATACAAGTTAAATAAATAGTTTTATTATCATTAGTTCTTATAAAACATTCAGGGAATAGTACTTGGTCATTAAGTGTAAAGTTTTCCAAATGATAGTCGGTGTTAGTTTCGTACTGTTGTAATTGCACTTCAATTACTTGCTCTTGGCGCGGTAATAAATTAATTATTTTTTTGTTGTTGTTTAAGTGTAATGGTATAGAAATATTAAATTTAGGTATTTTTAATGCATTCTTTTGGTAGTTAATTACAGCTCCGGTTGATGTAAGAAAATCAGTACCAAGTATGCCGTCTATTCCTAAATAATTTTTATTTAATATGTGAAACTTAATGGGTATATTTGAAATAGTTGTTTGGATAATGCCCTCAGAAGTGAAAGGTTGACCGTTAATGCCATGCAGTTCAATTGTTTCTACGTCTTTAACCTTCGGTAATTGATCAAATTTTTGTAGTAAATTAACTGACGCGCCTGAGTCAATTAAAAGTTTAAGATTTTTACCAAATAATTTGACATTAATTAAGGGTAAACCACTATCTGACTGAATATTAAATAAAGAATTTTTTAAACATTTATTAATTAAGGGAGGAGAGTCTTTTATTATTCGGAGTCGGTGCTCTCCTGTAGCGCCTCCGTGAATAAGTTTAAATTTTGCAATTCACAAGAAACATTAGTAGCAACATTTTCGTCATCATCAGATTCTATTTCAGTTAATAGTTTAATCGCTTTTTGTTTTTTCAGTTTAAAACAAGTATCTTCAGTATGACCTGGTTTTTTGCAATGATTACAAATAATTAGCTTATTACTTTTTTGTTCAAATGATACTTTTGGTTTGACGTTAAATGACTGAGATAAATTTTCTCGTTTCAATTTTTCTTTCGATTTTTCAAATTTAAGAGGCATATCACCCCTAAGTTGCCTAGAAACAGCATTATTTACCTGCCTAAGCTTAAATCCCTTTTCGATATTTTTCGCCTCTTCGAAACATTTGCGTAAGGTTTTAAAGTTTTTAGCTTGTAAAATATTACTTATAGTAGGTGGTAATTTAGACAAATAAGCAGATATAGCTAACTTCTCTACAAATTCTGGAACCCTATCAGGAATGTTAGATCTTAAAATAGCATCTTCAAGCTTAGCAATATCGTGATATAAATTTTGAGTCGAATTGTCTTTCGGTACCATAGTACACATTTCTAAAACATATTGTTCAAATGATTTATCATCTTCATATGTATCGATAAGAAATTCAAGAATATCAGTAATTGAATATAGACTACGATTTTGAAGTAATCTACGAGGTTCGCCTTGAATTTTAGCTAGTATGAAATTACCAACTATATTTTTCTGTGATTCATTACATAGATTAATGAGATTATCTAATACCTTTGACCAATGCGTTAATGAAATACCATTTTCGCCGCCGTCAAATATGGGTAAGTTATTTAACAAAGTTGTGAAAATAGAATCAGAAATTCCATCACCTTTACTAGAAGCTTCTGCTTTAGGTTCAAAAAAATATAAGGGTTTTCAATGCACTTGAGAACAATCAAAAATCTACTCACCAGAATAAGAAGTATGCTCGATGCATGGGATGTTGAAAAGCTCTTCGTCTGCCTTTTAGTCACGGGTGGATAGTTTGTGACGGCTTCTCCAAGCTTCTTGTCAGCAGCTGGGTAAGACGAAAGATTGAAGTTGAATCTTCCACGAAGTCTTCTTCAGCTTACTGGGATCGATTTTCGAGGAGGTTTTTCTTCTGAAATTTCCCGAAAATCCTACTGACTGCGCCAATTTTGTTACGTCCAGACACTCAGGATAGGTTCAAAAATCCTGGATGGTCGTCGAACAAGACGTTGTTGTTATCACAGTACGTTTTAACTGCGCGTTTCACTTAATTATTACAAGAAAACAGTCACTTTAGCACCAGGAACGTTGCCTTTAAATGCAAAGTTAGGGAAATCCAGAATAATGAAACGATTCTAAAGTTCCCAGTTCGATTTATTTCGGATACTACTTAATTACTCGCGTAATAGTATACCAAAGAAACAATAACGAACTTTTAAACTTTTATTAAGACAGGTCAAGAAAGTACACGAAGTATAGTGACTTACTAACTAACTTAAAATAAGGACAGGCGCTTTTATATGTCACCCATATTCGAAAGTAAACATTATTACTAATTAGATACATTACAATATATATATATATATATAAACAAATAAAGATACCCAAAAGAAATTAAAAGAAACATTCAAATTACATGGTTTTAACTAAACTACTTTCTTGGAGGCAAAGGAAAAGCATTTTCTAACAATAATGATTAAAACTAAAATAACTATAAGCACTAAAAAGATTATTGTTCCACTGGATACACTTCCACTATCACTGGGCACATACACAATCGGATCACTCGGTTGCAGAGTTACTTTTGAGAACTGGTCTAAGTTTATTGACTTTAGATTTAATTGAATCGGTTTCACACTAACTACATTATTTATTGTAGCCGGCAAATAAACAGGTGTTTCTTGTACTACATTTTCTACATTAATGTACTTAAATTCTTTCGCTACGAAAGAGCAAGAACTTGGTAGGCTTATTAAAAAGGTTCCTTTTAGATTATGAACTTCTTCATTCTTACAACGAACGTGGACTAAAGTAAATTTTGGTAATATTAGTAAATATTTTTCATTATTCAAAACTTCAACTAATTGATCCGTCACGTTTACCGGCATATGCTTACAGGAAGGATTTTGTTTTACTCGAAGAAGATTCCTGATGCAATCGTCCTGTTGATAATTTCTCTCTAAATTATCAAAAGCACAGAAGTATTCTTGCTGCAATCGTTTACAATTTTCTTTAAGATAATATATTTTATCATCGGTCAATGCTACATAAGAGGTCGGCGAAATTATGATTGTATTTACTATACTAGAGTTGGCACGGAATAGAGGTAATACAAAATAAATTTGGTTTTATCTAAAATTGGTACATGCAACAGAAATACTACCTGTTCGGGTGTTACATAATATTCTACTTTAATTGTTCTGAGAAATAATACGTTGTCATAGCTGTAATATGAATTTTTGCCATGAAACATATATATACATACATAGTCCTAATATGCTGTTCACTGATTATACTCGGATGTAAATAATTTAGGTTTGCAAAGCTAATCGAAGTTAGTAAATCTGTTGCCAGTGTTTTTAACTGATTTATTATAATTTCAACAGTGTAAATACATGTCTGTATTGATTCCTTTTCCCTAACCTGGATTAGAGCATTTTTAACGGAAATGAAGTTGACAGAAATGTTGCGAAATATGTTTTGAACACTTTGTATCGCCTTTTTATTTATTGACAGCTGCCTATTAAAATGGCTTATTACATTTTCCTGGTTCCGTTCCAAACTTCTAATAGCATTGTCATATCGCACACCGTCATCGGCGTCCAACGTACCGGAAATGAACTTAAATACTGAACCCAAAACATTAATTAAACCGCGCTTTTCTCTTACCTGTTGTACTGTCAAAATATCGGGGTGTATGTTTGTTAATTGTTCCCTAAGTTGGTCATTTTGTGTTTGTAGGTAAAGGATTTCGCGTAGAAGACCGTTGTCCTTCGTACCGTCCACTGTTTGATATAATTCCTTTAGTGCAACGTCGATTTTTGTTAATTGTTGCCCGAAAAGTTTTAAGGGGTATTTGTGAATAAATGTACGGTGACTTAGCTGTACCCGTTTATCGCCCAATTTAAATGGCAAGGTGCCCGCATCTTCGGTAATGTCCTTAATTTTTACTATTTGAGCCACTACCCGTTGGTATCTTAGCGTCCAAAGTACCAGAAGGACCAGGTGGATTATCCGCATCTGGAACAAAGGTTCCACTCAGAAAAGTTTTTCGAACGAGTTTAATTTCCTGCTTATGATAAATTTTGCCTTTTTGTATTTCTATTTTATCGTCGAAATCTTGCTTAGCTATTTCTTTTCGATAATTGGTCTTTTGTCACGTATCAATTTTTTTAGATTCACCGGTTGATTGGGTTGTATCGGGGTGAAAGCCTGACATTTAATATTTTGATAATTAATTTGCTTTTATTTTTTATCTAACTCAGTTCGCCTGACTAAACGGTATAACGCCCTGATCTTATAATAAATTTCACTTGTGTACTCGTGATAATAGTCGTCATCGAAGATGTCCATTGCCTCATCAGTGTCAATGTGCCCGTAAAGCAATTCTACAGGTTTATAGCCCGTTTGGGAATGAATCGTTCTATTGTATATGATAACCGCGTTTTCAAATATATTTGTAAGCAAAATTTTATTTTTAGAATCCGTTAACGTTTTACCTATCTCAATTAGAGTTCCATGAACTCTCTCCATAGTTCTATTACTACTAGGATGAACTGGTGTTATGAAGTGGTAATTTACCCTATGTATCTTTAACATATCTATAAAAAGCGGGTTATTAAATTGATTATCCGCGATTATTGTTTTCGGAATCTTGTAATGAGAAAATAGATTAACATATGCATCCACTAAATCTGGATAATTTTGAGAGTTTAACGGTTGATACATGAAATATTTAGTAAACGCATCAATAGCTGTTAAGTATTTCCTGTTATTTATAGAGAAAGTATCTATAAAAACTGTTTCGAAGGATTGTCTAGCAGTAGGTGTTAACTTTAATTTGTACTTAATAGGATGCCTCTCTTATTTAGCTTCTTGACAAATGTTGCAGTTGTCCACATATTTTTGGCAAGCCGATTGAAAATCAGACCAATAAAATTTCCTTGCAATTTCCGCCGAAAGTTCTTGCGCACCTCTATGACCTGAGGTACGAATTTCGGTCATAATATGTTGTTGTGTTCCTACATCTGTTACGTCTTTTAAAAGGGTGTTAGTGTAGACAAATTTAATCGTACTATCAAAACGTTCGTTTACTAGTCTAGCTATAATTTCGTACAGATCATTGGTCCTCGCATGTATTGCGTTAATTACTTTCGGATTCGCGTATTCCTTAAGGATATTAACAATTTCGTTCTCATAATTTTGTTCCGTTGTTTGTATTAAATATAGCGTTTTACCAAATGGGTTAATCACTTTATGTGGCCCTAGTAAAAATTGAGAATACAAATTGGTGTTTGAAATAATTTAAGGGTTTATCACATATTGGCAGAGTCGTATTCACGTTCTCGGCCTGGGAATGCTGCGTTACTGTGTCCTCATTATTTTTGGGTGGTTTAATCATAATATCCTGAAGTACATTTACCTTGGGGACCGTTAGCGTCGGTTGTTTGTCCGCAACAAGGTACTCATCTATCTCCGAAACATCCACATATTCGCGCTCACTTATATCCCCGGGATGATTAAACAGAGACAATAAATCATCCTGAGTTTCTATCCTCGACAAAAAATCCGCGTTAGTATTCTTTTTGCCTTCTTTGTAAACTATAGTGTAGTCAAATTCTTCTAATTTGAGTTTCGACCGGATCAATTTCAAATTGAGCTCTTTTATATTAAAGAGCCACTGTAGGGGTTTATGATCTGTAACTATGTTAAATTTATGTCCATACAGATACGGCCTAAACATTTTTGTCGACCAAATAATTGCGAGACCTTTTCTATCGTGGAATAATTAATCTCCGCGCTATTTACTAATATACATGACCGGTTTGTCATTAGCTATGTTACCCTGAGACAATACTGCGTCTAACCTTACATTTGAGGCGTCACATGTCACGTTAAAAGTGTTTTTGAAGTCCGGGTAAACTAAAATTGGTGGGTTAATTAAAATTCTTTTAATAGTGTTAAATGCATTAATAAACGTGGTGGTATGCTCCACTTTAGCGTTCTTTTTTAGACATAGTGTAAGGGGTTTGGTAATAGTCGCATAGTCCCTGATAGATTTTCAATAGTACCCTGAAAGGACTAAAAAGGATTTGATCTGTTTGGTTGTCATAGGTAAAGGAATGTTCTTCATCTTTTCTACTAATTTTGGATTTGGTTTTGTTCCCTCAGTAGTCACTAAATGACCCAAATATTCTTTTTCCGTTAGGCAGAATTCTTATTTCTCTACCTGAATTTTAAATTTATAAATATAAATATAAATATAAATATGGAATCAACAGAAACAACTACTCCGAGGGCTACCACCCCTACCGGCATTGAATTACACTGTTGATTCCGATGGACTTCTAGACGAAAATATAACTTATTCAAAAAAGAAGGAATTAAAATCCTTATTCGTCTAAATTTTAAGATCGAAGATCTCACATTTTGAAATACGTTCCTCAAATGTTCTTCAAAATTCTTACCCTATATTATTATATCGTCCAGATATACAAAGCAAATATTGTTTATTAAACCCTGCAAAACGTTGTTCATTACCCTTACGGGTGCGTTTCGGAGATCGAAAGGCATTCGCAAAAATTGGTAATGACCCTTGTCGATGGAGAAAGCCGTTTTTGTCTATCTGTGAGGTCGATCTCAATCTGGTGATAACCGCTCTTTAGATCTAATTTAGAAAAAATGTTTGAATTGCCCAAAACGTCCAAAATTGAAGTTATATTTGGTATCGGATACTTATCCTCCACGGTTTTCTCATTAATTTTACGAAAATCTACCACCATTATTCGCCACGATGCTTTTCCATTCTTATCCGGTTTTTTGGGGACAAGGAATATGGGTGAACTATACGGAGACGTGCTTTGCTCTATGATGTTTTGCCGTTGCAATTCCGTTATATGTCTATCAATTTTCGCCCTTTGAGTCATAGAGAGACTATAAGGTTTAATAAAAACGGGGGTTTCCGAGTTTAACGGGATTTTATGTTTGGTAGAGTTGGTAAATGTTAATATATCGCCCTTTTATAAAAAATCTCTTTATATTGCTCACATAAATTTTGAATAAGGTTTCTTTTATTTTCCAGTAAATGACTTAATTCCAAATTGAGGTTACGATGATTTGATCTATTATTATTAATTGGCATGATAACAGCATTACACACGTCTGCTTCCGTTTCATTGACGTGCATAGCCTTAATTGGTTTTGTTCGGTTTATATTATCTAATTCTCCTAAAATTGGTACTTTGCAATGAAAGTTATTTGCCGTCGTTATGGTGTCTGGGATAATCGCATTACCTAAACTTTATCGCGGTACCCTAACTACTCCCTTCCTAATTGATATCGGTACAGTTAACTTATTAATTTCTCCGTTTTTTGGGACTCTCGGGATTTTCGGACAATCGTACCTATACAATGGGTAGTCAATGTTGTTCATAGTGATTGTGCCCGTCGAGTAATCTATTTTAGCCTGCATTTGGTCTACACTTTGTGAACCTAATGATACATTGAAATATGAATGAAATTTTACAATAAACAATTTCAGAAATTTTTCTTCTAAGAACAGATTCACAATTATTACCTCATCGTGCTTCGATTGATAGTTAATGGTCCGGAGAATGAAATTTTCCTTATATAAAGTTTCTAAAATAATTATTGGAAGATTCGGGGTTGACTAAAGAGTTCGTTGCGCCCGTGTCGGTTAGTACCTTAAGAGGCGGGTTGCTTATCACTATATACCGTAACGAGTTATCTATAGGGTTCTCTCCGAGACAATTTATGGAAAATTTAGAATATCGTGCACTCTTTATTCTTTCGATAAAACTGGTTAAGTTCTCGTTGGGTTTGATTTTCAGATTTTTAAAACAATAGGCCAAAATTTTCCTATCTTTGTGGTCCTCGAACTTATTCCGGCCAATCCTCGATATCCGGCCTACATAAAACTAAATCATTCGCCTCGCCCGTTAGTTTTGAACATATCATACAAAACGAGTAGTTATTTAACGTATCGTCCTGAGTATTTGCATATCTGTTATAAAATTGGTCCACCCGCGAGATGAATATCTCCAGCGTGCTAGAATTACCGTCGTACTTAGGTAAAATGTCGCCGTAATTTTTCGCGGCAGATATGAGCTGTTCCGTATTAGGTTGAACTCTAATATTTTCGTTAGGCACGTTTATTTCGACAACTTCACTTCGCTCAAAACCTAAAAATCCTTCACCTGATATATCTAGTGAACCAAGAGTGTTACTTAAATCGTTTAATTCGTCTGATTCAATAGATATATTCATTAATATCAATTAGATACTAACTAAATACTCTCCTAAATATTTAATTTCTTATCACTATAACTAACAAATTTATTTCCGCTCGGAAAACAATAAGCACGTGAATAAATAAAATACAAATGTTTTTCTTCGACTTACTTTGTCTTGTGCTGATCCCGCGCTTCAGTTCGCTTCTATGGTTTGAAGCAGTTGAAATTGTTGGTAATTGGTTGTTGAATGATGATTGCTGGAAAGTTGATTCTTTAAAGTTGATTGTTGAAAAGTTGATTATTTAAAGTTGATTGTTGAATGTTGATTGTTGAAAAGTTGATTATTTAAAGTTGATTGTTGAATGTTGATTGTTGAAAAGTTGATTATTTAAAGTTGATTGTTGAAAGCAGGGGGTCGAAAGGTTACTTCTCAGAGCCTTGACGGTTGGAAGACTTTTTCGATTCCTGGACCCTTTTGTTTGAAAGCAGGGGGTTGAAAAGTTACTTCTCAGAGCCTTGACGTTTGGAAGACTTTTTCGATTCCTGGACCCTTTTGTTTGGTTCGGTGATTTTCTCTTTTCTCAAAAAATACTTAGAGAGACTTACCCCTTTACCACAAAAAACTACAAACCGCGGACACGTGTTTCGCCCACTTTTTATATGGGCATTATCAACGCAAGACTGGTTCTTAAATTCAAAAAATTATAATTTATACTAAAACTAAGGTCTAGAGTTTACTGAATTTTGGGAGGACCTAAAATAAATGTTAATCAATTCAGACAACTTAAAACCAACAAGAGGGTGGGGGGGTGGAGGGAAAGACTCTTGTGTTATCAAGGGAAGGGGAAGGAGTGAGAAAAAGTTGAAATTTTCAAATCCATAAGAGAAAATCAAGAAAACTTTAACTTATGTATGTTTTCAATTTCAACGATTTGGAAGACTAAATAGGAAAGGAAAAGGGGGGGGGGGAGAAACCGTGAATACGTTCAATGCCATAAAATAAGTCCGGAAAACCTTTGTAGGTTAAAACTTGTACTTTAAATATTATGTATGCTTCGACAGACACGGTAGGGGGAACTGAAAACTAGAGGACATACATGTTCAATAACCGTCAATTTCTCGAAAAAATTACGTCAAACTATACGCATGCTTCACGATACGAACTCTAGCCAGGGGAAAAAAGTAGGAACTTAAGAATATTTTAATAATACTTAATCAACTAAATTTTTTTTGCAATAATTGGTATAAACTTGAATTGGGAATGGGTCCTAAATCCGAATTCATAAGATTTTCTTTATTAATTTGAATATATAAACTTTCATATGCATCAAGTTCTGAGTTGCAAAAAACCTCTTTGATTAATTTAAGACTATTAGGACCTATAGGATGGGTTGTGTCAAAAATATGTTGGGCAACGCTTGATTTTTCTTTACGATTTAATCTAAAATGAGCAATATGCTCTTTATATCGAGTTAAAATGGCCCGTTTAGTTTGTCCAAAATATTTCATATCACAACCTTCACATTTTATTTCATAAATTCCTGACTTCAGTGTGTTAACAATTTTATCTTTAGTATTTCCTAAACAGTTTCTGAGACTATTGTTTGTATTAAAAATTCTAGTGAATCCTAATTCTTTAAAGACTTTTTCAATACCAGATGAAATGTGGTGAAAGGGTAGTTTAAAACATTTAGGCTTTACCTCAGGTGAAATTGTTAAAGTCGTAGAATTTTTGATATAGGCCCTATGTTGTGCTTTTTTAAGCAATTTATCGATGATTACAGGAGAGAAGCCGTTGAAAGAAGCAATATCTTTAATGTTTGAAAGTTCTGCATTAAATCTAATGTTATATAAAGGGAAATTTATTAACCTATGTATCAAAAAATTGAAGGCGGCCAATTTATGTTGAAAACAGTGGTTAGAATCAACATGGATATACCTATTAACATTAGTTTCTTTCCTGTAAATATCGAATTCTAACTTATTCTTATTTCTAACAATTAATACATCTAAAAATGGTAGTTGTTCTTTATTTTCCTTTTCAAATGTAAATTTGATGCTTTGAAATTTAAAATTCAATTCATTTAAAAAAGTTTCAATATTGTATTCGTTGGTGTTAAAAATGGCAAAAATATTTGGACTCCTTTTTGAATTCTGTTTCAAATTTACTCATGAATAAATTTGCAATGAAAGGAGATAAACTATTACCCATTGCGGTACCTTCAGTTTGTTTGTAAAAAAGGTTATTAACTTAAAAGAAAGTATTTGACATGCAAAAAGAAGTGAGCTTTAGGAATTCGTTAATTTTATCTTTATTTAAATTGTTATTTCTAAGATGGGTTTCCAAATATTTTAAAGATTCTTCGATGGGTACGCTGGGAAATAAAGAACAAACATCAAAAGAAATTAAAATTTCACCTGTTTCCAATGTTAAGTCCTTAATTTTATCTATAAATTGTAATGAATTTTCGACTGAAAAAGATTCTATTTTAACGGGTAAAGAATGCAAAGGTTTTCCGGACTAATTTTATGGCATTGAACGTATTCACGGTTTCTCCCCCCCCCCTTTTCCTTTCCTATTTAGTCTTCCAAATCGTTGAAATTGAAAACATACATAAGTTAAAGTTTTTTTGATTTTCTCTTATGGATTTGAAAATTTCAACTTTTTCACACTCCTTCCCCTTCCCTTGATAACACAAGAGTCTTTCCCTCCACCCCCCCACCCTCTTGTTGGTTTTAAGTTGTCTGAATTGGCTAACATTTATTTTAGGTCCTCCCAAAATTCAGTAAACTCTAGACCTTAGTTTTAGTATAAATCATAATTTTTTGAATTTAAGAACCAGTCTTGCGTTGATATGACCACATAAAAAGTGGGCGAAACACGTGTCCGCGGTTTGTAGTTTTTTGTGGTAAAGGGGTAAGTCTCTCTAAGTATTTTTTGTAATTTGCCACAGTCTCCGATAAATAGTCTCATTCTCTTTTCTCGTTCAACGCACTTCACGCACACACGCACTTTTGCAAACTTTTACAAACGAGAAAGTCTCCGAAAATCCTACCGATTGCGCCATTTAATTTACTTCGCCATTAAAGTCGATTTTTAAAAATAAAAATAACTCAAACTTAAGTGAATTTATTTAATAAAAATACATTGTAACGGGAAGGAGTCGTTAATCAAGAGATGTTATGAAATACATCTGCAGCTGCATAAAAATGCATATTCTCACAGTTACAGGATATGTGTCAGCAGTTATTATTATAATGTTATCTATAATTCTACCTTTGATAACTCAGTACAGTAATAAAAGTTATTGGCGCAGATGGACAGAATACAAAAGCTTTTGAAGATAATGTTAGGAAATATTTACATAGATATACAAAAATATAATACAAAACAATTTGAATATCGAATGTTATATACAGGGTGTATCGACCGCCACAATAGTTTCTTATTTTGAGATTTATTAATATTAAAAAAAAAAAAAATAACTAGGTACGATCCCTTCAAGATGAACTAATTAATTGTTAAATAACTATAATAGAAAATATAATTAACAATACTAAATTCGGAATTTACAGCCTGACTGGTCCGAGATGACTTATGTGAAATAATTAAACAAAAACAATATGTGAGCAACCAACATCACAATCATAACGACATGAATATAAATAATAATTCACGAATTTACAATTCAATCATTTCCAGATCACAGGTATTAACAGTCGACAATTATACGGAACAAGTTTATTAAGGGTTCCTGTTCCGTGGTTAAGGCTTAGAAGCAAAAATCAGAATACGTCGCAAATAAGTCCTCACTGTGTAAATAATAACTTTATTTAAACGTTGCTTAATTTCTAGTATTACTTTACTTAAACTATTACTACAACTATTAAAAGCGAACGATTTTGTAAAGAATCAGTGATGATTTAGTAAAAGATAGTATTGGTATTGAAATGAACAGTCCTTATGAACAAATAAGTAATTTTAATATGAGTAAAGTAACAAAATGTAAATAAATAATACAGCACATGTAAACCATAACGCACGACAGTCTTTTCGACACTTTCTGTAACCCTTTGTCCGTTTCCGCGCGAACCGCAACCCTGACCGATCGATAACTGTCAAACGGGTAAAAACCCCTTAGGATGTTTTACGCTCGCGGTAGTGGCCAAACGCACGCACTTCGGTAACCGCTCATACACTTCGCATATTACCAACAATTGGTAATAATGGTCTGTCCGGTTATCCGGATACCGGGGGTAGATATACCCTCGGTATCGAAACAAAGAGAGAGGGACGCTTGGGGTGGCTTCATAGAATCCACTTTAGAAAGCGTGTCAAAAAAAACGTGTACCACCTTGAAAACATTTTCTAGGAAGGTTTGTGAAAGATAAAAATCTTCGAAGTCAAAGCAATAAATACACAGAAAAGACTACACTTAAAAGGACACGGTTCTAACATCCCTCCCCCCTTTGGAAGAATAGAACCATCGGTTGCAATTAATTTTCGAATGGACAATCGCAAATATAATAATTTCTGAAATAGCAAAATCATTCACATACAAATTTCTAAAAGGAAAACTTAAATTTTAGTACAAAACTTACTAATACTTCTTATAATCTAACTTACAACCATAAACACAAGTTCGTTATATGTAATGGTAATAAACCTAAATGATACAAAAATTGTTATTATGCATGAGTAGAACGACGGGCTTTTATAGGTGCTAATACAGGGTTTCAATTGGTTGTGCAGAAGTCGTTGGATTTAATGAAGTTAATTCAATGTTTAGGTCGTCATCATTCGTTGCATATCTTTCATTTCGTTGAATGTTAAAAATATTTTTGTTGGATTATTATCGCAACACATAATGCTTTTTATACACTTTTTCTTATTTCTTACGCATCTACAATACACAATCAAAATACAAATAACAATTAAAATTAGCAGAATTATAGCAGTGTAATTGACCCCTTTTAGTTTATTCAGTTGTGACATAATATCACCTAGTTTGTAACTTGCTACATTTAATTCGTCCAAAGTGGCTACACTGGACTTATAATTTCGAGATAAATGTGGTAAGGAAATATTTAACTCATTTTTCTTTAGTTTCTCTTCACAACAATCGTCTAAAGCGTCAAAAGTTGGTACAAAATTTAAAAAAGACCCAATGTCGCTGCTAAACAAATGGAAAGGCGTTAATTTGACGTCTGTTCCATAACCTGAATAATTAGCATTTAATGCAAATATTCCAATACCTTGTAATTTAACGTCTTTCGGTACTTTTTCGTTAATACAAGTAATTGTAATTGTCTCTATATCTACAAGAACAAAAAGCCATAGATTAAAATTTTCAAGTCTATGCCAAATATTGTGTTTGAATGCTGCAATTCTAAAATCACACGCTTCTGCATAAATTTCTATTCTATTTTTATAAAGTCCTACTTCGCATATTTCTGAGTTCATTATCAATCTAGTGGGTTGACTTTGTTTGCACAAACGCTCACTTTTTAAAACGGTGCACTGTTTAAATTCACTTTCACTTACACCACTAAATAGTTGTTTCGATTTATCGATGGCCAGGTAGTTGACAGATGTTTGTATGAAGATGAAAGATTCTGATGCGTTGAGTTTGGTCGGCAATGGATGCAATTTGTAGACGATGTATTCCTCGTCCTTTACTAATGGGACTTTTATAATTATGGTGAATTTGTGGTTTACTATGATGATGTCCAGTTTACTAATGCTCAGTAAAAGATGAGTATTCTCCGACGACAGGAAAATAGGATAATGTAAACCTGGGGTTAAATAAGGAAGGGGTAATGGCAATAATGTTCTGTCCGTTTATCCAGTTACCGGGGGTAGATGTACCCTCGGTATCGAAACAATGAGGGAGGGGCGCTTGGGGTGGCTTCTTAGAATCCACTTTAGGAAGCGTGTTAAAGGTTTGTGAAAGCTAAAAATCTTCGAAGTCAAAGCAATAAATACACAAAATACCACACTTAAAAGGACACGGTTCTAACATCCCTCCCCCCTTTGGAAGAATAGAACCATCGGTTGCAATTAATTCACTTCAGGTACTAAGGGTCAACTCGCATAGTACTCACTCTATAACAACTAGCAGAGTATGAAGGGTCAAATCACATCATACTCAAAAACAAAGCACTAAGGTTCAACTCGCATAGTGCTCGATTAAATTGCAATATTATTTTATAATAAATAAAGTAAATAAATTAGAAATAATTTAAAATTAAAATTGGTCACCCAGTGAATCAACTCACCTATTATTTGAAAACACTGACACTTTAGAAAATTAAAGCACAGATGAACAATATCACACAATTTTTAAATTTCGATATTAATAACTTACGAAAAACTGACTTATGTGGGATAGTTCTCCCAAGAGCAAAGCCCGTGTTTATAAAAAAGCTGCATATTCGGACCTTATCGCACCGTCCATATAAACAAACTTTGGATAATTCGAGCTAGCGTAGACTAAATAGTAACAGCCAAAAGTTGTATCTGAATATTAAAATGTAAATAGAAAAATTCCTTTATAGAAATTACTTACTTCTTACATCTATTTACACTTACGGCGACATAATATTTAAATTTGGGGATTACATCTGATTTATACGTGATTAAGTATGTTTAGTGTGCGATGAAGGTGGACTGAACAGAGTTGTAGATTCGTTAATTCGTTAATATTTGCAATGATAATAAAATACTCGAGGAACGTGGCGGCACATTAAGTGGTAACGTAATGCAATTGCATATTAACGAAAAAAAAATGTAAGAAAATGAAAAATGAAACGAGAAAAAAAATGTGACAACAGCACGCGGTGTTCCCAAGCGGTCACCCATCCAAGTACTAACCGCGCCCGATGTTGCTTAACTTCAGTGATCGGACGAGAACTGGTGTTTTCAACGTGGTATGGCCGTTGTCGGAAATTTACCAGGTAACACATGCCTTTCTGCAATCCCTCAACTATCAATTGTTTTATATTATCAGTGATTCATAAACAAACAAACTCTCTAACAAAATATAAAGATATATTGAATTTCGAATAAAATCACACACCACACATACAAGCCATCATTGTTCTGAATTCAATAAATCGAGTTCCTGGAAATGGCTATATATATATGTTATATCTCGAACGAATTAAGAGATAAACAAGAATTTTATTGACAGCACCAATCTCCACAAGGTTGCTAATGTTGTCCAATAGGGATGGTGATGTGTCGACTTTTCAATACGTTTGATAATAAAACTTATTTAAGTTGTATAAAACAACTTCTTTATAACAAACTATTGACTTGGAGTGTAGATTGCTTTGATAATTACTAAACCAACTTATTTAAGTTACTTATTAACTTCTGATTTAGAATATCTGTTACAATAAAAGTAAACGTTGGAATTAAGATGTTTATTAAAATAACTGCATACTACAACTGAGGGTAAGATACCCTATCGGTCTTATTTATAGATTTACAAAGTAATCATGGCGATAATGGCTTATTGACTATTTGTCAGGAAATGGTATCTATTACAAGCAGAATGTAATATAGTAATTATGAATCATATATAACAAATATAACATATATATATATATGATACGATAAAAGTTTTAACAATTAAGTTTTTAAAAATAACTTTTATTAATTAATCAGGGTTATGTTCACCCAGTCTAGTCTGAAGCTAGAATGACATAAAATTACATAGAAGGAAAATACTAACATGAAAAGCTGACTATTGCACTTGCATTGGAATACATATAATTAATGTCCTTGAAAATGGGTATCATATTTAGGAATTAACACCTCCCCTTCGAGATGGAAAGTTATTTTCCAATTAACTTTCCAGTGGTGGCGGAGTCTTGTACAGTCTTCGAGATGTAGTCACTGGTGATCTTCGGGGTGAAACTTCTCCTCCATAGCTGATAGGGTTAGAGGTTGAAGTTGATGTAGATGCCTGGTAACGGACCACAGGTTCTTCCCTACTGGTGGTGTTGTAGTTAATAATTCTTAGACAGTGACCCGGATGACAAATTGGATTCGGTCTAAAGAATCTGAAGCACCTTGGGCAGCAGCAATAAACCAAACAAACCAATAGCAGAATCGATGTTATTGCAGCCAAAGTAGTTAACCAATAATTCCCATACAATCTTGAGAAACTTCTTTTTTCTTCGGAATTAATTTTATTTTTAATGTCAATGAGTTTTGCCGCAGCTAGATTTAGATTTTCTTGGTTTAGGTAATTTAAATTTAATGGTTGAAGGCTTGGACACTTTATTTTATTCTTTTCTTCCAAACAACAATCTGACGGAATGACGGGAAGTTCGGAGTCTAAATTAATTGTTTTATTGTTATTTCGGGTACCCTCAGTTGTTATACGGAGGCCGTTAGAAAAGTAACAGGTACATTTTCGATTTATTGTGATTAGGGTCGGTCTTAAGATTTCTGCTTTGTTAATAGGTGAATTTTCACATTTATAAGTGAAACCCAGAGTATCTGTAGATGCTGCTAGCCAAATGTTTTGGTCGATTTTTTGAATTAGTTCCTCACTCGCAGGAGTAGTGTAAATTTCACATGTTTCGGGGAATTTTTTGGACGTTAGCAGTTGAGGGATGCAGGCCCTGTTGTGAAGTAGTTCTGGCGGTTCAGTTCCTTCCATTATCCAGAAATCCTCAATTTCCAGCAAATCATTGATGGTCAGAATATCGATAAACCATTGGCGATCGGTAGACAATGCGAGATACGGCGTTGGGTAAAAGTATGTGGAATAGGGAGTTTTTGGTAGGTACCGGATAAGGAAAAAGTTGGTACAAATTAAACTGTAGAGGTTTACAAAGGGGAACCTCCAATTTAACTAATAGGCCTTGATTTATTAAGTAAAGTTTCGGTTTGATTATTAGATAATATTTGTAAATTTCACTATCGTTTACCACAAATGGTAGAACGGACTCAGACATATCAATTTGACTTAATTCAAGTTTTAGTTGTTCATGATTTAAAATTGATGGGTGTAACATACCTGCTCTCGCATATGACAATGACTCTAAAATATTAGAAACTTCCTTTTGAACTAAATTAGTGATTTCAAGAAGAAAGGTTACTGTGTTTAACATATGAAGTGTTATATGATTTTCATTAATGATATCTGTGTTGTTTTCTAATGCCTGATCAATGTTTAATAAATTTTGTTGAAGTGTCCTTTCATTGCCGTTCACTTTAGTCAATGTTTCATTGAAATTTGATAACAATACCTGTGACAAATGTGTTTGTTCCTTTAATATTTTTAACGTATTTTTATTTGAATTTTGAAGTTCTGTTATGAGTTTATTGTATCTATCAGCATCATATTCATCTAGAGTGCCGAACAATGTATGTAAGCCTCTGCCAAAAATATTAAACCAACCTCTTTTGGTTCGCTTTGAAGGTAATAAAAATTTAACTTCCTCTAAATCTCTTTCTAACTTCATTACTGTGACCCCTAAGGTGGTGACATGATTTAATTTAAAATATAATTTATTTAATTTGAGTTCTAAATTTTGAATTTGAGAATAAAATTGTTTAATTGTTTTCAAGTTTGAAAATAAAGGACTTATGTTTTTGTAAATTAAAATAGTGTAAGAAGAGTCGGATACAATGAGATTTCCTTTAGGATGAAAATATATTCCTGTTACAGATAACTCATCTGTGCTTATATCTACAGCTATGCATCTGAAAAAGAAACAGATTTATACAATTTAATCTGTTCGATGTTGACTATAGTAAATTCTTTATTTCTTGATTTCTTATTAATTTTGATATTTTTATCATTAATAATTTCTATTATTTGATACGGACCCAACCACTTGCAATTACCTTGTTTATTTATTAGGAAATTTTTTAGAAATACTTTATCGGCTAATTTATACTGAGGTAACGGATTTTTGATTTTTGAATCGTGTGATTCTTTAACTTTTTCTTTTCGTTGAATTTGATTATTATGCGCTGTTTCATGTAATCTACTAAGAATGCTTTTTCTTTCTACTAAATAAGATGCTGACGTTTTTTCGTTCACACGTGCATCCTGTGGATCGTGTATGTTTCTCGGTTTGACACCGTATAATGTTTCATACGGTATCAGCTTGATGCTGCTATTCACGGAAGAGTTATAAGATAACACAGCGTTGGACAATAATGCTTCGTAATTGTTATTAAAATGCTTACCCGAATCAATTAGGGTAGCAATCGTATCTTTTAAGGTGCAAATGACCCTTTCTACAGCACTATTGCTTTTAGGGTGGCATGATATAGTATACGTGTGTTCTATAAATAATTCTTTCTCTAATTTTGACAGAATTTTGTTAAGAAACTCGCCCCCTTGATCGGAATGAACTCTTTTTGGAATACCGAAAGTTGATATAAATTTAAGGAGGTGGTTTGATATTTCTTGTGCTGACTTATCATTTAATATATAGCATTGAATAAATTTGGTTAATTGGTCTTGAATTACTAAAACTGTTCGTTTTTGCTTTTTGGAAAAGTAAATTTCGGCGGTATCCATATCCACACGTTCAAACGGATATGTTGGTGTTTCCGTAATGGTTATCGGACTTTCGTATGATCTTCTCACCGTTTTATTTCTTTGGCACGTTTCGCAATTATTAATGTAATTTGTTATGTCTTCCTTAATTCCGCACCAATCGAAATATTCGTGAACCCTATTTAAGGTTTCACCTATACCTTTGTGTCCGTAGGCTGGTGGATCATGATGCATAGAAATGATAGTTTGTTTGCTTTCTGGATCACCTGAATTTTTATATGTATTATTGATTTGTATCTCTTGATCTTCGGGAAAGTTTAATTTATTTCTAAGATAGTTAATAATTTTAATTAAAGTACCGTTTTCTTCTTTTGATACAGTAAATCGTAATAGATCATCCGAAGATGCTAAAGTTAGGATAATTAGAACGTTTTCAAATAATTCTCTAGGAGTATTATAATTATTTACAATATATGTTAAATTGGGATTTGATTTAGATTGTTTTAATTCAATATTTTCATCGAAACTGGGACCGTCTGTATCGTGAAGTATGAAATTTACCTTTTTTATTTTATCGGATGGAAAAAGAATTTCGTACGTATGATTTTTATCGTCAAATATTCCTACTACAGTTTTGGGTGTGTCGTAAGATCTTTCATCTGTGAGAAATATATCGAAATCGATGCCCTCGGGTATATTTGTAACACTTTTTTCGAGTATATTAATTTTTAATGAATTTTGAATTTTGGGTTCAATTTTGATTCTCGAAAGAGCATCCGCGTTTCTATTTAATGTTCCTTTTTTATATATAACTTCATAATCGTACTCTTCGAGTTTTAAACGCCATCTAATTAATCTGGAGCCCGGATCTTTAATACTAAATAACCATGTGAGTGGACGGTGATCTGTTATAATTTTGAAATGTTTTCCGTACAAATATGGCCGAAAATGTTTTGTTGCCCACACGATGGCAAGTAATTCTCTTTCTATGGTGGAATATCTCGTTTCAGCCGAATTAAGAGTTCTACTGGCGTATGCTATGGGCAAATCTTTACCCACAGGGCCTTGTGAAAGGACCGCTCCAATAGCATACTGTGACGCATCCGTTGTTACGATAAATTGTTCATCAAATCGAGGATATTGTAACACAGGGGATTGAGTTAAATATTTTTTTAGTTCGGTAAATGAATTTTGACATTGATCTGTCCAAAGAAATTGAGAATCCTTTTTTAATAGCACTGTCAGTGGTTTCGCAATTTTAGCGTAATTTGGTATGAACTTACGATAGTAACCGCTTAATCCCAAGAACGATTTGATGTCTTTTGGTGTTTTTGGTACCGGAAATTCGGAAATAGCTTGTATCTTTAGAGGATTTGGTTTTATTCCGTCCCTAGACACAATATGTCCCAAAAATTCAGTTTCTTTCTTGAGGAACTCACATTTATCAATCTGTATTTTTAAATTAAATTCTCTTAATCGTTTAAAAACATTCTTCAAACGGTTATTATGATCTTCTAATGAATTTCCATATATCACAATATCATCTAAATATACTAAACATTGTTTGGGAGTAAGACCGGTCAAAACTGAATTTATTGCTCTTTGAAATGTCGAAGGAGCGTTAATTAAGCCAAATGGCATTCTTAAAAATTCATAATGCCCTTCGTTGGTGGAAAATGCTGTTTTCGAAATAGAATTTGGATGTATTTCAATTTGATGGAAGCCGCTGGCGAGATCTAGAGTTGAAAAGTACTGCGCGTGTCCTAAACTATCAAAAATTTCGTCTATATTTGGAATTGGAAATTTGTCTGGAATAGTAATTTTATTTAAATTTCGATAATCGATTACGATACGCCATTTCTTTTTACCAGAGGCATCCATTTTTTTAGGCACTACCCAAATCGGACTAGAATAGGGTGAGTGACTTGGTCGAATAATATTTTGTTGTAAGAGCTTTTGAATTTGGGAATTTACTTCTTCCTTATGACAATGTGGATACCTGTACGTTTTAGAAGCTATCGGATTTTCATGTTCTGTCTTAATTTCATGTTTAACAACAGATGTAAAAGTGAGCTCATCACCTTCTAAATAAAATATGTCAGCAAATTGATGACAAATGTCTATTAGGGAACTTCTCTCTTCCTCGTTTAAATGATCAACGCGGATATTCGCGTCCAATTTACTTATTCGATCATTAGTACGGTAATTGTGATATTTTGTAATATGAGCTAATTTACTTGGCAATTTTTCAAGTATTACCTTATTAATTTGGACTGTTTGTTCTTTATCAGAAAGGTTAATAAGACTTGTACGAATAATCCTATTTTTATCTACTTTAATTAAACATCTAGGAATTAAAATTTTGTCGTTAATATTTTGTTTCGGAAGCATTCCTTCCGTATAGGGCTCGTAATTCGTCTTTATTTCAACAAATTTTTCGCAACGTGGTGGAATTATGATAGTATTTATTACTTTAACCTCGTTCTTTATTTGCAAAGGAATAGGCGCGTGTTTATCACGAAATTCGATTTGGTTAGATTGTAAATTAACACTACATTGTAAATCCTGTAAAAACGTAATTCCTAAAATACCGTCAAAATTAATGTCAATATCTGCTATATGAAACTTAATTGAGTTTCCCTTGAAATCTGTTTTTAAACTACCTAATGTCTCAAAATACTTAGAATTAATTCCTGACACTTTAATTTTGTCGCTTTTATCTATTTTATCTAAAAATATTTTATGTGGTTTTAATAAATTCACGGCGGCTCCTGTATCAATAAGCAAGGTAACTGGTTGATTTTTTATTTTTGTTTTAATAAAAGGTAATGCTTCGACAAGAGTTTTAATTTTATTGGTTGAGAAACTGGCTAAATTTTGAAATGAGTCATTTTCGGGGGTCGAATCATTTAATTGAACAAACAATCCCCGTCTTGTTCGTTCTCCAACAAGTTTAAAGGTTCGTTTTGTTCAGAATATTCGACCTCGTTTTCAGATTCAGAGTCTATTTCTTTTTCGACAGTTTCTAGAGATTGAATTTTAGGTTTTGAAAACCCTTTAAATGGTGTACCGGTAAAACTATGTTTATTGTTATATTTAAAAGAATCTGGTTTAAAATTAGATGTACTTGGCTTAGGAGTACTTTCAGATGAAGAATGTAAATTTGTTTTGAATTTATTATAATTTAAATTTGATTTGGAAGGGATTTTCTCTGCTTTAATTTTCTGATTCCTAAATTCTAGGAATTTTTGTCTTTCCTGTCTTTCTTTCATTTGTTTGTCGATTTCGTTAGCCAAACTAAAAGCCTTTTCTAATGTTACAGGTTTTGATGGCAAAACGGCTATTTCTAATTCATGATTTATGTTCATTAAAAACACAGTTTTAGCTAATTTATTAATAAATTCTGTAACAGCGATAATTTCTTCTTCTGAATCGTAATCATCGGTAGCGGAAACTACCAAGTTATCCCTAATCAATGAAATTTTATTGTAAATGTCTTTAACACTACTGTTTGGTTTAGGTCTATAACGAAATAGATCTCCGAATAAACATTCAGTGCTTTTCTCTAAGCCGAAATTATTTTCAAGGTGGCGTTTAATATTATGCCACTCATCTACTCTTTTTGAAAGAATAATTTTGCCTGCTCTACCAGTTAATTTCGTCAAAACTAGTCTAACAAAATATGGTGCATCCGTAACACCGCAATTCACAAAAACGAAATCTACGTTTTCAATAAATTGATGGAGAGGTATGTTATCCCCATCAAAAGTAGGAATTAGCTCTGCTAATTCTTTTCGAGAAAAATGTATTTCCTCAGGCATATTTTTTGATAAGTTATATATTTTATAACAACAAAATCACAATAGATTTACTTGTAAACCTATACAGTTTGGGAAATTGGTAAATTAAGGAATCACCAACCTTGTCAAGAAGATGCTCGCTAGGAGATGCAAATTCATGGGTCCTGAGCAGCAGGGCGTACAGGCGGAAATCCAATTTTAATTTTCCCTTAGTCGAAATGTCTCCTGAAGGCAAAACTCCGAAGGGTTTCTATGGACGACACAATGTTCCACTTCTTCAAAGAGTTCTCGATATTGATACAGTTTTTCGAAAATAAGTTCGTCACTAAATTCCCGAAAAATATCCACGAATTGCCTTTTCTTAAAATCGCGGAAAAGACAATCCTACCGACTGCGCCAACTGATACGATAAAAGTTTTAACAATTAAGTTTTTAAAAATAACTTTTATTAATTAATCAGGGTGATGTTCACCCAGTCTAGTCTGAAGCTAGAATGACATAAAATAACATAGAAGGAAAATACTAACATGAAAAGCTGACTATTGCACTTGCATTGGAATACATATAATTAATATAATATATAATATATAATTAATGTCCTTGAAAATGGGTATCATATTTAGGATGTAACATATATACATTTCAAAACTATATTGCAATATATATATATATATGTTAAGTACTTTTTTTATGAAAAAGTCTTTTTAAAAAATAACTCAATTTATTAGAAAAATTACAAAGTCTAAAAGCGTGCACACTAGATCTAAGCAAAATACATAGTAAAATTGTTATAAAATAATCTTATTCATCATGAGAACTAAAGCTAGGAATTGCAAGCATCGCAATAGTGTCTTATTATAGTGGCAATAAAACAATGTGAATATATGTCTTGTTACAGATGTAATATATATATATATATATATAAATATATATATGTTCTTCTATCATTGCGGCCTAAGGTTACATGCCACCGTTTCCCCATTTGGCAATGCCGTTCGTCCTGGCTGTTGGTTAATAGCGTACGAATAATTTTGATTTTGCGATCGATTTATATTACTATTATTGCGATTTGACGAGAGTGTGTTAGTCTGAGGTATTTTATTTTGGTTAGTTGGGGTCGAATAATTTCGGGAATTTGGCTGTTGGAGATTTCAGTTTGGTAAGATAGTCTTGTCTACTGGTTGTTTGGTTATAAACCTCAGTACAGTACTTGTGGCTTCTGATAATGTCTTAAAATTCCTAACGTCAAGAATTGTCCGAAGCATCGTCGGACTGTTAGCGTACAAGATCTCCAATGCTGTCTGCTCGTTAATCTGTTTATGTACAACTTTTTGTTCATTTGTTAATTCGTTTTTTCGCGAAATTTTGATGTCTAATTGTGTCTGTGCACTCTTTATTCTTTCGATAAAACTGGTTAAGTTCTCGTTTGGTTTGATTTTCAGATTTTTAAAACGATGGGCCAAAATTTTCCTATCTTTGTGGTCCTCGAACTTATTCCGGCCAATCCTCGATATCCGGCCTACATAAAACTAAATCATTCGCCTCGCCCGTTAGTTTTGAACATATCATACAAAACGAGTAGTTATTTAACGTATCGTCCTGAGTATTTGCATATCTGTTATAAAATTGGTCCACCCGCGAGATGAATATCTCCAGCGTGCTAGAATTACCGTCGTACTTAGGTAAAATGTCGCCGTAATTTTTCGCGGCAGATATGAGCTGTTCCGTATTAGGTTGAACTCTAATATTTTCGTTAGGCACGTTTATTTCGACAACTTCACTTCGCTCAAAACCTAAAAATCCTTCACCTGATATATCTAGTGAACCAAGAGTGTTACTTAAATCGTTTAATTCGTCTGATTCAATAGATATATTTATTAATATCAATTAGATACTAACTAAATACTCTCCTAAATATTTAATTTCTTATCACTATAACTAACAAATTTATTTCCGCTCGGCAAACAATAAGCTTCACTTCGCTTCTATGGTTTGAAGCAGTTAAATTTGTTGGTAGTTGGTTGTTGAATGATGATTGCTGGAAAGTTGATTCTTTAAAGTTGATTGTTGAAAAGTTGATTATTTAAAGTTGATTGTTGAAAAGTTGATTATTTAAAGTTGATTGTTGAAAGCAGGGGGTCGAAAGGTTACTTCTCAGAGCCTTGACGGTTGGAAGACTTTTTCGATTACTGGACCCTTTTGTTTGGTTCGGTGATTTCCTCTTTTCTCGTTCAACGCACTTCACGCACACACGCACTTTTGCAAACTTTTACAAACGAGAAAGTCTCCGAAAATCCTACCGATTGCGCCAGTTAATTTACTTCGCCGTTAAAGTCGATTTTTAAAAATAAAAATAACTCAAACTTAAATGAATTTATTTAATAAAAATACATTGTAACGGGAAGGAGTCGTTAATCAAGAGATGTTATGAAATACATCTGCAGCTGCATAAAAATGCATATTCTCACAGTTACAGGATATGTGTCAGCAGTTATTATTATAATGTTATCTATAATTCTACCTTTGATAACTCAGTACAGTAATAAAAGTTATTGGCGCAGATGGACAGAATACAAAAGCTTTTGAAGATAATGTTAGGAAATATTTACATAGATATACAAAAATATAATACAAAACAATTTGAATATCGAATGTTATATACAGGGTGTATCGACCGCCACAATAGTTTCTTATTTTGAGATTTATTAATATTTAAAAAAAAAATAACTAGGTACGATCCCTTCAAGATGAACTAATTAATTGTTAAATAACTATAATAAAAAATATAATTAACAATACTAAATTCGGAATTTACAGCCTGACTGGTCCGAGATGACTTATGTGAAATAATTAAACAAAAACAATATGTGAGCAACCAACATCACAATCATAACGACATGAATATAAATAATAATTCACGAATTTGCAATTCAATCATTTCCAGATCACAGGTATTAACAGTCGACAATTATACGGAATAAGTTTATTAAGGGTTCCTGTTCCGTGCTTAAGGCTTAGAAGCAAAAATCAGAATACGTCGCAAATAAGTCCTCACTGTGTAACTAATAACTTTATTTAAACGTTGCTTAATTTCTAGTATTACTTTACTTAAACTATTACTACAACTATTAAAAGCGAACGATTTGGTAAAGAATCAGTGATGATTTAGTAAAAGATAGTATTGGTATTGAAATGAACAGTCCTTATGAACAAATAAGTAATTTTAATATGAGTAAAGTAACAAAATGTAAATAAATAATACAGCACATGTAAACCATAACGCATGACAGTCTTTTCGACACTTTCTGTAACCCTTTGTCCGTTTCCGCGCGAACCGCAACCCTGACCGATCGATAACTGTCAAACGGGTGAAAACCCCTTAGGATGTTTTACGCTCGCGGTAGTGGCCAAACGCACGCACTTCGGTAACCGCTCATACACTTCGCATATTACCAACAATTGGTAATAATGGTCTGTCCGGTTATCCGGATACCGGGGGTAGATATACCCTCGGTATCGAAACAAAGAGAGAGGGACGCTTGGGGTGGCTTCATAGAATCCACTTTAGAAAGCGTGTCAAAAAAAACGTGTACCACCTTGAAAACATTTTCTAGGAAGCTTTGTGAAAGATAAAAATCTTCGAAGTCAAAGCAATAAATACACAGAAAAGACTACACTTAAAAGGACACGGTTCTAACATCCCTCCCCCCTTTGGAAGAATAGAACCATCGTTTGCAATTAATTTTCGAATGGACAATCGCAAATATAATAATTTCTGAAATAGCAAAATCATTCACATACAAATTTCTAAAAGGAAAACTTAAATTTTAGTACAAAACTTACTAATACTTCTTATAATCTAACTTACAACCATAAACACACGTTCGTTATATGTAATGGTAATAAACCTATATGATACAAAAATTGTTATTATGCATGAGTAGAACGACGGGCTTTTATAGGTGCTAATACAGGGTTTCAATTGGTTGTGCAGAAGTCGTTGGATTTAATGAAGTTAATTCAATGTTTAGGTCGTCATCATTCGTTGCATATCTTTCATTTCGTTGAATGTTAAAAATATTTTTGTTGGATTATTATCGCAACACATAATGCTTTTTATACACTTTTTCTTATTTCTTACGCATCTACAATACACAATCAAAATACAAATAACAATTAAAATTAGCAGAATTATAGCAGTGTAATTGACCCCTTTTAGTTTATTCAGTTGTGACATAATATCACCTAGTTTGTAACTTGCTACATTTAATTCGTCCAAAGTGGCTACACTGGACTTATAATTTCGAGATAAATGTGGTAAGGAAATATTTAACTCATTTTTCTTTAGTTTCTCTTCACAACAATCGTCTAAAGCGTCAAAAGTTGGTACAAAATTTAAAAAAGACCCAATGTGGCTGCTAAACAAATGGAAAGGCGTTAATTTGACGTCTGTTCCATAACCTGAATAATTAGCATTTAATGCAAATTTTCCAATACCTTGTAATTTAACGTCTTTCGGTACTTTTTCGTTAATACAAGTAATTGTAATTGTCTCTATATCTACAAGAACAAAAAGCCATAGATTAAAATTTTCAAGTCTATGCCAAATATTGTGTTTGAATGCTGCAATTCTAAAATCACACGCTTCTGCATAAATTTCTATTGTATTTTTATAAAGTCCTACGTCGCATATTTCTGAGTTCATTATCAATCTAGTGGGTTGACTTTGTTTGCACAAACGCTCACTTTTTAAAACGGTGCACTGTTTAAATTCACTTTCACTTACACCACTAAATAGTTGTTTCGATTTATCGATGGACAGGTAGTTGACAGATGTTTGTATGAAGATGAAAGATTCTGATGCGTTAAGTTTGGTCGGCAATGGATGCAATTTGTAGACGATGTATTCCTCGTCCTTTACTAATGGGACTTTTATAATTATGGTGAATTTGTGGTTTACTATGATGATGTCCAGTTTACTAATGCTCAGTAAAAGATGAGTATTCTCCGACGACAGGAAAATAGGATAATGTAAACCTGGGGTTAAATAAGGAAGGGGTAATGGCAATAATGTTCTGTCCGTTTATCCAGTTACCGGGGGTAGATGTACCCTCGGTATCGAAACAATGAGGGAGGGGCGCTTGGGGTGGCTTCTTAGAATCCACTTTAGGAAGCGTGTTAAAGGTTTGTGAAAGCTAAAAATCTTCGAAGTCAAAGCAATAAATACACAAAATACCACACTTAAAAGGACACGGTTCTAACATCCCTCCCCCCTTTGGAAGAATAGAACCATCGGTTGCAATTAATTCACTTCAGGTACTAAGGGTCAACTCGCATAGTACTCACTCTATAACAACTAGCAGAGTATGAAGGGTCAAATCACATCATACTCAAAAACAAAGCACTAAGGTTCAACTCGCATAGTGCTCGATTAAATTGCAATATTATTTTATAATAAATAAAGTAAATAAATTAGAAATAATTTAAAATTAAAATTGGTCACCCAGTGAATCAACTCACCTATTATTTGAAAACACTGACACTTTAGAAAATTAAAGCACAGATGAACAATATCACACAATTTTTAAATTTCGATATTAATAACTTACGAAAAACTGACTTATGTGGGATAGTTCTCCCAAGAGTAAAGCCCGTGTTTATAAAAAAGCTGCATATTCGGATCTTATCGCACCGTCCATATAAACAAACTTTGGATAATTCGAGCTAGCGTAGACTAAATAGTAACAGCCAAAAGTTGTATCTGAATATTAAAATGTAAATAGAAAAATTCCTTTATAGAAATTACTTACTTCTTACATCTATTTACACTTACGGCGACATAATATTTAAATTTGGGGACTACATCTGATTTATACGTGATTAAGTATGTTTAGTGTGCGATGAAGGTGGACTGAACAGAGTTGTAGATTCGTTAATTCGTTAATATTTGCAATGATAATAAAATACTCGAGGAACGTGGCGGCACATAAAGTGGTAACGTAATGCAATTGCATAGTAACGAAAGAAAAATGTAAGAAAATGAAAAATGAAACGAGAAAAAAAATGTGACAACAGCACGCGGTGTTCCCAAGCGGTCACCCATCCAAGTACTAACCGCGCCCGATGTTGCTTAACTTCAGTGATCGGACGAGAACTGGTGTTTTCAACGTGGTATGGCCGTTGTCGGAAATTTACCAGGTACCACATGCTTTTCTGCAATCCCTCGAATATCAATTGTTTTATATTATCAGTGATTAATAAACAAACAAACTCTCTAACAAAATATAAAGATATATTGAATTTCGAATAAAATCACACACCACACATACAAGCCATCATTGTTCTGAATTCAATAAATCGAGTTCCTGGAAATGGCTATATATATATGTTATATCTCGAACGAATTAAGAGATAAACAAGAATTTTATTGACAGCACCAATCTCCACAAGGTTGCTAATGTTGTCCAATAGGGATGGTGATGTGTCGACTTTTCAATACGTTTGATAATAAAACTTATTTAAGTTGTATAAAACAACTTCTTTATAACAAACTATTGACTTGGAGTGTAGATTGCTTTGATAATTACTAAACCAACTTATTTAAGTTACTTATTAACTTCTGATTTAGAATATCTGTTACAATAAAAGTAAACGTTGGAATTAAGATGTTTATTAAAATAACTGCATACTACAACTGAGGGTAAGATACCCTATCGGTCTTATTTATAGATTTACAAAGTAATCATGGCGATAATGGCTTATTGACTATTTGTCAGGAAATGGTATCTATTACAAGCAGAATGTAATATAGTAATTATGAATCATATATAACAAATATAACATATATATATATATATATATGTTAAGTACTTTTTTTATGAAAAAGTCTTTTTAAAAAATAACTCAATTTATTAGAAAAATTACAAAGTCTAAAAGCGTGCACACTAGATCTAAGCAAAATACATAGTAAAATTGTTATAAAATAATCTTATTCATCATGAGAACTAAAGCTAGGAATTGCAAGCATCGCAATAGTGTCTTATTATAGTGGCAATAAAACAATGTGAATATATGTCTTGTTACAGATGTAATATATATATATATATATATGTTCTTCTATCATTGCGGCCTAAGGTTACATGCCACCGTTTCCCCATTTGGCAATGCCGTTCGTCCTGGCTGTTGGTTAATAGCGTACGAATAATTTTCATTTTGCGATCGATTTATATTACTATTATTGCGATTTGACGAGAGTGTGTTAGTCTGAGGTATTTTATTTTGGTTAGTTGGGGTCGAATAATTTCGGGAATTTGGCTGTTGGAGATTTCAGTTTGGTAAGATAGTCTTGTCTACTGGTTGTTTGGTTATAAACCTCAGTACAGTACTTGTGGCTTCTGATAATGTATTAAAATTCCTAACGTCAAGACTTGTCTGAAGCATCGTCGGACTGTTAGCGTACAAGATCTCCAATGCTGTCTGCTCGTTAATCTGTTTATGTACAACTTTTTGTTCATTTGTTAATTCGTTTTTTCGCGAAATTTTGATGTCTAATTGTGTCGGTGCACTCTTTATTCTTTCGATAAAACTGGTTAAGTTCTCGTTTGGTTTGATTTTCAGATTTTTAAAACGATGGGCCAAAATTTTCCTATCTTTGTGGTCCTCGAACTTATTCCGGCCAATCGTCGATATCCGGCCTACATAAAACTAAATCATTCGCCTCGCCCGTTAGTTTTGAACATATCATACAAAACGAGTAGTTATTTAACGTATCGTCCTGAGTATTTGCATATCTGTTATAAAATTGGTCCACCCGCGAGATGAATGTCTCCAGCGTGCTAGAATTACCGTCGTACTTAGGTAAAATGTCGCCGTAATTTTTCGCGGCAGATATGAGCTGTTCCGTATTAGGTTGAACTCTAATATTTTCGTTAGGCACGTTTATTTCGACAACTTCACTTCGCTCAAAACCTAAAAATCCTTCACCTGATATATCTAGTGAACCAAGAGTGTTACTTAAATCGTTTAATTCGTCTGATTCAATAAATATATTCATTAATATCAATTAGATACTAACTAAATACTCTCCTAAATATTTAATTTCTTATCACTATAACTAACAAATTTATTTCCGCTCGGCAAACAATAAGCTTCACTTCGCTTCTATGGTTTGAAGCAGTTGAAATTGTTGGTAGTTGGTTGTTGAATGATGATTGCTGGAAAGTTGATTCTTTAAAGTTGATTGTTGAAAAGTTGATTATTTAAAGTTGATTGTTGAAAGCAGGGGGTCGAAAGGTTACTTCTCAGAGCCTTGACGGTTGGAAGACTTTTTCGATTCCTGGACCCTTTTGTTTGAAAGCAGGGGGTTGAAAAGTTACTTCTCAGAGCCTTGACGGTTGGAAGACTTTGTCGATTACTGGACCCTTTTGTTTGGTTCGGTGATTTCCTCTTTTCTCGTTCAACGCACTTCACGCACACACGCACTTTTGCAAACTTTTACAAACGAGAAAGTCTCCGAAAATCCTACCGATTGCGCCAATTAATTTACTTCGCCATTAATTAATTTTAAAAATAAAAATAACTCAAACTTAAATGAATTTATTTAATAAAAATACATTGTAACGGGAAGGAGTCGTTAATCAAGAGATGTTATCGTTTTTGACTCGAGATTACAAGTAACTTTTTAATATGAAATACATCTGCAGCTGCATAAAAATGCATATTCTCACAGTTACAGGATATGTGTCAGCAGTTATTATTATAATGTTATCTATAATTCTACCTTTGATAACTCAGTACAGTAATAAAAGTTATTGGCGCAGATGGACAGAATACAAAAGCTTTTGAAGATAATGTTAGGAAATATTTACATAGATATACAAAAATATAATACAAAACAATTTGAATATCGAATGTTATATACAGGGTGTATCGACCGCCACAATAGTTTCTTATTTTGAGATTTATTAATATTTAAAAAAAAAATAACTAGGTACGATCCCTTCAAGATGAACTAATTAATTGTTAAATAACTATAATAAAAAATATAATTAACAATACTAAATTCGGAATTTACAGCCTGACTGGTCCGAGATGACTTATGTGAAATAATTAAACAAAAACAATATGTGAGCAACCAACATCACAATCATAACGACATGAATATAAATAATAATTCACGAATTTGCAATTCAATCATTTCCAGATCACAGGTATTAACAGTCGACAATTATACGGAATAAGTTTATTAAGGGTTCCTGTTCCGTGCTTAAGGCTTAGAAGCAAAAATCAGAATACGTCGCAAATAAGTCCTCACTGTGTAACTAATAACTTTATTTAAACGTTGCTTAATTTCTAGTATTACTTTACTTAAACTATTACTACAACTATTAAAAGCGAACGATTTGGTAAAGAATCAGTGATGATTTAGTAAAAGATAGTATTGGTATTGAAATGAACAGTCCTTATGAACAAATAAGTAATTTTAATATGAGTAAAGTAACAAAATGTAAATAAATAATACAGCACATGTAAACCATAACGCATGACAGTCTTTTCGACACTTTCTGTAACCCTTTGTCCGTTTCCGCGCGAACCGCAACCCTGACCGATCGATAACTGTCAAACGGGTGAAAACCCCTTAGGATGTTTTACGCTCGCGGTAGTGGCCAAACGCACGCACTTCGGTAAGCGCTCATACACTTCGCATATTACCAACAATTGGTAATAATGTTCTGTCCGGTTATCCGGATACCGGGGGTAGATATACCCTCGGTATCGAAACAAAGAGAGAGGGACGCTTGGGGTGGCTTCATAGAATCCACTTTAGAAAGCGTGTCAAAAAAAACGTGTACCACCTTGAAAACATTTTCTAGGAAGGTTTGTGAAAGATAAAAATCTTCGAAGTCAAAGCAATAAATACACAGAAAAGACTACACTTAAAAGGACACGGTTCTAACATCCCTCCCCCCTTTGGAAGAATAGAACCATCGGTTGCAATTAATTTTCGAATGGACAATCGCAAATATAATAATTTCTGAAATAGCAAAATCATTCACATACAAATTTCTAAAAGGAAAACTTAAATTTTAGTACAAAACTTACTAATACTTCTTATAATCTAACTTACAACCATAAACACACGTTCGTTATATGTAATGGTAATAAACCTATATGATACAAAAATTGTTATTATGCATGAGTAGAACGACGGGCTTTTATAGGTGCTAATACAGGGTTTCAATTGGTTGTGCAGAAGTCGTTGGATTTAATGAAGTTAATTCAATGTTTAGGTCGTCATCATTCGTTGCATATCTTTCATTTCGTTGAATGTTAAAAATATTTTTGTTGGATTATTATCGCAACACATAATGCTTTTTATACACTTTTTCTTATTTCTTACGCATCTACAATACACAATCAAAATACAAATAACAATTAAAATTAGCAGAATTATAGCAGTGTAATTGACCCCTTTTAGTTTATTCAGTTGTGACATAATATCACCTAGTTTGTAACTTGCTACATTTAATTCGTCCAAAGTGGCTACACTGGACTTATAATTTCGAGATAAATGTGGTAAGGAAATATTTAACTCATTTTTCTTTAGTTTCTCTTCACAACAATCGTCTAAAGCGTCAAAAGTTGGTACAAAATTTAAAAAAGACCCAATGTGGCTGCTAAACAAATGGAAAGGCGTTAATTTGACGTCTGTTCCATAACCTGAATAATTAGCATTTAATGCAAATTTTCCAATACCTTGTAATTTAACGTCTTTCGGTACTTTTTCGTTAATACAAGTAATTGTAATTGTCTCTATATCTACAAGAACAAAAAGCCATAGATTAAAATTTTCAAGTCTATGCCAAATATTGTGTTTGAATGCTGCAATTCTAAAATCACACGCTTCTGCATAAATTTCTATTCTATTTTTATAAAGTCCTACTTCGCATATTTCTGAGTTCATTATCAATCTAGTGGGTTGACTTTGTTTGCACAAACGCTCACTTTTTAAAACGGTGCACTGTTTAAATTCACTTTCACTTACACCACTAAATAGTTGTTTCGATTTATCGATGGCCAGGTAGTTGACAGATGTTTGTATGAAGATGAAAGATTCTGATGCGTTGAGTTTGGTCGGCAATGGATGCAATTTGTAGACGATGTATTCCTCGTCCTTTACTAATGGGACTTTTATAATTATGGTGAATTTGCGGTTTACTATGATGATGTCCAGTTTACTAATGCTCAGTAAAAGATGAGTATTCTCCGACGACAGGAAAATAGGATAATGTAAACCTGGGGTTAAATAAGGAAGGGGTAATGGCAATAATGTTCTGTCCGTTTATCCAGTTACCGGGGGTAGATGTACCCTCGGTATCGAAACAATGAGGGAGGGGCGCTTGGGGTGGCTTCTTATAATCCACTTTAGGAAGCGTGTTAAAGGTTTGTGAAAGCTAAAAATCTTCGAAGTCAAAGCAATAAATACACAAAATACCACACTTAAAAGGACACGGTTCTAACATCCCTCCCCCCTTTGGAAGAATAGAACCATCGGTTGCAATTAATTCACTTCAGGTACTAAGGGTCAACTCGCATAGTACTCACTCTATAACAACTAGCAGAGTATGAAGGGTCAAATCACATCATACTCAAAAACAAAGCACTAAGGTTCAACTCGCATAGTGCTCGATTAAATTGCAATATTATTTTATAATAAATAAAGTAGAAAATTAAAGCACAGATGAATAATACCACACAATTTATAAATATCTATATTAATAGATTACGAAAGATTGACTTAAATGGGATAGTTCTCCCGCGAGCACAGCTCGTGTTTATAAAAGAGCTGCATATTCGGGAGTTGTCGCACCGTTCATATAAACAAAGTCTGGAGAATTCCAGTTAGCGTAGACTATATAGTAATAGCCAAAAGTTGGATCTGAATATTACAATGTGAATAGAAAAATTCCTTTATAGAAATTACTTACTTCTTACATCTATTTACACTTAATGCGACATAATGTTTAAATTTGGGGACTACATCTGATTTATACGTGATTAAGTATACAGCTCAATAGTGAGTGAATTGATCAGCAAATTATCCATAATAAGTTTTGTTATTTATTGTAGACGCAGTGATTGGGCCGCAGACGTACATATAGCTGATATATTTTATAATTTATCTTTTCTGTTTTAAGGTTATTATTTGTTTTGAAAATTCTGACGAAATTAAATTTCTTAAATGTTTTGCCTATTCTTTATGCAATGGCATGAGGTCATGAACTTAAAAGAAAATTGTTTAGTGTGCGATGAAGGTGGACTGAACATAGTTGTAGATTCGTTAATTCGTTAATATTTGAAATGATAATAAAATACTCGAGGAACGTGGCGGCAGATTAAGTGGTAACGTAATGCAATTGCATAGTAACGAAAGAAAAATGTAAGAAAATGAAAAATGAAACGAGAAAAAAAAGTGTGACAACAGCACGCGGTGTTCCCAAGCGGTCACCCATCCAAGTACTAACCGCGCCCGATGTTGCTTAACTTCAGTGATCGGACGAGAACTGGTGTTTTCAACGTGGTATGGCCGTTGTCGGAAATTTACCAGGTACCACATGCTTTTCTGCAATCCCTCGAATATCAATTGTTTTATATTATCAGTGATTAATAAACAAACAAACTCTCTAACAAAATATAAAGATATATTGAATTTCGAATAAAATCACACACCACACATACAAGCCATCATTGTTCTGAATTCAATAAATCGAGTTCCTGGAAATGGCTATATATATATGTTATATCTCGAACGAATTAAGAGATAAACAAGAATTTTATTGACAGCACCAATCTCCACAAGGTTGCTAATGTTGTCCAATAGGGATGGTGATGTGTCGACTTTTCAATACGTTTGATAATAAAACTTATTTAAGTTGTATAAAACAACTTCTTTATAACAAACTATTGACTTGGAGTGTAGATTGCTTTGATAATTACTAAACCAACTTATTTAAGTTACTTATTAACTTCTGATTTAGAATATCTGTTACAATAAAAGTAAACGTTGGAATTAAGATGTTTATTAAAATAACTGCATACTACAACTGAGGGTAAGATACCCTATCGGTCTTATTTATAGATTTACAAAGTAATCATGGCGATAATGGCTTATTGACTATTTGTCAGGAAATGGTATCTATTACAAGCAGAATGTAATATAGTAATTATGAATCATATATAACAAATATAACATATATATATATATATATATATATATATATATATATATATATATATGTTAAGTACTTTTTTTATGAAAAAGTCTTTTTAAAAAATAACTCAATTTATTAGAAAAATTACAAAGTCTAAAAGCGTGCACACTAGATCTAAGCAAAATACATAGTAAAATTGTTATAAAATAATCTTATTCATCATGAGAACTAAAGCTAGGAATTGCAAGCATCGCAATAGTCTCTTATTATAGTGGCAATAAAACAATGTGAATATATGTCTTATTACAGATGTAATAAATATATATATATATTCTTCTATCATTGCGGCCTAAGGTTACATGCCACCGTTTCCCCATTTGGCAATGCCGTTCGTCCTGGCTGTTGGTTAATAGCGTACGAATAATTTTGATTTTGCGATCGATTTATATTACTATTATTGCGATTTGACGAGAGTGTGTTAGTCTGAGGTATTTTATTTTGGTTAGTTGGGGTCGAATAATTTCGGGAATTTGGCTGTTGGAGATTTCGGTTTGGTAAGATAGTCTTGTCTACTGGTTGTTTGGTTATAAACCTCAGTACAGTACTTGTGGCTCCTGATAATGTATTAAAATTCCTAACGTCAAGAATTGTCTGAAGCATCGTCGGACTGTTACCGTACAAGATCTCCAATGCTGTCTGTTCGTTAATCTGTTTATGTACAACATTTTGTTCATTTGTTAATTCGTTTTTTCGCGAAATTTTGATGTCTAATTGTGTCTGTGCACTCTTTATTCTTTCGATAAAACTGGTTAAGTTCTCGTTTGGTTTGATTTTCAGATTTTTAAAACGATGGGCCAAAATTTGCCTAACTATGTGGTCCTCGAACTTATTCCGGCCATCATAACTACTTACCTTTAATACACTTTTGGAGAAGTTTAAACGATCTTTTTGACGAGTCCATATTGATAGATGAAAACATTCGCAACGACTGAATCAGTCTTTAACGATAGTATACGTTAAAACAAAAACTGTATGTATTTCAAACGATAAGCGAATTTTCCCGGTTATTCCCCAGTGTTGTTTTCAACAGTGATTGCGAAATCTGATATTTTTTCGTTATCAGAAGTTTCTGTATTACAGCATTACAAAACTAAGAAATAATATTGTTAAAAAAGGAAAATTGAAAAGCAAACCTGCTATTTTTTCGTATGCCCCATAAATGACGTTACTTTCTCTTATTCTCCCTCATTCAAATTCAAAATTTGCAAAACGGTCGCAATTTGTTTTAGAATATTTTCTAAGAACTGAGGAACCGTCTACGCACTTGTCGCTGCTGCCAGTTAATTCAAATAAGAATAGGTTTTTTTTGGGATAAAATCAGTTTTTTTTCCTGATAGATATAAGGGTATCCACGTATTTTTGAATATTGCTTGAAAACAAAATTGGAATAGATTTACTGCCCTTTCCAATTGTAATGATTCTTTAAAAATGCTTAGAAAGTATTATTTTTGATTCAGATAATACATTCATATATTCTTCTTTATCTGTGATATTCCTTTTTTCTGTGTAAGATTCCATTTTAATATACTGCACATCACCAACTCTTTTGCAGTTAAGTAAAATTGCCAATGCTAGCGCAGCTTCCGTTAAATTTTTGAAACTGGCGCTGTTATTAAAGTTTTTCTTTAATTCTTTTAAACACTTTTGTGCGGTCTTCAGCATATTTTCTAAATTTAATTACATCGCTTGTTATTGGTAAATCTTGTGGTTTTTTACCATGCCTCTCTCCTAAATTCTTTAACGCTAAACTGCCCATGTCATATTTCCATCTTTCGTCAACCAATATTTTTACAGTTTTTAGGGCGTCTTGATGATTGCTCTTTAGTAAAACCGGTTCATTTTTTAATAATAATGTTTTGGCTGCTAGACATGCAGCTAATAAAATTGTTTTAAAGTGAAGAGCCAAAGAGGGAGCTCGAAATATTTTTAATGTAGCGTCATACCCAGAAATAATGTGAGCTGCATGTACAACTTTTTCATAATGAATTGCATTCATTACTTCCAACGATGTTTTGAAACCATAAATATCTTGAAGCGGTATCATAAGCCTACCCAGCCCTCTTATTTTATTTGAAACAGCATTTTTATATGGGCCCTTTTATGCTTGGGTATATAGTCTTCGGCATACTGGCATATTACGGAGTCACTCTTTCCAATAAACGATGCTCTGTCTGCGTGCATTGTTGAAAATACCTCATCCTTCAACCTTAGCTTGTCCAGAAAAGATTTTGGGCATGTTTTAAAAACTAGCAAATTTTGCCCAAGGCTGGCTATGTTGCATGTTTTATTAGGGTTTGCGTTAAAAGAACACTTTTTAGAATGTTTTCGTAATGATTGTAAGCGATATAAGTCCTTACAATGTGGGCATGGGAGAAATTCATCAATATTTTCAGTTTTCATTTCTGTTTGTCTATGTAGCTCTTTGTACAGGTCTTATTTTATTTTCATCTAATAAAGTTAGATTCCCTTCATTTCTGTGTAACTAAATCATTTTCTTCCTTTTAAAACCACCTTTTGGAACCTCCACAATTCTTTTAACTGATTCTTCACCCATATGATTTCTAAACAAATGTCGTGAAAAATTCGTACAGTCTCTATTGCAAAAAACACATTGGTCTCTTTTATCCCACGTTCTACTGTTCCTATGACTAACATCTACTATTTTTTTGAACCACCGGCAATTCCTTTTTTTGAGTCTAAAAATGACATTCTTAAAAGTACCGAAAAAGTAATACTAATACATTTTTCAAATAAAGAAGTAACCAAGTAACCAACAATTTACTTTCATGCCATAATATCCTTTATCGGTTTGTTGTGAACATGATTATTTTGGTTATCATTTATATTGGAATCCTGTAACTAAATCAAATAATCACTAATTGTTCTTTTATAAGGAATTTAATAACAGTCTGTGTATTCTTTTTTTATTAACCTAGAAAATGTAACGAAATTGATGTATGTTGTGTATTAGAAAGGATTTTTTTCCCGGTTGATCTACCGTGATCCGTAGGATTCTTTCCAAACTGATAATACTTCCATATAGCTATTGAAAATGCCTACGGCAGTTATTCATAGCACGTTGGGATAAAAATCCTTTAGCTCATGATCTATCAACCCAGAAATTTATCCAATAACTAGAATTTATACTTAGAACCATTAGAAACAGAATGATAACAAAAATTGGGTAGTAGACCTTGGACAAATTATTGTTCACAAAAATTTGTTTTAGTATTTCAAAAATGGGACGATTAAATTAAGTAGAAATGTGGAAACTTTCAATAAATTTTAATTCCTAGACTGGGTTTTGTAAGAGATAATTTTAACAGGTTCTTGATTGTTAACCATTTAGGTGCTACTTACGATGATATTTTGAAGAATAGTGGCTTTTCCAGTGTTGTTGTTTCCAACAAATTTGGTTTTAGGTTCGCATGTGGTACTTAAGCTTATGTTTTCTGAATTGCTTAACTGATGCTATAACATTTTCGACGTTTTTCAAAGAAAAATAGCAAAAGTTTGACGTCCCCTAGCAGCCACAAAAAAAATAGTCGCAACTTGTCACTTAGCCAAAATATGGCTAAATTGAATTGTATTTTGTTTGTTACATAACACGTACGTTTTGGTAACATGTTCGTTGATGGCGCGCTTCTCCCAATAACCCAGCCAAATAGGGCCTTTTGTAGATATAAATTAATTCCCTCAGGTTATTGTAATTGCATCTGACTTAAACAAAATAATGATAAAGCGACCCCGGCTTCCAGTAGTATATCAATTTCTGCGGGTTTATGAATGCTAGGATCGGCTAATTTTAAGTTATATGGAATATTAATACCTTCTCTATGTATTGGTTGGTCAGGTGTACGATGAGAAATAAAAGGTACCACCAATTAGATAAGGGATGGTTAATGCCTATTGTCTCTTGACCTTATTGTAGCGTTGACAATGCCTTCTGCGACGGTAGTTAATGTGTTGAGAGCGCCTATGGAAACGTTATACTTTTCTTTCTTGAGACCCAAAATATTTGCTAAAGCTTCAGTAATAAAGTTGGATGTTGCACATGTGTCAAAAAGGGTACGGGCTGTACAAGGTTTCTTAAGGCAATGAAGAATATTGACATCGGCAGTAACCATTAAGTCACTTGTAGCTGAATTGACTACAAGAGTTAATTTACTTCGCCGTTAAAGTCGATTTTTAAAAATAAAAATAACTCAAACATAAATGAATTTATTTAATAAAAATACATTGTAACGGGAAGGAGCCGTTAATTAAGAGATATCGTTTTTGACTCGAGATTACAACTAATTTTTTAATATGAAATACATCTGCGATGCATAAAAATGCTTATTCTCTATTTTGCTATTTTCTAGAATTTATCGTTCTCACAGTTACAGGATATGTCAGCAGTTATTATTATAATGTTATCTATGATTCTACCTTTGATAACTCCTCCCTCCTTAAGATGAAATATTTATCGCTAAAAATTTTAATTTAATGTTAAAAGTGAAAATTTGAAGGGTAAAGATTTCACGTTACCAAAAAGATTACATACATATAAACAAATAAAGATACCCAAAAGACAATGAAAAGAGACATTAAAATTACATGGTTTTAACTAAACTACTTTCTCGGAGGCAAAGGAAAAGCATTTTCTTTTACTTCCTCGACCTCGCGTTTCTTAATATTATAATGACGTTTTTATTTTATTTCTTACATGTTTAACAATAATGATTAAAACTAAAATAACTATAAGCACTAAAAAGGTTATTGTTCCACTGGATACACTTCCACTATTATTCTTAATCAAACACGACATTTCTTTATTCATCGCATTTTTCCAATTTTTAACATCACAAGAATTCATTGCTTCATCAAACTTACAGGACTTTCTGCATTGACATAATTTACATTAACAATACCGTTATAAACAAAATTTTCATCTTCATATTTAGCAGTTTTTTTTTATCTTTCTCTTTGAACGTCTCAACCCGATATTATATCATCATCAATTTTGTTCTGTTCATTTTTATTTGAATCATTATTTTCATTATCGTTTACATTAAAACCAACCATCTTAACATCCTCGTCTATTATGTCAACATACTATTATTTTTTCATTCAATAAAACTCTATACCCTACCTTTTCATAGCCTAACAATATTCCCATCTCAGCTTTATTATCCCATTTGGAATGTCTCTTTTCTTCCGGTATTCTTATAAAATTACCTTACTACCGTACAACCATAAATTCTTAATGCAAGTTTTTTCCCAAACATTATCTCATAAGGCGTTTTGTTTTTCTCTATTGAATTCGAAATTGTCCTGTTTTTCAAATATGCAGCCGTTTTAACTATTTCTGGCCAATATCTTTTTGGCACATTAGCTTCAGCTAGTAAACATCTCGACATATTCATAATGTACCTGTTATATTTTTCTGCCGTCCCGTTCAACTCGTGAACGTACGGCGGGCAAGGTTCAATCAAAATTCCCCTTTTTCTAGCAAGACTATAAACATTCTTGTTTAGGTATTAGTTGCCGTTATCGCATCTCAATATTTTAATTCAGTAAAACAATTATAAACTTCATCTTTCGATTTTATTACAAAAATTTTAACTACTTTGCAATAGTCGTCTATAAAAGTTAAAAAATATTTTTCCCCATTATAACCTGTTGTATTATGTGGACCGTTCAAGTCGGTATGAATTATTTCCAAGATTTCATTCGCTCTTTTCCTGTTATCTTCAAAGGGTACATATACAAATTTTACATTTGAAATAATCAGATTCAACTTTTTCTGGTAATCCCTCTACCAATTTTTTGTCACACATTGTTTTCAAATAATTAAAATTAACATGACCCAACTTTCTGTATAGTTTTTCTTTTTCTATCATTGATTTTTCAAATTTACTTAATTAATTTTAATTAATTAATAAAATGATTAAATTTCAAAAATCCTGTGAAAAAAATATGGAAGACGTTAAAAAATTATTTGGAAACGTAAACAAAATTGATGACAACAACAAAAAACTGTATTAAACAATGGAGCAAAAAATTTAAATATGTGCAAAGAGATCAAGATAGTCATAAATGAGTCATGCAAGAATACAACATATGCAGAAGCAGTTAGATACAGATACGAGTAAAAAAGTACACCTAATTGTAAAACCAAGGGAAAAGCAATCACCGGGTAAAGCGAATGAAGAGTTAAATAAAATCAATCCAGTAGATTTGAAAATAACAGACGTTATAAGTAAGAGAAACGGAACAATAGTGATACAGAGTGAGAATGGCGAAGAACGGGAAAAATTAAGAACACAATTCAAGATAAAATATCGGATCAATATGAAATCAAAGTTCCAAATACATCAGAGTATAAAATAAAAATTACAGGCATGACTTTTGAATACAATGAGAATGAAATAATTCAGAAAATAAAAAACGAGAATTCTTATTTGACAAACTCTAATTTTAAATTTATTGAAAAATATAAAGTAAAAAGAAATAATAAAACAGTATATAATGTAAAATTTAAAGTTGATAGCGAATCATATAATAAAATTATAGAAGAAGGAAGAATAAATATTGGCTGGGAAAAATGCAGAGTATATGATGGAACAGAAATCAAACAATGTTTAAAATGTAAAGGATACAATCATCTGGCAAAAGAATGTAAGAACAATGATGTATGTTTAAGATGCCATGGACAGCATAAAACTAAAGATTGTGAAACTCAAGACCGAATAATGAAATGCATCAATTGCATAAAGGTAAACAGCAAACTAAACATGGGATTGGATGAAAATCACTTTACAAATGATAGAGAATGCCCAGTGTATCAAAACAAACTGAAAAACAAAATGAGAAATATTGGCCTATTACCATAACAATTAAATGAATTTAGCATAATGTATACAAATATACAAGGCCTTATTAATAACTATAACCAACTTGAAATTATTGCAGCAGAAGAAGAGCCTGAGTTTATTATTTTATCAGAAACTCATATAACTGAAGAAAATGAAGAACGAGAAATACATTTACAAGGATACAAATACACTAATGTGTTATCTACATCCTCTAGAACTGGAGGTGTCATAATATATTTTAAGAGCCATTGAAATATTATTAAATTAATTGAAAAGATAGATAATATAAAGTATTGGATTTTATTTTCCAGAGCCACATGTGGAAACTATAGCTTTATATTTGGGGCAATTTATAGATCACCTAGTCATAGCAAGTCTGAGTTCTGTACTGTATTTGAAGAAATAATTGAGGAAATCTGTGATAATTACTTAAACAACTGTGATATTTTAATAACCGGTGATTTTAATATAGATTGGATGAAAAACTACACATATAAAAATAGAATTAAGAGTATACTCAATGACAACGGCCTAAAACAATTAGTAAATTAATGCACGCGTGTAACAGATAATTCTAAAACAATAATTAATTACGTAATAACAAATAACTTTAATACGTTAGTGAATAATAATGATAAAAATAAGATCTCGGACCACGAAATTTTAAATATAACAGTCTCAAATATGAATAATCAAATACAAAAGGAAAGAAAAATAATCGAACTATTTAAATATAATAAAGAAACTTTTAATACAGAATTAGCTAATAACCTAAAATACGATAACGCCAAAGATATAAATGAAAATGTAGACTTTTTTGATGAATGCTTAAAAAATACTGCTAAAAAATGCACGTTGAGAATAAAAATGTTTACAATTGGTTTACCGATGAACTACGATTAATAAAAAGAGAAAAAATAACGAGATATCTGCAGGCTAAAACAGAAAACACTAATCAAAAATGGGCAGAATACAAAATAATCAGAAATAAATATAAACAAAAAATTGAAAATAGTAAAAATAATTATATAAACAACAGAATTAGTTGCTCAACAGACCAAAAGCAAATGTGGAAAGAAATTAAAACTCTGGTACTTAATGACAAAAGCATGATCAAATCTGTGATATAGAATATAGAATATACAATGAGAGCTACAATATTGCTAATAAATTCAACTCTTATTTTATATACAGCATTAGTAATATACGGGAATCGATAGACAATGTGCAATATCTGACCGAATAGCATTCAATGTAACAGATTCTTTTACATTTCGTGTAATAAATAATTTAGAACTATATAATTTAGTAAAACAGATGAAAGACAAGACTCATTATACGATAAATGAATAAACACTACTTTGTTTATTATCACTTTTTATTTACAAATCCTTTTGACTATAGTTTCGACAAAAAAGCTTGTCATTGTTAAAAGGATTTGTAAATAAAAAGTTATAATAAACAAAGTAGTGTTTATTCATTTATCGTAAAGATGAATTATCACAGAGTAACGGCTGAATCAATCCAATTTTTTAAGACTGATTATGATAAAATATCGAATAAGATTATATTGGACAATTGGAATGCAATCGGTAGCGTATTATTAAAAATAGTAAATACATCCTTGGAGACTGGCTGCTTTCCAGATAACTGAAAAAAAACAATGGTAACACCAATTAGAAAAATTACAAATACAAAGAAATGCGAGGAATATGGACCCATTAACACCCTAAAAACTTGTGAAAAGATACTGGAAACAGTTGTGAAAATTCAATTGGTGAGATATATATGTTTTACAAAGGGCTACAACTGTATAATACACTACCAAATAACATGAAGAATGAAAATAATGATAATGTATTTAGAAGAAAATGTATTAATTTTGTAAGATTTAATGTTAATTAAATCAATTTAACATGTATATTGTAAAAGTATTTTAATACTAATAATAATAAATAAATAAAAAATTGATTCTTTTCTCGCTAGTAAACTATACATGAAATAAATATTGTAACGTTCGGGGGTTCGACAATCAAACTCGAAGACTTTTAAACAGGAACAACAATTTATTTATACTAATATTAATTAACTTACCACCAATTACACTATTTATTTAGGTACAGTTACTGTCTGCATAGCATTTCTCACTTTTCTATTTATTTGCTACGCGTCTCGATTTATTTCCCACCTTATTTTCACCACCGTTAATTTATATCTGAACTCTTCACGACCGTCAATTTATATCTAAACTCATCACGACTATCAATTTATATCTACACTCTTCACGAGCATCAACTTATATCTGAACTGAACTGAACTCTGCGATCGTCTTTCCGCTTATATAGTGTTCCGTTAAATTTCCGAAACACTCCCGAAAAACATAGAAAAGTCGGGACCATTTTATTTTTCACCGAATTATCGAACAAGTTTCCGCGAAACACAAATACACTAACATGTCCTCATTTATTACGCACACACTTGCAGTTACGATATATACGTCGCGGCTCGGCTACGACCGGCTCGCTCACATACATGGACACTCGAACGCACACAAGCAAACACACACTTGTTACAATATCATTTTTCTTATATGCTACTGCAATCAAATCCTCAAATTTATTATAAATTTTAGATGTATTACCCTTTGAAATAATCTTATTATTATTTGTCACTTTACCATAAATTATCAAATTTCTATCCATTTCTTTAACATAAAAAACATTTAAAAATTGGATCGATTCAGCCGTTACTCTGTGATAATTCATCTTAACGATAAATGAATAAACACTGCTTTGTTTATTTTCCCTTTTTGTTTACAAATCCTTTTGACTATAGTTTCGACATTGTCATTGTCAAACGAATAATTCCAATTGAATGAATATAAACAGATTTGTCAAAACAAATGATTACAAATTAAATGGATGTAAACAGATGTACAGTAGTGTTGAAAATCTTAAAACTATTCATAATCTAAATAAAGGCTTTAAACTTAATATTTTAGAATCATTAGAAATATATAAAAGCATCAAAAATTTCAGAAAATAACTTGTTAAATGACAAGGTAGATTTGTACCGCTCAGTACTATTCAATACATTTAATAATAAATGGTATTTCTAAAATATGTATCAACACTACTGTACATCTGTTTACATTCATTTAATTTGTAATCATTTGTTTTGACAAATCTGTTTATATTCATTCAATTTGAATTATTCGTTTGACAATGACAAGCTGTTTTGTCGAAACTATAGTCAAAAGGATTTGTAAATAAAAAGTGATAATAAACAAAGTAGTGTTTAATCATTAATCGTTAAAAAACATTTATCAATTTATCTTTCTGATTCATATCACTAAAAGTTACTAATAAATATAAATATGGAATCAACAGAAACAACTACTCCGAGGGCTAATACCCCTACCGGCATTGTAAGATGTAACATATTCAAAAAAGGATGATTTAAAATCATTACTCGTCTAAATTTTAAGATCAAAGATCTCACATTTGTAACGCGTAGGATGTGGCTTTCGGTTCGTTGTGCCTACTTGTTGAGACGCGTTCCAAATGTGAGATCTTTGATCTTAAAATTTAGACGAATAAGGATTTTAATTCATTCTTTTTTGAAAAGTTACTAAAATATTTCCGACTTTCGTCGCCTTTAAAAACCTTCCATCACCTACTTTTACGTTAACTGGTATTTTCAAATCAACATATTCATCAAAATATCTATGATTATTTACTATATGATCAGAGCAACCGCTATCTAAAAGCCATTCCACTATCGCAATTATTAATTTCAACATCCAAACTTTCTTTTAAATCCTTTTACTATAACAACCCTAACTACCAAATACATATTATTTTCCACATCCCACACCCTATATCCATTCAGTTCAATCGTGTGGCCTTTTATTATGCCACATATTATGTGGTGTTTTACAAACTTTCAATGATTTTGCTGGTGTTAAATTTATTAAATATGTTGGAGTTAAGACTACATCACCCCTGAAAACTTTATCTAATTTAGCCGCAAATATTATTGTATGAACTCTTTCAGTTATTGTTCTGACCATAATATTATAATTATATAACTTATACCCTTTCCATTCAGTAACTTTTCATTTCATTTGACAAATATTCTCTACCATTATCGCAATATAAATTGGCAATTTTTAAATTAAATCTATTTACACTTCCTGCAACATAATATTTAAATACGGGGACTACATCTGATTTACACGTGATTAGGTATGTAACACAATAGTGAGTGAATTGATCAACAAATTATCCATAATAAGTTTTGTTATTTGTTGTAGACGGAGTGTGATTGGACCGCGGAAGTACATATTGCTTATATATTTTATAATTTATCTTTTGTGTTGTAAGGTTGTTATTTGTTTTGAAGATTCTGGTAAAAAAATTTTTTTTTTATAATTTTACCTATTCTTTATGCAATGGCATGAAGGCATGAACTTAAAACAAAATTGTGCAGTGAAGGTGAACGGGACAGAGTTGTAGACATTCGTAAACAATCCATTTGAAATGATAATAAAATACTCAAGGAACATAGTAAGGAATGAAAAACGTAAGAAAATGAAACGAGAAAAAACATGACAACAGCACACGGTGTTCCCAAGCGGTCACCCATCCAAGTACTAACCGCGCCCGATGTTGCTTAACTTCAGTGATCGGACGAGAACTCAACTCAAAAATAGTTTATTCAAAATTATTTCGTACAAAAATACATGTTCTTACTGACTAATACAAATATAATTAGCAGTAAAAAACATTCGACATTTAGAAAATCAGGTACATAGCTCCTGCACTTATGCTTATCTATGAGATCGATCTATGCTATTAGGAACAACTTTACAAATAATGCACATTTTTGATATTGTATTGAGTGAATACAACTTTTCAGTCTTGTTTTCTACATAGTTATTATTATTATACAGGAAAAAACATTGGAAAACCTGTTTATGACTTTTTCGTTATTAGATAAATATGTACAATATTTACACAATTATTCTAACTTATCAACTAATTGTAACTAAGCTATTTACAATTTTTTACAAATATCATAATATTTGGTATTATGTTGTAATTATTTCATTCTGTTCTCATTGAAAAGTGTTAACGATTGGTATGGTAGTTTATGGATGATTTTGAATTTCGTGTTATGTCGAATTTCAGTGATATTTTCTAATAAAGGATTGTGGCAGAGTTGCGTCCTGTAGAACTTTTCAGATACTTCTTTAATGTAGTCTATTATATACGTAATTTCTGCTTTTTCGTGCAAATCAGCTATTTTTGTATACCTATTCGAATCAGTGATTGTCCGTAGGATTTTGTTTTCAAAAACTTGCAAGGGTTTTAGAGTCGCTGTCGTTGCGCTGCACCAAACTGGAGCCGCGTACGTAATAATTGGTCTTATTATTGCAGTATATATGAGTTTTTTGTTTTTAAGACTCATTTGTTTATTTACTAACAGTGGATATAACTGTCTAGTGGTTATGTATACTTTATTTAGTACGTTTTTAATGTGGGGTTTAAAGTTTAGTCGGTAGTCCAGTAGGACCCCAAGATATTTAACATTCTTTTTGGGAATGATAGTTTCGTTGTTGATTTTAAGGTTCGTTATTATTTTGTTGTTTGTAAATTTCTTTGTGAAAACTATTTGTTCCGTTTTGTTTTCGTTAATTTTTAGGTACCAAGTTTTATAAAAATTCGTCAATTTGTTTGCATGCATTTGACTTATATAATTACCTGCTTGAGCATAATATGAATGTGTATATACAGCTGTGTCGTCGGCAAATAAAGCTAATTTTGATTTTGGGAACTCCGGTAAGTCGTGAATATAAATGTTAAAGAGCTTTGGTCCTAGTACGGATCCTTGTGGCACCCCTGCAGCGATTACCTGCTCTTTAGATTTTTCGTTATTAATTTTAACGCAAAATTTACGGTTTTGCAGATATGAACCTATTAATTTAATTATAAACGAGGGGTATTTTTGCCCGATCATTTTATAAAGTAGCCCGTCAATCCATACTTTATCAAAAGCCTTTTCAATATCCAGCAGTGTCATGATAGTATTTTTCTTTTTATTGTAGTTTATTGAATTATCATTAACTATTTTAGTTATTAATTGCACTGTATTATGTTTCTTTTTAAAACCAAATTGACAATTCTGTTTAATGTTTAGATGTTTCTCAGCAGTATTTATTCTTTTTAAGATTATTTTTTCAGTTATTTTACTTAAAGTGGATAGCAGACTAATAGGCCTATAACTTTTAGCATTTTTATTATCTTTGCCTGTTTTCGGAATGGGCATGACAACGGCTGTTTTCCAGATATTAGGGAAGTGTTGTAGTCGAAGAATAGCGTTGACTATATACGTAAGTTGCACCAGCCCCTTTCTGGATATATTTTTAATTGCTTTATTATCGATATTGTCTTGCCCTGGTGCTTTATTTTTCGGCAGCTTTCTAATGATTTCGAAAATTTCTTTTGGACTCGTGTGTAATTCGTTAAGGTTAACTTGGTCATCTTTAGTACTTTTTTGCATAAAATTTGTTACAGTGTTTTTAACATAGTTTGTATGGGGGTCATTGTTATTTATTTCTAAAGCATGTATTTCACTAAATACTTCTGACAACGAAGTGCATTTTTCTTTGTCAGTTACTAGATAGGTATTATTATTATGTTTTAAGGTAGGAATAGCTTGGAAAGGTTTGGTGAGATTTTTTGTTAGTTTCCAGAGTGAATTGTCTTTAGTACTTAGTTTTTTTAATTTACGACTCCACTCTTCGTTTCTGTATGTGATTATGTCGTTTCTAATTTCATTATTTAATGTGTTCATTTCGGTTCTATATGTGTCGTTGCCTGTGTGTTGAATGTTTTCCCTTAATTTATTTTTATTTTTAATTTTATTTAAAATATGATCTGGAAGTTGTATTATTTCGAAATTTGTGCGTTTTTCTTCTGAGTTTTGTGTTTGGGCATAGTTAAGTGCTTGCGTTAGTTTGACGGTCTCTGTTTCAATTTGGTCTTTCGTGTTTATGGTGTTATTGATTTGTATTTTTTCGTCTATACATTTACGAAACTTTTTCCAGTCAGTATTTTTATAAGATATTATTTTCCGGGTTAGGTTTTCTTTGCAATTAATGCTACTAGTTAGAGTTAAAAAAATTGGATTGTGGTCTGAATTGAGGTCAGGTAAGGATGTAGGTTGGGTTATTCCGGAAACGTTTTTGTTTATTACTAGGTCAATTGTTGTCGGAGTGGAACCGTTGGTTGGGTAATGGGTAGGTTTGTCGGGATGAAATACAATTACATTGTTTTGTTGTATGTAGTTAAATAAGGTTCTGCCGTTGGCATTGTCGATGTGACAATTCCAGTGATTGTGGCGAGCGTTAAGGTCTCCTATTAATAATACTTTATTGCCTACATTAAAAAGTTGGAATAGGTTGTAATAGTTGAATTTATGTGAAGGTTTATTATAGGCGGCTATGATATGAATATTATTGCTAAGTTTAAAACAGATAGTTTCTATGCCGTTTTCTTTTGTTTTAATTTCAACTATGGGGATGTTGTTTTTAATAAGAGCTATAACTCCGCCCGCGTTATCAGCACCAGGGCGATCACGCCTGACTACCTGGTAACCTTTAATTTTAATTTTATGATTTTGGTTCAGTTTTGTTTCGTTTATCAACATAATGTCGATTTTTCTATCTTGTAAAAAATGAATTAATTGGCTTATTTTTGCATTTAAGCCGTTAGAATTCCAAGATACAATTTTGAGTTTATATCCCATAGGATTCTATATTTAACATAAAATTTAAAAATACTTGCGTTTTTTCTATTGCACTTTTTGCTGTTGAGATCTGGTTATTGAGTTCTTTCATTGCTTTTAGTGTGTTTTTAATATTTATCATACTATTTAATTTACTAAATTCTTTAACTAACTCTAAGTAGTCTGTCGTTATCATACCTATTTGTTCTTGTGGCGGTTTATTTTTTACTACTTCGCTGTAGGTCGGAGTATTTTCGGTTTTCCTTGTTTCTTTCTCTGTTTTTTGGGTGGCGTATGTAGTTTGCGATGGTATTAGTCGGGTTTCGCTGGTGGGATATTTCTTATCTATCTTGGGTTTCTGTTTTATGTCATTCACAAACTGCACACGTTGTTTATACACAGGGCACTCAATGTTATTCGATGTATGTTCACCGTCACCATTTACACACTTAACTTTATCTTCAACACTTATGTTGCAGTCTTTGGTGAGATGTTCTTTGGCGCATTTCATGCATTTAGGTACCAAGTTGCAATTAGTGGTTGCATGTCCCCAACTTTGGCACCTGTGGCATTGTATTATTTTCTTCTTGGTATAATAACTCTCCCATTTCACTACGGTGTATTCTACTACTTTCACTTTCTGGTTTAAGATTTTGACATTTATTTTGCTATCCGTAATCACAAGGTAAAGTGGTCTGACTGTATTTTTCATTCTGTAGCAGCTGATGACGTCTATTTTGTAGAGATTTTTGAGTTCTTCCGTTATTGTTTGGCAGTCTGGCGATGAGTCGAGTCCTTTCAGGACAAAAGCATGGTATTTATCCTCTTTTTCTGAAAAGGTGTAAAATGGAATACCTTCAGTTTTAATACTGTTTTGGAACTGTTTCCTTTCCTCTTTGTCGTGTACAAAAATGCTTATTTTATCCTTTCCATATTTTAAGTGGAATCCTTTAGTCGCTTTTGCTTTTATATTTCTGATCAGATCAGTGTGATTTTTTGTTGTTCCGTTGATGATTATCGGTGGCACATTCTGGTTTTTCTTGACTTTATTTTCAAGAATTGGTTTCGTGGCATTATTAGTGTCATCACTGTCGTCCATATCTTCTCCCATATTGTCAAGTGGTGCATAGCTGTTTTTTGTTTCTACTGCTACTGCGTAGCGTTCTTTAGTTTCTTCATCTTCTTTTTGTTTATTATTTTGTAATGATTTTTTTACTATGTTGACATAGTATGATGTGTCTTTGTTTGATGGTTCGTTGTTTGAATTCGTTTTTTCGGTTTTGTTGTTTTTTCGTTTCATTGTAGTATCTTCATTTGTGAGTTGCCGTTTTAAGGATCCGTGTTTATTAGTACCACTTCTTGTTTGTATTGCTCCGGAAAGGCTAGGTGCCTTATGCGGGCTGTCGCACATCACTTTCGCACTCTATAAGTTTAACTTTCTACCTACTCTGCTCGCTTTTGTTTCTAATAGGCCTCTATTACACTTCTTGTCCCTTCGAGGGTTGGACGAGAACTGGGACGAGAACTGGTGTTTTCAACGTGGTATGGCCGTCGCCAAGAGTCAGGCAGGTACCACAGCCTTTCATTCAATCCCCGAAAATAAAAGGATAAATTGAATTTCGAATAAAATCACACACCACACATACAAGCCATGATTGTTCTCAATTCAATAAATCGAGTTCCTGGAAGTGGGTATTGAAATATAATTTTGAAATATATATGTTAACAAGAACTTTTTATTGATTTTTTTTTACTAAAGAGGGTATCTATCCTAATACAGTTAAAATCTGTTCTTTTTTGTACTATTGCATACTAGAGCACTACTAGTACTAATACTAATGCTTAAGAGCTGCTGTTCGGCTATCCTGTCTTCGAGTCGGGTCACATGACTTGGTCGATGCCCCAGAGATAACGCTAACATGGCCATTCCTGTAAATAGGCGCGCCCTCGTGCCGTGGGGGCATCAACCTGAAAATTGGAAAAACGAGAAAGAGTCTGTTTACATCAGTGGATAAAGGATAGGTATATGGGAAAAATATTAAATAAGAAAACTCAATTAAGTTTATTAATTAATTATGTAAGCTTCAAGTTATATTTTGTTGTGTCCTCTAGAACGGTTCAAAAGGATGTGTAATATACTGGTGTGTTCTAACACAAAGATAATACATATCACTCTATCAGACATAACAAATGTTCCATTAAGTCTGGTCATAAATTAAGTATATGTATGAGACCGCTACATTGCCTCAATCAGTCATCGATACATTTTGTTGATACATAAATTCTCCGCTTAGATTAAACAAGTAAGAGAATATAATTTTTGTATTTCATATTACATATATGACTAAAACCAACACACCCCCTCAAAAATTTCTGAGGTTATACTTTTACTTTATTTTATTTTACGTTACCATACATTACTTTACGTTAATTTACGGGGAGGTTAACAATTAAAGGTTCAACATTTGTTGCGAAGGTTAGGGAAAACCCCACAAAAACCTAACCAAAATTGTTTAAAAAAATATATTTTAATAATTCACTAGGACTATTTTGTGTCTTCTTTCGGGCCCAACTTCTCTCTTAATTCTTTGAACTGATGTGATGGTAATGATTTGGTCAGCAGATCAGCTTCCTGGTGACCTGTTGGCAAATATTTCAAAGAGACAGTGTTATTCGCAACTTGTTCCCGTATAAAATGGTATTTAATGTTGATATGTTTAGAGCGTTTATGATTAACTGGATTGTTTTTCATTGCTATACAACTTTGGTTGTCTTCATACAAGTAAGTAGGATTTAACGTGTAGCACCTGCCTTCGATAGGCTTATCCACACGCCAGTTCCAGTCGTACCTGTACCTGGGTGGCCGACTAACCCCTGGGGTCTCCCCTCCGCGCGATGCGGATTGGTCCCCGCTGAAACAGCTTAGGGCGGGTGGTTCGGGCTGGTGCATCAGCCGTCACCGGTGGGTCTTATCCATGCCCCGCTAGTACGTTATTTTTTGAGGTTTTCAGTAGTGGCTCCTACAGGAACCTCGTGGACCAGCATGCGAACCGCAACCACTGCCCCCGCGAGTCCAACACCATCGATAGATAAGGGCGCGCCAAGGGCACGCCCCGGGCTCGGTGTCTATCTCCGCGGTACCAGTAGGCATTACTGGTTTGCCATCCTATCGAGGGGCGATATCGCACTCGCGTTACCTCGCTAGTCTTCTCCGGGATCGTAGGGTCGGTACTCCCCAAAGCAGTGACAGATACGCCACCAGAAGTGACCAGCACGCCCCAATACGCAATCCTCACTACCCCCGTGCTTATCACAGATCATATTACTTGACTAGTACATTACACCCTTTTCTCTTTCCTAGATCTCTTTTACTGGGCATCGGCAAGGAGCTGACGCCTTCTCTGAAAAAGCTGGCTCGCAAACTCTTGTAGGGCAGCACCTCTCTCTTCCCTAGCTAAGACCTGTTCACCATCTGCCCTCCTCTGGGGTCCCCAACGATACCGAGCTGTATAGCGTCGTAGAGAGAACACTCGAGTAATAAGTGTATCCAGCTCTCTACGGGTCCCCCACACAAACATGCCTCGCTTTCTGCCAGTCCACTCTGGTACGAGCACCCATTCATACTACCATGTCCTGTGATCATGTACCCCGCTGTCATGCTAGGGTCAAACCATCCGATCGACCTCACGGTACGAACATTTGGAATGAACTCATACGTGACACGGCCGTTTACCGACCGATCCCACTCGTCTTGCCACCTTCGTAGCAATCGTATCTCTATGACCTTTCTTATCTCACGTATGGACAGCTCGGCGATGTCACCATCACTCACTACGTCACCGGGGTCCATCGCTATCCCTTGTCTCGCGTTAAAAGTGAGCGCACGCCTTTCAGCCTCCAGTCCCCACGGGAGTTCTCCCATGAGGACCTCCATTGCCTCTGTAGAGACAGTGCGGTACACCTTCAAGCTGGCCAACAGTGCTACTCTTTCACATCTCCTTAGCTGAGCACTCCCAGTCTGGGTACAAGGTACAGGCTGTAAGCAGGCCCTTATACACACATCGTACAACCCGCTTGCGTAGCCCCCATTCAGTGCGCAACACTCTTCTGAGGGGCCCCACCACCGTAAGTAGTTTACCCCTCAGACCTCGTAGGTGTGGCCCGAAGGCCATCCTTTCTCCCACGCACACGCCGAGGTATTTTACGGTGCGCACACTCTTCACGGTGTAGTTGCCGCTCCTTAGGTAGGGGGTCTGCTACCGGCCAGTTTGCCTTTCAGCAACATACAACACGGGTCGCGATTTCCAACTTCGCTGACAAACTTGCCAATTCCTTTCCTTCGCCGCCCTTAGTTCCCTCTTATAGGATCGGACATTTTCCCGATAGGCCCCCTCAAGGACCTCTACGTTTGGGTGTCCTCTCCCTCTCGCCCGTTGGACTCGCTTCCTCTTCCGCCTGAAGTCATTCCTCAGGTTTCGAAGTTCACTTGTCCACCAGGACGGTGATGCCCTAGCTGGTTTGTTAACTCTTCGTAGCCACTGGTCGTGTACTTTCACAACCCATTCTTGCAGCTGTGAAATCATCCCGCTGATGTTCAGCTTCTCAAAGACAGCCAAGGGACCGGCTTTTCGAAGCAGCGCCTGCTCCCAACCAGGCCAATGGGCTTCCCTAGTTGACCAGATCGGGAGTTCGGACAGTTCTCCGGTGTTTAAATTTGCTCCATTAGTGGTAATCTCGATAAGAATGGCATTGTGATCGCTAACGGTCTAGCTCGGTTCTAATCTCCAAGCAATATCACCGCGCAACCCCCTTGCAAGGGTTACGTCAATATCGATCGCTCCGACAGGCGTACTAGAACGTTTAGAACCTCCAATTCATGGGTCAATATAACCTGTTCATGTCTGTCTCCGCGCGACGCCTTTAGGCTACAGTCAATCATGCCCTTACTGTACACATACGTATTGACGCATTGGCGTCAAGACCGATAAGCAGTGGTCCTCGCCCACCATTGGCGAAGGCCCGCTCTACACTACGTATGCTGCCGTCTATGTCCCCTCGAAATTGGCAGTAGACGGAGCAGACATACAGCTCTCCTACCGAGACATTAAGACCGGCGAACGCGTCACAATTGGTCAATCCTTGGCCGAGGTCAACTACGTCAACCTCAGAGTCGTCAACCACCACTATCGCTTTGAGATTCTCTCTTGCATGCTTTCCTACAATAACCATACCCGAGGGAAGCCCCCGGACCTCGCCTTTGACGGCGTATGGCTCTTGTAGCAATGCAACCCCGATCCCTTGCTCACGCATCAGCCCGCCAACTTCGCACATGATCATATAGGATCTCCGACAATTCAGCTGGAGAACTCTTATGGTCGTGTCAACCATCACGCGTCTCATTGACCTGCTCTTTCAGTGGCTGCTTTCTGATAGATTGGGCAGTCTCGCCTCGGTCAGGTGACCATCCAGCAATATCCTTGCCCCGCAGCTTACGCAGCGTGCGGGCTTATCGCAGCCCGTTTGCTGGTGGCCGCTCTCACCGCAACGGAAGCAAAGCGCGAGGGCTGTGTTCCGGCATGCCGCTGTTTTGTGCCCGAACCCAAGGCATCTGTAACACAGCATGACGTCCTCTGTGTCCTAAACCCTGCATGACTGCAGGCCGTCTCTCTTTCAGCAGGTGTTCTTTCACCAGAGGCGTAACCTCGAGTGTCACCCAGCTCTCATTGCTACTCTGGCATGCACCACTATTAGTACCTTTCCGTATTGCAGGAGCTTTGCTCCTACGTCTGATCGCCACCCTGGAGGCAAACTCCTCGGGTGAAATCAACTCCTCCACGTTCTTGGCTAGGATGTCCCTAAGGACATCCCGGTCTGAAAGGGCCGAAGGGACGCCCTTAATAAGGACCTTCGGCCCAATCTATTGAGGGGTGTTAACCGAAAGCCCCTGTTTCTTGAGCTCTTCGCTCTTGAGCAGTACGTCGGTTTCGGCAGGAGTTTTCGTCTCAATGACTACTCTCTCCTTCACCCTTCGCAGCGCACACACTCGAACTCTGCCGAGCGCGTTCCCCACTGCCAATACTTTGGCCTTAACCTCGTCGTGGGAGAGCTTGTTGTATAGTGATCTCACGATCACGGCGACACCCTTCCCCCTTGAGACAGCCCCATTACTGGGCTTGGCCAATACCTTGATAGTGGCTTTTTATTCAGGGCGGCTAGGCTTCGGAGCGTTAGCGTTGGTCGGTTTACCCGACAGTTGCTGTCCCCCTTTCACCTTGTCCGCAAACGACACCCCTGCTAGAACATACCGGGGCGCCGCCACAATCGGACATGCCGCCATCGCGATCTCTTTCTCAACGAGGGTCTCCAAGAGGATTCCCTCGCACACTGCGTGCCGGTCCAAGATAAACTTGGCCGCCGCCTTAGAGATCTTGTTCGCTTCTGCGAAGACAAAGCTGCGGAGACTCTCCCCGATCTGCCTTATCTTCGCAAGCTCTGCAGCCCGTCGGCCACTTTGGGCAGTGCTGCCCGCCGACCTCTGTGTCTCGCCGCTTTCCCCTGGAACGACCGACTCCGTCGGTCTCAGGGGCCTCCTTCGTGGCTCGCCTCCCCTCGAACGACTGGCTGTGCTAGTCTCAGGGGCTTCTCGGCAACCTTAGCAACAGGTGTGGCGGCGATCACAGGATCCTTGGCCTAGGCCACAGCCTTAGCCAGATCCCCCACTACGCGCTTACTCTCCTCGTCGCTCCTTGCCCGCGCGCCCTTGGCTTTTGCCTTGGGCCTAGCGGCTACTCGGATCCCTCATCCGAAGACTCCGACGCCAGGTCCCTGCCTGCGTCCCACCATCTCTGCCAAACTAATGGCTCTCGCCCTTAGTCCAGCAGTCCGCCTTGTTTCATCACCTACGGCTTTGGATACCTCCGGAAAGGTAACGTAGCCGCTAAGCTCCACATTCGGCCGCGTTGCCTTGGACCGTCCTGCCCTATTGCTCTTGGGCCTTGCCACCTCACGGTTGGCGCCGCCCTTGAACCCCATAACAGGACTCTTGCGGGGAGCTGGAAAAATCTCCCTGCTCCCCTCCTCCACTCTCGAGCCCACACTGCTCGATGTCCTCCTGATCTTTGTTGGTTTGGGTTGTACACTCATAATTGTTCCCACGCATTGGGACGACGTAAAGAGTCGCTACCGGGCCTTCGCCCTTACCCGGTAGAAGGCTAATACAACCGGGTGCGCCCTTTACTCGGAGGTTCCAACAGTAGCGACCGCCTCGCCCAGCGGCCATCCGTCTTCTCAGCCTGTCCCCACCTTAAGATTAAGGTATTTTTTATGGAGGTTTCCGTCCTCTTGATCCAGGCAATTAAGCCAAGATCCGCAATGCAATCTCCAACACCCAAGCTATTCCCTCAGCAAAGGGGTTGTGTACATGTTGGTTCCCCCTATCCGCCACCTGGGGGAGCGCCTGGTCGGTAGCTCAACCTGCCGGGTTGTCTTCATACAATGTTATTGCTTCCGACATATTGACATTAATACTAATTAATAAAGATTTAATTCATAGAGCTTCCTTTACGGTCTCAAATACAGCCATATATTCGGCCTCGGTTGATGAGGTAGCAACTGAATTTTGTCGCCGTGTGATCCAAGTCACAGTACAATTATCAAATAATTTAAATAAACACCCTGTTCTACTTCGGCGATCTAATTCATTATTTGCCCAATCTGCATCGACATATCCTGTTAAGATTTCGTAACAATTTTCATTACGCTTGTATACTAATTTGATTTCAATCGTGCCTTTTATATATCGTAATACCTGGATACATTGGATTTGTTTTCAACGTTGTAAATCTTTTTTCCTTCGTCGTCTTTGGAGGTGTTGACGAGTACCATTGGTAGTTCTGTTCTCTTATTTTTCATTCTTATAGCTAAATTGTATTTGAACCCTTGTTCATTTAGGGATCTTCTGACTTCTTCTGTGTTCAGGGAAGGAGGAACTCCCTTTAATACCACTTTTAATTATTTCTCTTCACTTAGCTGATGAAATATTCCTTATCCGCACCTCTCAATAATCTGACAGTTTTTCTGTAATTATCGCTCTCCTCCGTGTAAATTTTTGTTCCATCTGTTGTGTATTTTAACGGAAGTCTTGTTTTAATATCGTTTAACTTAGCATTTCTGCAATGGTTTTTACGTCGTCCGATTTGACCGTAATCTGAGGAGGTGGTTTTGGTTTACGCACTTCTCTTCGATTGTTTGCGTATTCCGAACTGGTATTATCATTTCTTCTCCTACCAATAATCTTTTCTCGAAAATGCCGCTTGATTTGTCTGTCTTATTGGTTGCTCGTTTAGGATGTTCTTCCATTTCATCGTCATTTGCCAATTTCCTCTTCTTTTTTCTTTCTTGCTTGGTCTTTTCTTCTCCGTCATCTCCTTCGGTATCTTTGACTAATTTAAGATTAAATTCGTAATCCTTTAGCTCTTTGAGGATACTTCTTAATAGGTCCTGATGTTCCTCTATTCTGTTCGACGGATAATCGTCCGCCATGGCGGTACCTTACTCAACACTTAACTCAGAATTCAATTTTCTATTTATATTTTCACTATTTTCGAGCGAATAATATAAATATTGACACAGACGCGACAGGAACACGTTCATATTTAAATATCATCATTGGTAACGCTACCTGACCTCTGCAGCATTCCCAGTGATAAGAACAGTAAGGAATTCTTTCTCATCTGCATTAACTTGTTGGTAAATGGTTTGACATTCTTTCTTGCCACCTTACTACCCTTTAGATTGAGAAAGAATGCCGTTTCGTCTGCATTAAAAACTCTACAAGAATCTTGTAGAATATCTTCGGAGTTAGTTTGTTGAAGGAAGCTGCAAACTTCAGTGAACCATTTCTCAATTGACTCTTTTCTTACAGCTGCTCTTATTGTTTTGTGCAACTCTATTGCTTATCTCAGGATTTCTTTTTAGAAACTGGCAAACCATGTTCTTCCAAGTTTGTTATCTTTGAATGGATTTTCTTGCTTTAATTCAGTTATAGCACCTGAACACCATTCATAAGTTGGTGGGGCTGTACGGGAAATCCCGTTGTCGCCACGTCTGTGATCCATTTTACAAGTATTCTTTCTTGTTCCGGTAACATGTACGGCTGGGGACCCATTTTGTGCCTCTTGATTTATAGTAGATTATCCTAAAATTCTAGTAAATGACATTAGTGTCAACTACTAAATCCAGTGAACCTAGAGCAACATTACGAATAATAGTAATTTTCCCTCGCCAAAAGAAATTCCTGACAATGAAATCGTGAACCCTAAATAATTTATGCGCTCTCTAATGAAATTACATTTACACAAATTTAATGTTAAATTAGCACTACTTAGCTTATCAAACAACTTTCGTAATTTAACTAAACCTAATTAATTGAATCGGCGAAGCTTTTAGTTCTTGCAACTCCATAATAGAAATTATAAATGAAACTCTAACTACTATAACCATTTCACCACACAGTGGCTTCTTCAGGTGGAAGATATGAGTGAGGAATTAGGTTCAGTAAGCAGTACTTAATGGCAGAGTAAAGGGGGGATGAAGATGGTAAAATAACACACGTGGGAGGGGATAAAACTTTTAAGGGCTCAGTGATACCTAGACCTCGTTCTAATGGTAGATAGGGGAATGGAATATATTGGAAATGTTTTGATGGTAGCACGTACACCATGAATTTTCTTATGTAATTGAACAAAATTCAATCACGAAGGGTTGATCGATAAAACGCAATTTTGAATACACTTAGAAACAAAAATGAATATCAAGAGTCTAGAATATATATTATACAGAGTATTTATACGTGGATGGTTTACTTATAACTAACACTAAAAGAATACAAACTGAAAAACCTAAACTACGAATTTGTTTCAATGGTTCCCTGCCATCCTGTAGTGATACAATGATAACGACATATTCCAAAAAGGGCAACGCCCACAAATGTTTTACGCAGATTTAAAAACTAAATTATGACAAAGTCCGCAATATGTTCAATGGTGGCGAATTTCTGGGAACCGGAACATTTGGAAAATTACCGACAATATTTACAGATGTTGAATGCTGAGTGAAGGCAACAAAAGACCACGATAGCTCTTCGCAATAACCGGAAAGTGACAATGTTTCCGCAACAGTAAAGTAATTAGATAAGACAAGGGGGGGTAACAGAATGGTGGAAATCCATTAATAAGTTTAGACTAAATAGAAAACAAGCGATAATAGGGGAGATCACAAACGAAAAATGGGTTGTGCATTTCAGGGGTTTACTAAATCGGGAAATGAGGGGAGATATAAGTGCAATTTCAGAAGAAAAACCATGGGAGGGGGAAAGTGGAATAACCATAGGTTCAGAAGACAAAACAAAACATTAGATGAAGAAATTAATGTATAGGAAGTGAACGAGGCATTGGCAAGAATGTCAAATGGAAAAGCGACAGGAGAGGACGGAATTCCTATAGAATCCCTGAAAGCTGTAAATGACGAGGATATTGAATTGTTGAAAGGGATATTAAACAAAATATGAAGGAAAAGGAAATTATCAGATGGATGGGACAAAGCGAGGATAGTAGCTATTTTTAAGAGCGGATGTGAGGATAGTCCAGAGAACTACAGATGGAGGAGGACTGTTATTGATACAGGATATAAAGTATTGACAAACATTTTAGCGAATAGGATTAGTTGTTGGGTTGACAGCGAAAACAAATTAAAGGAAAGTCAGGCAGGATTTAGCAGCAAGAAAGGGACGAGAGATAATGTATTTCTGTTACACTCGATAATATATAATAAGTTGAAAGTTAAGAGAGGTAAACAGTATGTCGCGTTAGCACATAGAACGGATGGCAGGAAAGGCACAGTAACAGAAAATTCTACGTGGGGAGTTATCAAAACAGCTGGTAGAGATAGATAGAGTAGATAGATCAGATCGTATGTTTCTAATGAATTCTATTGTCAGAGCTGTAGCCTTATATGGTGTAGAAGTGTGTGGGGATGGAGCAAATTAGGAAGAATGAATGGGGTACTGGCGAGATACTGCAAAATGGCGCTAGGGGTGGCAAGAAATACTCCAAAATTCCTATATATGGAGAAATTAATTAGGCGTAATCAGCATTGAGTTTACAGCGAGAGAGAGACAGCGTGTAAATACTTCAAGGATGTGTTGAGGATGGAAGATGCTAGGTTACCAAAAATATGTCTAGTAGAAGAAACGAGAACAATCTTGAACAATTAACCCTCAAAGTGGGGTCAGAACGTGTGGGAAGTATTACAGGAGATGGGAGCGACAGAAGTCTGTCAATTGATACGGGAGTGAAGGGGAGAGGCAGAAATTATTAGCAAAATTGGAGAAGGGTTAAACAGATGATAAATGGTGGGATAGAGACGTGGATAAGGAATGGGAACCGATAGTTAATTCTACGTATAATTAGATAGTCATAAAAGACACTAATCGGAGCTATGCCCCAGATTAATTTGACATAGCAAGTTCTTAGAAATAAAAAAAAAACGGATCACTGATGTTTTAAAATGTAATTGAAATATAGAACCTTACAAAGAAAATTTTAAAATGAATTTTATCCGAATGCAGACAGTACAATGGACAGTAGACAACAACATTGGCCGGGTCGATTCGTTTTATCAATCTACACGTGTTGAAAGAGATATTAGCTTAAGAACTATAAGAATTTTTAACTACAAAGTACGCACATTTATGAATAAAGATGAATTACACTTATCATTAATAGAAATTTGTAAAATTAAGAAGTTCATTGAATCAAACCATCCATCCTTCATCTTCACATCTTCATTAGGATGTCCACCATTACCTGCACTATTATCTTCACCCTATCAATTATCTGAAAACATAACAAATGATTAACTGTCAAGGTTTACCTGATATGTTTTTCGTTTTAAATAGGTACCTAGCTATTTTCAAAATCAACTGTATCTATCCTGCGTTATTAACAATGCAAATTTGATTAAATTTCACGTTGAATTTTACTTACTGCTCTACAGGCGCTTGATCATCATCACTGCCAGGTCCAACAATTACTCCACCACTAGCGCTGTTATCAGCCCGCACTTTAACGATAGATTTAGCTGAAAACAGATGGGTAATAGGATATTATAATACTATAAAGGTTGATCGTTTCATTTATCTTCACATCATTTATTAACATTGAAATCTTTTCAGAATGATTTATCACCAACTTCACCCTAATAAGCTGGGTATCGATGGTTATTCCTGAAATAATTTGCCCTTCTCAATTGTCCGATATATGTGGCGTCACAGTTGCAACAAAAATTTGGTAAATACCACATTTATCAGTTGGGGCTTTATGTTTGTGGTTGATGAGCAGTTAACCTAGATTAACTGAGTCGCTTTCAATCGGACAGTCAACAAGGGCAATTTCAAAACGACTATCCGAACACCTGTTAATAACGAAAAGCCAATTCTAGTGGTATGGCTGAGCAGTGGATCAAACTGAACCGATCTTTAGATTTAAATAAAGTCAAACTTTCACAAATACATGTATAGTGGCGTGGGGCAAAAGTACACGCGGGATAGAAGTATCAATCATACTTAGAATACGCTCTAAAGACATTTTGACGTCACTGTTGTATAACCATCGGTGGTGCCACGAAGTAATTCAGGGTAATTCAAACTGAGTGGTACATTAGTCATATTATGAAAACTAAGCGAGTTAATAATTTGAAAATTTGGGAGAAAGATTTTGAATATTGGGGTTATCAAGGATGATCATTTTATTTAAAAAAAAATCTGTCAAGTCAAAAAGTGTCTGTCACTTTCGGTTAAACCAGTAGTTGATGTCAACTTTGTTATTTTAAATAGAACGGTATGTATGTGAATGTGATAACCAGCTTGTACCCTACGATGAATAATTTCTGAGATAATATAATTAATAGAAAAAAGATTGCTACCGCAAACCAAATTATAACTTCCATAAAAAATGACTTAGGGTGTAAAGAAATTCCACAAGTATTGAAAAATTTCCAAATGAAACGATAGGAAACATCCGAATGTATCGAAAGAAGGTACCTAAAAATGTATCAGCTAATTACCGTATAATCAATCAAATCCCAATAAAAAGTGCACATTTCTACTATAAAATTTAAAATAGTCCTTCACGACTGTAAGTCGAAAATCGATGAGTTTATTTTTACCGTTTAGGGCAAAATTTTTGTCAATTGAATTTTCAATGGTCTTTCACAGCATATAAGAGGGAGTATGTACTGAAATCTTACTTTCTATTTTAAAACAATTAGTGGGTTCATGACCAGAAAAAAAACAAAAAGTATTATTAGGATAAAGACAATGCAAATTTGATTAAATTTCACGTTGAATTTTACTTACTGCTCTGCATGGCAAACGCTTTATTGTCTTTATCATCGTCATATCCAATAACTACTCCACCATCAACTGTGTCATCAGCGCGCACTTTTATGACTGGTTTACCTGAAAACAGAAGGGTAATAGGATATTATAATAAAATAGAGGTTTATCGCTTCATTTATCTTCACATTGTCTAATAACATTGAAATTTTTTTTGATCGACTTATCATCAACAACAAATGTTAGTGGTGACCAAGTTCTTGTTTAGTTTACTGAATTTAGTAGAGATGACCGCTTTGTTTTTTCTGTATTGAAAATGTATCCAGATACTTTAGATTGTTTCTAATATTTAAAGGTAATAGCGACGTAATCTACACAAATTATATGTTTCTACATAGCTACTTAAATGGAATTTACTTACCATCATTCGAGTCAGGTCTGGCAAGGATACCTAAGAAAAACAATTAGGATAAATATAATATAATATAATATAAACTGCTTCAATAATATTAGGGTTTAGAACTTAAACTATAAAAATCTACTAACCTCCTGTAAAATTTGAAAGTATATCTATTGTAGTTTATTTCTTATATCACCTTTCTTTAGGTGGTAGGTACCTATTTCAAACGTTATTTATAAAATTACTTACCAGTAATGCAAATGATTGCAAAGAAAAATAAAATAGTTTTGGACATTTTGTAGCTGAAACGTATTCTGACTTTATGAATATCTATAAAAGTTGTGCAGTTTATACGTACATATATACTAAAAAATTTGGGTCAACCTTCACATAAAAAACAAAAAAATACAGATGCTCTTGTAATAGATTGTCTGTTTTTTTTAAAATATAAAATAAGTGTTACAGATGAATTTTTTTAAAGATAAAAGTATTTTTTATTAATTCGATGATTGTTTTGGGTACATACAATAGGTATAGATACAATGGTACAAAGAAGACACTTGTTGAAGATTTTTATCAAGTATTATTTAAAAGAAATGTTTTTGTTTTACTATTCCAAACCACTTGCTACATTGTATAATTTCTAATTACTTTATAAAGATCACTAAACGATAAAGGATTATGAGGCAAAAATGATAATGAAAAAAGATAATTAGTTCAATACAACGTAATTTGTTAATAAATGATACAGGGTGTCCGTCAGCAAATTTTATATTTGGAATCAGATTTATGGCGAACAGAGTTGTATTAGCGAGGTGAGAAGTGCATCTTTCGACGCGGAAGGAAGTCAATAGACGACGTTGGCGTTGATGCGTATTTCGCACTTGATTTAACGTCAAGCGATTTTTTCTTGTGGGGACACCTAATACTTTGCGTATACAGTAATTCGTCGTCAATAAAAAGGGCCATACAGGAAAATACCCGATGCGAAGTCGCAAGTATCATACCAGATCTCCAGTGCAAGCCTTCTTCTGCAAGCCCAGTCTTCTGCGAGGTGAGGTCAAGGTTGTAAAAATGTCTGAAGCAAAATAGATGTCATTTAAGTTGAGTTACATTTAAGACATAAAATTGGCACGACTTCATATAAGATTCATAATTTTAATTGAATTAGTTGAAGAGTAAAATTTGCTGGCGAACACCCTGTATAACAAAATGAAGAGGATCTCTAGATAAGTACTCATAGAACATGAAGTGTGTTTTTTTTAGTACTGATTATGACTGGGATCATTTTATGTCAAGTAGGGGCTCTTGACTCCATTTTAGAATCTGAAAAAAGAAACTGAGTCAGGTTATCGACACCGATGTACTATTGTTAGTAACTTTATTGTTTATTATACAAATCAAATAGGAGTGAAGTGATTATTGTTAGGTTGAAGTGATTATTGTAACGTTAATGACGATGGTTTCTTCCAGGATTTCTGTTGTGAAAAATTGTGTACACTTTATATGCACGTGATTGACAAGAACGGTTTCGTTGTTCTCAGTAAGTAAAAACACTTTACGGATAATACGAGGGCGGATCGAATTTGAACGAGCCTTTTTAAGTTGCGCGCACCGGAAAGTTCTCCAAAGCACATCCGGGCGTTAGGAACTTGAAGTGGGGATATTAGGTGGCACGGAAACGACGCATCGTAATACTGCGTTCACAATGAGTGAGAATGAGGTGCATAGCTCAACGAATTATTATTATATTAGTTTCTTAGGCGTGAAGACGTGAAACTAATTGAAACTTTGCGCAGATTGCAAGAACAATTCGCAAATTAAACGCTTTACTGGCGACGTGTAAAAGTTTGGTGCAAAGAATTTAACGAGTAATCGTGTCGAAAATGTAAATCATACTCGTCTTCCACGCACCAGCATTTCGCCGGTTAACATTGCATACGTTAGAAACCTTATTGAAGGGGACTGCCACTCCACGCTACTGTGCTTTAGATATCTGGTGAACCCGGCATTAGCTATAGGATTGTCCACACAATCATTACGCAAAACTTGGGATTCCGAAGAATTTCAGCTCGTTGGGTTCCAAAGTTGCTGAGTGAAGATCAAAAAGCTGCTCGAGTTCGCATCCTTCAGGCGCTTCTTACTCGATTTAGAGAGGAAGGTGATTTTTTTGCATAAAATTGTAGCCTGCGATGAGACATGGGTACACAATTACACTCCAACATCAAAACGAGCAAGCATGGAGTGGCGGCGATAAGATAACTCATACCCAGTGAAGCCGAAAACACGTATGTCTGCAGGCAAAGTTTTAGCCACGGTTTTTTGGGACTGGAGAGGGGTGCTGTTGGTCAATTTTTTGCACAAGTGAAGATCCATTAATGCAGCCTTCTACTGCTTGTACTACTGACTTCTCAGTCAGGTAAAAATTGCTTACCGCCGAGAAAGGAGGACGCACCCCATTCGTGACGTGTTACTCTTGCACGATAACGCTGTGCCTCATACCGCAGCTTTAACGCAGGCCCAAATCGGTGAAATGCACTGGACTCAACTGGAACACCCTCCATATAGCCCAGACCTACCCATTGTGATTTCCACATGTTTGGGCCCCTCAAAGAATCACTCAGAGGCGAGCGATTTCAGACCGATCAACAGGTAGAGACGTCTGTTCGCAACTGGATAGACACCGCCCTGCTCCTTTTTATGAAAACGGGATGAAAAAACTATCAATGCGTTGAGAAAAATGTAGATCTAACAAGGGGGACATATCGAAAAATAAAGAAATTTGTGTTCTCGTGAAACTTTTCAAAATAAATGTTTTGTGAAGAAAGGCTCGTTTATATTTGATCCATCCTCGTACTATAATAACTTTATGTATGTAAGTTAAATTCGACGATAGAGAAACTTTGTTTTTAAAAAATTTATTTAATAAAAATTCAAAGTTTACAACGTCTGCAAATACTTAATACTTAAGAGATGTTGCTAGACTACGATAGACTAACAAAGACTGTGTGAATTTAGGGTTGGAACCCTTATTTAATCCTTTCTATTATCTTAATGGTTATTACCTAAAAGCTTAGTTGGTTTTCTATTTATCAAGAAATACTATTAACTTAAAACACTAAAAATGTTAAATCTATTAAGGGCGCCATTTGGTCCGCTCTTTGGTGGTCCGAAAGGGCAGGCTGTAGGACATAATTCCTCCCCCCTTTAAGACAGAACGTCCTCGTTCTGTGGGATTGGATAAGTTCCTAATGCGATGTCTTCATCTTCTTTTTCGGTGCCCAGTTTGAATTTTTTCTTGTCGGTCTTGATTTTTGCGATTACATTTAATAGTTTACGCTTATTACATAAAACTATTAATAAGGTTATTGCAACAATGGATATAATGATCGTTACAGAAAGATGTACAATGTGAGTTATAGGATTCAGAGTTATAACTCTATTTAGCCTTTTAGCTTCCAATTTTAAATCGTTAGTATCTTTAAGATGATTTGGGTACAAGTTAATAGTATAATTTGGATTTATATCCATAATTTTAATTTTTGTTGATTCGTAATAAAATCTTGGTGCAATGTTCTCCAATTCAGTTGTATCTATAATAATTTTACATGAATCATTAGTTGATATTAGATAATTGCCTTTGACGTAGTTTCTTATTAATGATTGACATTTTTCGATTATCTCGACATTATTTTTGCTACTCAGTAGTATTTCATTATTGTCTAATTTTATTACAACACTATAGTCATTTTGAACTTGCGCGAACTTACATTGTTCTGTATGTCTTAAGTTACACGACATGTTTTCTAGAGGTGTTGCACAAAAACGTTCTCACTTTTCATTTGTCCACTTATGGTCACTTTCAGCTTCTAAGTAGTATTGAGATGGTGGTATTAACACTTGTTGTTGATTTGGTATTGGATAAATTTGGTAATAATTGTATCGGAGTTTTTTAAGGATAGGAATTTTCAATACACAAACAATTGTTTCGTTAATATAAACTAATTGGAATCTTGAAAATTCTAATGTCTTATAAAGAGTGTTATTGTATGGTATAAGTTCCTCGTGACTATATGTTTCGTTTAAAAAATGAAGAATTTGTGTAAGTTCTTTTGGTTTGAATAATTCTAGATTTAGAATAGAATTCATTGCTAAGGAGATGGTTCTTTCGAGTGTGCGGAGAGTTTCTAATAGATCGTTTGCTAATTGCAAATGATATTGAATTGCGAGAAATTCATCAAATTTTGTTTTCAACGAACCGATGGCATTTAGTGATAATTGAATGTTTTTGTCTGTTATGTTTAGATTTTCTTCGAATCTTTGCGTTATGTGAGAAGCGAAGGAAGCAAAATCGTTTAGTTTATTTATTAATTTCACTAAGGTCATTTTCGTCTAGATTACCAGTTATATATTTTATTGCGGTACCGAATGCATTAATTAATGCTCTCTTAGATCTGTCGTGTTCTAATTTAGATATAAGGTGTTCGATCTCATTGCATTTTAATTTTAAATTGTCTATTAGTGGATTTAAATTGCTGTTGTTTGTTCTTAAAACGAGGGCGTGAACGTTACCTAATAGCGAATAATAGTTAGAAGAAAAAGAACTTATGTTAATAAAGAAATAGAATTTGTGATAGTAATTGAGCAGTGCGGTTTTTTCGAGGTTTTCCTGAAAATATCCATTAGTATAGATCTCTCGAGCAAGAAGGCTTTGGTTCGGGGCTGGTAGTATCAGTGCCCTGTAAAGCAAAAGATTTTCTTTCAGGTTTTATTATTCTAGGATTTATGGTGGATTTTCTCTTTTTGAATTTCGCGGTGATTTTGGTACCGTCAATTTTTTCTATGGTACCGGGTTGAAATGCGGGAGATTTTTGGTCGCACGTGGTCGCGCTTTTACGTAAATCTGGGGATTTTTAATTTCTATTAATCGATTTCCTTTCTTTTCGTTAAGCTTGTTTAATGTTTTTGTACCTTGTTCTAATTGCCTTTGGTATATATCGTCGTAGAGAATTGGCATTTCCCGTCTTCTATTCTCATTATAAGTTTCGTAAAGGGGTTTTGAGAGTGTTAGCATTGGTAGATCTTTGTTATCGTACGGTATATAAATTAATTCGAAAGGTGTAAATCCAGTGGATGAGTGAATTGATTGGTTGTAGTTAGTAATTGTGGTGATCATTCGATCGGTTATGGTTTCCCTGTTGTCTTTTTCTATACCAAGAGTGTTTAGTTTTTCTATTATTGTCGAGTGTAATCGTTCTATAGGGGAGTTTGAGGTAGGATTTCGAGCGGTGGTAATTTTTAATTCGACATTGATTAAATTCAGATACTCTTTTAGTACTGAATTATCAAATTCCGCTCCATTATCAGCTACAATTTTTCTTGGGAAGTTGTGATGGGCAAAATAATGTCTTAGCTTTTTCAAAACTGTAGTAGGATTTCTGTCCGATATTTCATATGCTTGTGCATACTTGGAGAATATATCTATTATTGTTAAGAATTTTTGTGAGGCATATTCGAATAAATCTATGTATAAAATTTCAAACGGATGTTTAGCCAAAATGGATCCTGAGAAAGGTATGTTGTATGGGTGTCGTTCATATTTCGACTGCAGGAAAATTTCGCATTTATTGATGATGTCGTTAATCAAATCTTTTATTCTTGGAAAATAGTATTTTCGTTTAAGGTGATTATAGGTTTCGATTATGCCATTGTGGTTTGTTTTATGATAAGTATGGATTATGTCTTTCTGTTCCTTATTAGGCACGTCTATTAATTTCGTTTTGCATTCTATTATTTTAAATACGTTCCCTTGAAATTCATTAGAGATTACTGTTTGTAAGGTGTTTTTGATTATAGGGTCAATAAAATGAATTCCGTAGAGTTTCTTTAGTTGGATATAGTCTTTAACTAATTGAATTAAGTCTTGGGTTTCTCTGTTTTTTCGGATGGTAATGGAAAATTCGCTTTGTTTGTCAAATGGTTTCGATATTGTAATGTGAAATTCACTGCCATATTTAATGATTATTCTATTGTTGAAATTATTAACAAGATCTTCTAAGGAAGTGTGGACGGTTAGGTCATCCTGAGGATTTTCTAATATTTCGTCTAGCTCTTCAGGTGATAATTCAATTTCGGAGTCAACTTGGGGTAATAAGGATAATAGGTCTTCGTCGGCAGTGACACCGCGGTTGTCCATTTCATTGTGATTGATTTCTATTCTAGATAAGGCGTCGGCAACAAAGTTTTCTTTACCCTTTTTATATTTAATTTCAAAATCGAATTCAGCTAATTTTAATTTCCATTTGACTAGTCGGGAGTTTGGTTCTTTTAAGCCGTTGAGCCACACTAAGGGTTTGTGATCCGTTTCTATTATAAATTTTCTACCGAATAAATAGGGCCTGAAGGGTTTTGTAGAATCGACAATAGATAAAGTTCTTTTTCTATGGTTGAATAATTACGTTCCGCAGAAGTTAAAGTACGCGAGTAAAAAGCAATGGGTTTATTGTTTTGTGATAATACTGATTCTATAGCTACGTTACTAGCGTCTGTCGTTAAGGTAAACGGCTTTTCGAAATCTGGGTATAACAATACGGGTGCGTTGGTTAAAATTTCTTTACATTTTTCAAAACATTCAAGGTACTGAGGGTCATTAAGGTTAATTTTGGCATTTTTCTTGAGACATTTTGTGAAAGGTTGTACTAGTTTGGCAAAGTTTTGTATAAATCGTCTGTAGTATCCTATTAGTCCAAGGAATGCTCTTATTTCTTTCAAATTCTTTGGAAGAGGGTAATTTTGGATGGCCTTTATTGTGGAATCTAAAGTGCAATCGACATGGCGTTGGCTTTGATATTTTGCAGAGCAGCCAATAGTGTAGTGAGTTGCGCATTTTCGGTGTCTCTTGAGGTTGAATTGAGGTATCTAGTAGTCTTCTTAAAAAAATCTTTAATTTTTGTCCACTTCTCCTTGACATAAGCAATTATGTTGTTGAAGTAGTTTTCAATATAGTTTTGAACAACAGAATCTTCGTTAGTCCATTCAACTTGATTTACTGCACAAGCCGCAAGTGCTGTATTGTTACAGTAAGCTACTTTTATTATGTATCTATCGCTGTAATTGTCGAGACAAGTTTGTGTTATTACACTTGCCGTACTAGCAACGGCAACCAGACCTGTTGTTGCGCTAACGAATTCCAGCCAATAACCAGATTCGCTTTCTCTCTTTTGCTGTTCGGTACTTGCGCTCTTGTAGTTAATAGGTGCTAGTCGTCGCAAAAAATTCTTCGCTTGCTTACTGTCCCGAAAAGCTAAGTCACATCTGCTTGGTCTTCATCAGATTGAATCTTGAAAGGGTTATTTATTGTTGATTCAACTATAATACCTATTTCCAGTTGTTTGGCCCTGATCTGATCGTCTTTTATGATTTCGACAAATCTCAAATACTCGTTTAAAAATTGTTGATTCGCAGGCAAGTTTTCCATGTGATGATAAGGCAAGTCAGCTGGCTTAGTTGACTGTTGTTTGTTATGCCAAGTCTCACTCTGGTACTTTGCCAAATATAAACCCAATCGATCACCTTGACATCTTTGACATATATCACGCTTCTTATCAGGCAAGTCCAATTCTCTATATATCTTCATGTAATTGCCCAGTTCGTTTTTCAGGTCTTCATTAGGCACTGCTTCTGCTAACAAAGATGCTTCCAAAACAGGCACCCTCAGTAAGCTAAATGATAAATCCACCGTTTGACTGTCTGACCACAGTTTATTGTTTTCTTCAAAATTGCCTATCTTGTAGGAAACACCTCGACTTGTTCTACCAGTTCTTCCTCTCCGCTGCATGTGGGTTTGTTGATCTATAGTGCGAACATCAAGACTAGCTTGGTAACTAATAACTGGCCCACCTAGCGCTTCTTTGTTACCCTGCATCTCTAAAATATATTCAGGCTTCAGCTCCAGTCCCAAGTCGATGACACAACGACAATCGCCTGCCTATAGTGACACTGACGCCCAAAGCATCAGTAGTCACTAAGATACAATCTGGTAGCAAACTAGCTAAGTTTACATCACAGTTGGCGTAGTATGGAATAACCTCTATGTCAGCGAGTTGTTTCTTGAGCCGTTTTGTTAACTCTTGTGTCGCCCTGTCACTATGTACAAAAATCAGAGTTCGACCACCGACAATATGGTCTCTATTCACAAAAAATTTATTTGACCATCGACTATGTTGACTCAACCCACGCGTGTCGATTTCAATGTTACTTCTGTATGGGCCTTGGGTTCCTGATGGTAACAATAAGTCTTCTATCGGGTAGCGGTTACCAGCTAATTTGCGGTTCCCATTAAGTCTTTTTCCTTGTGATGAAAAGCTCATATCAGTCGCAGTAATGAGAATACTTATACAACCACCACCCATTTTCTTTCCACCACTTTTGCACAATGTGTGAATGTGCAAATGTGAATGCCGTCCGGTGTGATCACATGGCCTAGGAAAGCAACTTCCTTTTTGAGAAATTCGCTCTTATCGAGTTGTACCTTTAAATTATATTGGCGTAACTTTTGAAAGATTTTTCTGATATGAACTAAATGATCGTGAAGAGATTTAGGGAAAATAACAATATCGTCCATGTAGACAAAGCAGTGTTTGTATAAATATTCGCGTAAAATGTTGTCCATAATTCTTTGAAAAGTGGCGGGGGCATTCTTTAGTCCGAAAGGCATTCTTGTGTATTCGTAGTGGCCGTTGTCTACAGTAAAAGCGGTTTTATCTATGGATTTTTCATCTACTTCTATTTGGTGAAAGCCTTGAGCTAAGTCTAGAGTTGTAAAGAAGGTGCATCGTCCTAAATTGTCCAGTATTTCTTCTATTTTTAGTAGGGGGTATTTGTCTTCAACTGTCTTTTCATTTAGTTTTCTAGTTATTATTATATATTACAAGTCGCCATTTCTGGTTTCCGGAAGCATCTAATTTTTTTGGAACAATCCATACTGGGGAAGAATACGGGCTAATTGATGGTCTAATTATTTTATTATCTAATAATTTTTGTATTTGGTTTTGTACCTCTCGTTTTAAATGAAAAGGGTATCGGTAAGTCTTTACGTAAATGGGTTGTTCGTCTATTGTCCTTATGTGATGTTTCACTGCATTTGTAAAGGTCAAGTCCGATTGGTCCGCACGGATTTGTTTGGTAACAACAAATTTTGATTGATTTAGCGATTGAAATTTAGATATCTCTAGATATTCACTAGTAAGGAGTTTGACCTGTACAGGTTTGAGGAAATTTATTTCCGTTTCTTTCTCGCATGGTAAATAGCAGTAACCATCTTTTGCGATAGCTATGCATTCTGGTATACCAAGATTTTCTTATTCGGGGATTACAACTTCGCCATTATTAATGTCTACTGGGATTTTTAAATATTTTACGCAATAATTTTTAAATGGTTGAAATGTTTTGGGATTATTGTACATTACGAAGGGTATATGTTTGCCACCTATCGTGAGAATATAATTTTCGTAATCGATTTTTGCACCTAATTTTTCGAAGTCATTGGATCCTATGAGTATATCAAATTTTTCGTGCCACTGTATTACTCTAAAATTGAAAGGTTCGTTTATGCCAAATTAGTGAAGGATAGGTAATTGCATATTTTCATTATTGGTTATCACATTATTTAGTGACTTTACTGAATACGTTTCGTAATAAAAGAATTCTGAAGTATTTTCGTGCTATGTTTGGGTTAATTATGTTTCCATCAGCACCTGTGTCTATTAGGATTTTTATATTTGAATCGGATAAGGTAATAAATGATAATTTGGGGTGTTTGTTAATATTATTCAAATCTACGACGTATTCTCTTCCGAGGCTTCTATAGGAAAATTTTCTGGTTCGTTTTGGTCGTAATTTATTGGGTTGTAGGTATCGTTTGTATCCTCGTAAGGAAATTGGTATTGAGTTTCGTCATAATGGGAATATTCGTTGCCGAATTGCAACTTGTTCATTGTTTTTTCTGCATTATGCAGCTCTTCTGCAATGAAATTTGGTTTTTGTTTTCCAGCATTTTCAAAAAAGTTTTTGAACTGGTTGGTTTGGGGTGGTTTGAAAGTGTTACGGGTACTCACGGACATGGGTGTTGGTTCATAGGTTGGTTTGTGAGGTTTTGCAAACGTTTGTGAATTTGTAGGAAATCGTGGGAATGAAGGTCTTGGAGGTGGTTGGAATGGTCTAATTGGTGATCCCGTGTGATGTGCTCTAAACGGAAAACCAGGGGTTGTCAATTGTCCAAAGGGTGGACGCGAAAAATTGACAGGAGTGAAATTATGACTGGGTTGAGACTTCTGGAATGGGGTTTTTCCGAAGTTGTTTGGCTTTTGTTTTTGTTTCATAAATGACATCTGAGATCGCATGTTGTCGTATTTGCGGCATTCGTGTAAACATTCGTCTAACGTATTACAATTTGAATACATTAGAATTGACTATACGGTTCGGATATCCCTGCTTTGAAAACAGATAAGGCCTGATTTTTGTAGTGGTTTATTTTGCTAATTTTTACTTCGTTACTTTGTTCGTTGATTGAAACATGCTCTATTATTAATTGTAATTTATGACAGATATTTTCGTAGTAGTTTCCGTAATTTTAGTTAGATTTTTGGAAACATGTTGCTAAATCATTGACTAAATGTTCTTCGGAACGAGGATCGCCAAATTTCGAAAGTAAAGCGTTTTTTAATTCTGACCAGGTATTGCATTCATGTGTGATTATTACGTCCCTAGCTTCTCCTATGAGTTTACTTTTTACTGATTCGAAAATAAGTTGTTTAAAGAATCGACTACTATTTTGAAATATACTAACATACGCATCGGCTTGTTTCAGAAAATATGAAAGTAATTTCGATCCACCGGGATACTCGGGGACCATCTCTTTAGCTAAATTAAGCTCCATTTGGGAGATAGTCGCGGGAACGACGTTATTAATACTACTTTGTGCTTGATTATTCATTGTAATGATATTTTGGTTCAATTTATTTAAATGCTTATTTAGAGTTTCGCAAATATCTTCCTCCTCTTCCGAATCAAATTTTTCAGAAGTTCTTATTGGAGATCTATCTCTTATCATTTAAAGAAATTAACGCGAACAACTGTTCATGCAAAGGGGTAGCAATAAGGAACGATAAAAGGGGACTTACAGCGTAGCCACCGTCAGCAGACTGTTCATAACGATCTTTGGAGGTCGCTCGAAGGGAGTCGTCAGAATTGGAGACTAACTTGCTCGTGGATGATGTCCAGGTCAGCACCAGGAAACGATGAATTGAAGAACTTGCAGATCGAAGATCTTCAGTCGTTCTTAGAGGAACTGATTTCGAAACTATCGGGGTTCGTGGATCGCTAATTACGGATTTAAAAATCTCTGGCACGACACATACACGGTAAATAAACGCACCGATTAGCGATCCTGTTCGCAGCGCCAGTTAAATTCGACGATAGAGAAACTTTGTTTTTAAAAAATTTATTTAATAAAAATTCAAAGTTTACAACGTCTGCAAATACTTAATACTTAAGAGATGTTGCTAGACTACGATAGACTAACAAAGACTGTGTGAATTTAGGGTTGGAACCCTTATTTAATCCTTTCTATTATCTTAATGGTTATTACCTAAAAGCTTAGTTGGTTTTCTATTTATCAAGAAATGCTTTTAATTTAAAAGACTAAAAATGTTAAATCTATTAAGGGCGTCATTTGGTCCGCTCCTTGGTGGTCCGAAAGGGCAGGCTGTAGGACATAATTCGCGTACATGTTGCTTATTTGGCGGCGATTTACTCAACAATGACTTAAGGGAGAAAAGAGGCGGATGAAGTAGAAAAGGAAAAACGCAGTAATAAGAGATAGAGATAGCTGTGGCGATGATGAATATATAGGGTGGTTGGCAGCTGTAGATCATAAATTTCAGGGGGGTGAATACAAGGTACAAAGACAGATAATTGTGGTGAACAGTATTAGAGAATGACAAAGAAAAGAAGCAGCAGTAAATATTTTAAAATAGATTTTAACATGTCAGAAATATTAGTTTTATTTTTACATTCTTTTATTATCACGGAATTTGACAAGTCAGAAATATCAGTTCTATTTTTCCTTTCTTTTATTATTACTGATTTTGGCATATCAGCTTCTCCGTCCCAGATTAAATCTGAGCCTACATACTAGAAAATTTATCTCACCTACTATAACATCCCTAACTACCAAATACATATCATTTTCCACATCCCACACCCTATGTCCATTCGGTTCAATCGTGTGGCCTTTTATTATGCCACATTTCATAAGGTGTTTTACAAACTTTCAATGATTTTGTTGGTGTTAAATTTATTAAATATGTTACAGTTAAGACTACATCACCCCTGAAAACTTTATCTAATTTAGCTCCAACTATCATTGTACGAGCTCTTTTAGTTATTGTTCTGACCATACGTTCAGATACACCATTTAATTATATAACTTATACCCTTTCCATACAGTAACTTTTCATTTCATTAGACAAATATTCTCTACCATTATCGCAATATAAGTTGGTAATTTTTAAATTAAATCTATTTACACTTCCTGCAACATAATATTTAAATACGGGGACTACATCTGATTTACACGTGATTAGGTATATAGCACAATAGTGAGTGAATTGATCAACAAATTATCCATAATATGTTTTGCTATTTATTGTAGACGGAGTGATTGGACCGCGGACGTACATATTGCTTATATCTTTTGTGTTGTAAGGTGATTATTTGTTTTGAAAATTCTGGTGAAATTATTATTTTTTTATAATTTTACCTATTCTTTATGCAATGGCATGAGGGCATGAACTTAAACCAAAATTGTTTAGTGTGCGATGAAGGTGAACTGGACGGAGTTGTGGATTTGTTAACATAACATGTGAAATGATAATAAAATACTCAAGGGACGTAGCGTCACATTAAGTGGTAATGTTATGGAAAAACGAATGAAAAATGTAAAAAATGAAACAAGAAACGGTGTTCCCAAGCGGTCACCCATCCAAGTACTAACCGCGCCCGATGTTGATTAACTTCAGTAATCGGACGAGAACTTTTTTTTTTTTTCAAAATAGACTTTATTATGAACTAACAATATGTACAGATTATACAACTAACATTTTAGAGATATAAAAAGTACTTAAACTAAATTTGTAATTCGTTTAGTCCCTGCCCAAGTCAATGGGCTCTCCCTATTTAGATGTAGTTTGTACGTTTACTGAAGCGCATATGTATAAATGTCACATATTCACATATGCTTACAATTAGTAATTGACAGTGTTGATAAATTGTGATACATTTCTTATGAATAGGAAAAAACAGTCAAACAGTCCAAAAAACCTATTTATAGAAAATTTAATTTATAAGATTAAATTCTTATTTATTTGTGTTTTGTGGAGAGTTATATTGTCTAATATTAGTAATATTTTTAACTAGGTTGTTGGAGATTATTTGTCCACGATAGAATTTTTCTTCTAGTTCTTTAGCGTAGCTTAATATCATTGGAATATCAGTCTTATAATGTAAGTCCTTTATTCTTGCATATCTGCTTTCAGATAATATCAGTCTTAGACATTTATTTTGAAAGATTTGTAGAGGCTTAATATTAGTTAGTGCCGCTCTGCACCATACCGGAGACGCATAAATTATAATCGGTCTTAATATCATTTTATAAATTAATAGTTTTTTATATTGAGACATTGGCGAATTTTTTACCATAAGAGGGTACAGTTTTCTTTGAACAATGTAAGCTTTATGCAGAACGTGTTTGATGTGTTGTTTAAATGTTGACTTAGGGTCCAACTGAACACCTAAGTATCGTACTATATTTGTTGGATCAATCTTATGACCGTACACTTTAATTGGTTCAAAAATTTTGAGATCATTATACTTTTTTGCAAAGACAATTAATTCAGTTTTCGTGACATTTAAAGTTATCTTCCATTTACTATAGAATTTTTCAAGTAAGTCTATATGTATTTGAAGTTGTTTTGCTCCAACAATTGCATTAAATGAGTGTGCATAGAGGGCTGTATCATCAGCAAACAATGCAGTAGAAGCTTTTGCGAATTGGGGTATATCATTAAGATATATATTAAAGAGTTTAGGACCAAGAACCGATCCTTGTGGAACTCCTGCTTTAATTTTACGTTTTGTAGATTTGTTAGTATTGATGGAGACTATTAGATGTCTGTTTTTTAAATAGTTATTGATTAATCTTATTAATGTGAGAGGGTATTTGTATTGAATCATTTTATATATGAGACCATCTATCCATACTCTATCAAACGCTTTTTCAATGTCTAAAAGTATCATAACAGTCACATTATTTTTGTTGAAATTAATGCACGTATCATTTACTATTCTAACGACTTGTTGGACAGTATTGTGCTTTTCTCTGAAACCAAATTGAATGTCTGTGATAATTTTTTTTTCTTTCGTAGTCATTAAGTCTTTTATGTATGATTTTTTCAGTATGTTTTCCCAACGGAGAGAGAAGGCTAATTGGTCTATAACTGCTAGGTTAATTTTTGTTATTCCCTGGTTTCAAAATTGGCACAATACTACCAGTTTTCCATTGCGAAGTAAAGTAAGACAGTTTAATATAAGCGTTCACAATGTATGTAATTTGGACAATTGCTTTTCTACATAGATTTTTAAGAATGATGTTTTGGATATTATCAATGCCTGGTGCTTTACGCGAAGGTAGTTTTCTAATAATATTTCTTATTTCCTTAGGGGATGTTATAAATTTAATCCACTCTTGTGTATTGTGGTTTTCATGCAGGAATCCCTGAACCTTATGTATTACTTCACGTTGTTCTATAGTGTTATTAATTAGGTCGATGTTATGTACTTGTTCAAAGTAACTAGCAAGTGTATTGGCTTTTTCATTATCAGTAAAAGCTTCTCTGTTACCTGCATGTAGGGTGGCTACCGGTTGAAATTCATTCTTAAATATCTTTGTCGTTCTCCAGAGAGAATTGTCATTAGTATTTAATTTTTTCAGTTTCTTGGTCCACATATAACTTCTATACTTATGAATTTCTTTTCTTATTATAGCGGTTTTTCTATTTAATTCTATTTTATAATCCGGAATACGTGTGCGTTGCCATTTTTTACGTATTTTGTTTCTAGATGATATTAATTCTAAGATATAGTTTGGGAGTTTTTGGTGGACTTGGCAGGAATGTGTAGTGGGTATGTATTTCATTATTTGATTTTGAATAATGGTTGTAAGTTTTTGTACTTCTTTGTCTATGCTTTTTATGTCCTCAATTTTGTTATTTGTTGTAATTTTTTCTTTGAGTGCTAGATTAAATTTGTTCCAGTCAACATTAGCATAGTCAAGGTGTACATTGTTTGTTGTGTTTCTGTTTTGGGATGTTAGAGAAATAGTTATTGGATTATGATCAGAGCATAGTTCATGAAGTACAGTGACATTTGATACATAAGTGATATTTTTGTTTATAGCTAAACCTATAGTCGTAGGGGTTGTTCCGCTATATGGATAATGAGTTGGCTCATCCGGAAAAAAAATACTGCAATTATTTTGTTGTAAATAACTGTATAAAATTCTGCCCCTTTTGTTAGTCTTATGGCAGTTTCAAATTTGATGTCTCGCATTAAGATCACCAATAATAAGCACTTTATCCCCTATACTAAGAAGAGAGTCAAAACATTGCGAAGTAAATTCCTTATTTGGACTACAATAAGCACAGATTATGTATATATTAGTTGCTAGCTTAATACTGATATAACTTGAGTATAAAAAAATATCGAATGAGGGAATTGATGGCTTTTTAATTAAAATCAAACTGACAATACAACAAACTGACTAATAAACAAACTGACAATCAACAAAACATTTTCTTTTTTTTTTTTGATAATTTGATTATTTTTTTTTTTTTCAGGGAATAAATTTTGTATGTACATTCCGATTCCGATCAGGTACAACAAATCGCCTCCCCTCTTGAGCAAAATTTATTCCCTGGGTATGGTGCGGGATGGATATCATAATGATGGACCTTGACGGGCTGATGTTTCTTTTGAATCCAGTAGGTATTTCCACCGATGTGGGAAATGACGGGATATGGTCCAGACCAACGGGAGTCAAAACCAGCATGGTATCCTTCAGGAGCATTTGAAAGATGGTGTTCTCTACAGTATACCAACTGTTCGTACCTTTGGGACTCTTCTTGGTTTGCCTCTATCTTTTCTTGGAGGTACCGCAGCTGATGTTGCCGGATGTTGGCGACCCTCTCGTCGTAAGGTGTAGACGGGGGTTCCTGTTCTACGGTGTTGTCCCATTCTCCAGGTTTAAGTAGCGGCCGTCCAAAGAGTGCGAAGTAAGGGGTGGTTCCTGTGGCGGCATTAGTTCGATCTCGCTGATCGAATAGAATTTTTGGCAGATGTTGATCCCAGGTTCTGTGTTCGCCTTGTTGTATGTAGGTGCGAAGGCCGACCTTTATTTCCTGGTCCCGCCTTTCAGTTGGATTTGCCCGAGGGTGGTAAACGGCGGTGGTCCAGTGTTGGCTTTCCCATTTTGTGCAGGCGGAAGCCCAGAGTCTGCTAGTAAATTGACTGCCATTGTTGGTTAGTACAGCCCGAGGAAATCCAAATCGGTAGAACACTTCCTGCTCTAACAACCGGACTATGACTGGTGTAGTTGCGGAGCCAATAGGAAACCCCTCAATCCATCGACTGAAAAGGTCCGTTATCACTAAAATGAACCGTTTCCCGCGAGATGTTCTTGGATAAGGACCCATCAAATCCACGGCGACGGTATCCCAAGGCTTTTCAGGTTGCCGGGGATGTAACGGAACGGGAGGGACCCGATGTTTTTTTTCACACATGCATAGGTGACATCGACGGACGTGGTCGGAGACGTCCCGATTCAGAGACGGCCAATCGTAATAGCGTCGAACCGACGCATCGTTTCTTGAATACCCGGGTGTCCTGCCTTGTCATGGAATTCGTGCAGGGACGGCTTGCTGTGAGTAGGGAACTACGATTAACCACTGTTCTCCTTTCCTTTTCCATAATGTGTTGTCCTTCACTCGATGACTTTGTAGAAAGTCCCGATCGTCATGGGAACAATTTTCAGGATGATCTTGAAGAAGGGTGCAACGCTGTTTTAATGGTTGGAGGTTAGGATCAGATGATTGAGCTTCGCTAATGTGGTCCTTTAGGGTGACCACTTGAATTTGCGTTACGGCTGGTGGGGGCGCGTTCGCACGGTCTCGCTGATCAGGTGGTAGGAGGCGCGAGACATCGGAGAAATCCGGATCTCGTGGGCTGGATTCTGGCTGTGGGGATGAACTTCGTGCTTGCGTATGCCACGACATCCTTGTTTCTGCCCTCGTCTTCTTCATATAAGACCGCAGCAGCTCCCTTCTTGCTTGCGTCGATCTGTAGAACGAACGGTTTGCTGAAGTCGGGACGTTTAAGCTGAAGGGGTTGTTGGGTGCAGCGTTTGATGTGGTCAAATGTTTGCTGTGTGATTTGGTCCCACTTCCATTTCCTTTTCGGACTAAGTAGGTCTGTTAATGGTGTCGAAATTTCCGCAAACCGAGGCAAGTATTCACGCAGCCAGTTGCACATACCCAGGAACGCCTTCAATTCTTTTCTGCTTCGAGGTGGTGGTGTTTCGTGTATTACAATTTTTGGCTTCCAAAGGTACACTTCTCAATCGTTCGAACACCTTACGGAGATGTAGTAAATGCTCCTCCCATGAATCGGAGTAGACGATAATATCATCTAAGTATACCAGGCAGAACTGTCGGATATAACCAGCAAGGACTTCTTGACCCATTGTCCTCTGAAATGTGGCCGGGGCTCCCTTTAAACCAAATGGCATCACTCGAAACTGAAAACAACCCCCATCTGGAGCTGTGAAGGCGGTGAGTGGTCGGGAATCGAGGTGTACCGGAATTTGCTAGTAACCCGATTTGAGGTCGATGGTAGAGAAAATGCTGACCTTTCCAATCTCCTTAAGGGTTTCATGGATCGCTGGTAATGGTGAAATTTCATCTTGGGTGATGGAATTAAGACGGCGAAAGTCCACGCAGAATCGCGGTTGGCCGTTCTTTTTGGTAACGATTACTACGATACACTTATATACAGTTAAAGTTATTGCACACTAAATTGCACTGCTCTCACTTGATGTGCATGACATGCATCGAACGAGGTCGGACGAGAACTGCTGTTTTCAACGTGGTATGACCGTTGTCGATAATCAAACAGGTTCCACGGGCTTTCATTCAATTCCCTAAACTAAAAGGATAAATTGAATTTCGAATAAAATCACACACCACATACACAAGCCATGATTGTTCTCAATTCAATAAATCGGGTTCCTGGAAGTGGGTATTGAAATATAGTTTTGAAATATATATGTTAACATGAACTTTTTATTGATGTATTTTTTTTACTAAAGAGGGTATCTATCCTAATACAGTTAAAATCTGTTCTTTTTTGTACTATTGCATACTAGAGCACTACTACTACTAATACTAATGCTTAATAGCTGCTGTTCGGCTATCCTGCCTTCGAGTCGGGTCACATGACTTGGTCGGTGCCCCAGAGATAACGCTAACATGGCCATTCCTGTAAATAGGCGCGCCCTCCTGCCGTGGGGGCAGCAACCTGAAAATTGGAAAAACGAGAAAGAGTCTGTTTACATCAGTCCATTATTTGAACTGATGTGATAGTAATGATTTGGTCAGCAGATCAGCTTCCTGGTGGCCTGTTTCAAACAGACAGTGTTGTTCTCAACTTGTTCCCGTATAAAATGGTATTTAATGTCGATATGTTTATAGCGTTTATGATTAACTGGATTGTTTGCCATTGCTATACAATCTTGGTTGTCTTCATACAAGTAAGTAGGATTTAACGTGCAGCCTTCGATAGGCTTATCCACACGCCAATTCCAGGCGTACCTGTACCTGGTCCAGCTCGGTTCTAATCTCCAAGCAATATCACCGCGCAACCCCCTTGCAAGGGTGACGTCAATATCGCTCGCTCCGACAGGCGTACTATAGGTGTATGTCTCCGTAGGTACGTTTGGAATCTTCAATTCATGGGTCAATGTTTCCTGTTCCAGGCTTTCTCCGCGCGACGCCTTTACGCTACGGTCAATCATGGCCTTACTGTGCACATACGTGACTCAGCATTGGCGTCAAGACCGATAAGCAATGGTCCTCGCCCACTTTTGGCGATGGCCCGCTCTACACTACGTATGCTGCCGTCAATATCCCCGCCAAGTTGGCAGTAGACGGAGCAGACATACAGCTCTCCTGCCGGGCCATTAAGACCGGCGAACGCGTCACAATTGGTCAATCATGGGCCGAGGTCAACTACGTCAACCTCAGAGTCGTCAACCACCACTATCGCTTTAGGACCGGACCTCGCCTTCGACGGAGTACGGCTCTTGTAGCAATGCAACCCCGATCCCTTGCTCACGCATCAGCATGCCAACTTCGCACATGATCATATAGGATCACCGACAATTCAGCTGGAGAACTCTTATGGTCGTATCAGCCATCACGCGTCGTATTGACTTGCTCTTTCAGTGGCTGCTTTCTTATAGATTGGGCAGAGTCTCGCCTTGGTCAGGTGACCATCCGGCAATGCCCTAGCCCTGCAGTTTACGCAGCGCGCGGGCTTGTCGCAGCCCGTTTGCTGAAACCACAACGGAAGTAAAGCGCAGGGACTGTGCTCCGGCATGCCGCTGTTTTGTGCCCGAACCCTAGGCACCTGTAACACAGCATGACGACATTTTAATTTGCCATGATTGGTTAGAGTTAAGATTAATTACGCAATCCGTGCTAGTGGGTTTCCTGAAGATATTGAAATCTAGTTTATTGTTAATAATTTTAATATTAATGTCTAAAATGTTTAACCCGTTTTCGTTGCCTATTTCTACAGTGAATTTAATTCCATTATTAATACTATTGAGATATGTTAAAAATTGATCTAATTGGCGTAACGTTCTTAACCATATCACGAAAATGTCGTCTACATATCTTGCCCAAAACAAAATTTTTTCTTTACAATTCATTTTCTCAAATAAGTAATTTTCAAAGTTTGACATAAATATATCTGCCAGCAATGGTGAGATGGGAGAACCCATTGGTAGACCATCTAATTGTTTATAAAATTCGTTATCAAAAGTAAAATAATTTTGGTTTAGGCAAGTATCCAAAACATTTAGCAATTGTTCTTTCCACTTATCAGATTTGTCAATACTATTAAGGTTATTACAAATTATATTACGTAATTCATTAACCGGTATAGATGTAAAAAGGCTGCTAACATCAAACGATATTAGCTTAGCATTATTAGGTATAATAAGGTTTTTTGTTTTTTCCAAAAATTCGTAAGAGTTTTTAATAAAGAATTTAGGTTGAAAATTGATAGATAACAGAAGAATGCGATTTAATTCTTGACAAATCTTATAAGCAGGCGCATCAAGGTCTATGTTGCGGTCTTTGTTTGTTTTTTAACGAAGGCTGTACACTTGGAGCTTGTTGGCAATCTCACAACAGAATCCTATTTATCAGCGATCAAACGTTTTTTAGCCAGAAGAGGGTTTGCAAAAATATATTTTCCAATAATGTAACTTATTTTATTGGCGCAAAAAAACAGCTAAAAGAACTTTATAATTCATTTTATTCTACCTATTACAATAATAAATATATTCCTAACAACTGCTTGTCAGCATGGCAACACATTCAAAAAATGAAACAGCATTTTTGGGCAAGATGGTACAAAAAATACATGAATGAGTTACATATTCGCAACAAATGGAAGCAGAACAATGAAGATATACCTATCAAGGAAGGGGCTCTCGCTATCCTGAAGGAGGACAATTTACCTACCATGCAATGAAAGATGGGACGAATTACGGAATTACTTCGTGGCGTGACAGTGAAAACGGCGAACAGACCATATACGAGAACAGTTAAAAAATTGTATTTGTTACCCATCGATTAAATCACACCGTGAAGTGAATGTGACTGTGTCGCGTGTGCATGATAGTAGCATTAATTTTAGACATTATTTTTGTTGAAAGCTGTCGTTAAAGGCGGGCGGCATGTGTTAGGCCCTTTATGTTTTTTTTTATATACATGAGATATTTTTAAATTTATGTTTATTTGTAAGTTTATAGATACCAGTTTACCTACGTTTTAGTAGAGTTGAATGGCCAACCACCAACGCTTCTTGTGGATTCGTTAACAACATATTTTAAATTGTCATAAAATACTCAAGGAACGTGGCGTCACATTAAGGGGTAATGATAAGCAATTGCATAGTAACGAAAGAAAAATGTAAAAAATGAAACGAGAAAGAAAAAAAACATGACAACAGCACGCGGTGTTCCCAAGCGGTCACCCATCCAAGTACTAACCGCGCCCGATGTTGCTTAACTTCAGTGATCGGACGAGAACTGGTGTTTTCAACGTAGTATGGCCGTTGTCGAAAACTAAACAGGTACCCTATGTCTTTATTCAATCGATCCAGCCTCAATTATTTATTATCAGTGACGCATAAATAAACTAACTCTAAATAAAATATCAGGAAATATTGAATTTCCAATAAAATCACACAGCACACACACAAGCCATCATTGTTCTCAATTCAATAAATCGGGTTCCTGGAAGTGGCTATTGAAATATAATTTTGAAATGTATATACCTATAGGTTTAAAATAATATCCAAAAACAATCCGATATGTGTTTACAAAGCAATAGTACTCGTACATCTGCAGACAAGGATATTATTTCAATAAATACAACACTCTATAACCAACTGAGACATGTAAAAATAAATATAAATATGTTAGAGAACAAGATATTATCTTGTATTATTTTTATTATTATTGTATAGGATGGATCTATTTTATTCACTTCTATTCAAACAGATGTCCGTAAGACTCTTGATTTGTTGATGGGGTTGCGATAGAGTAGGTACTGCCGCATCGCATTCTTGTCTCCTCCCTTATTAGCTCCCCGTCGTGACGTACCTAAATCATCATCACGTGGCAGCTATACAGGGGGTTCACGGGATACCGCTAACACGGCCATTCTGTAAAGGGGCGTTCTCGCACCTCATGTTTGTTTTTATTTTTCTGAAATTGCAAAATTCCGAGCCAGTATTTGGTATTGACAATTATTATTATAAAAATTATTATTCTTACTATTATTTATTATTAGCAAGTTCAGAGGTACACGCCTTACCGTGCACTTAACTTGATATTTTATTTATTACTATTATTTATTATTAGCAAGTTCAGAGGTACTGTTGCACGAATTCATATTCGGGGTAAACATAATAAGCCATGCGTGGCCATCCCGGTCGGTCGTCGGCTACCCCGTGGTAGCATAGTGCGATGACGTCGCGATCGATAAATGGGCGCGGACCTGTTTTGTGTTGTCCGTTGGTGGTTGAACGTTATTGCGACGTTAGTGCAGCGTAGTATGTCTCGGGGGTGAAACTTGCGTATGTCGTATCGCATATTATGATTAGTATTTCTGTTTCGTTCATTTTCACTTTGTTTTACAATGTACTGTAATTTGTTCTTTTATCGTTTTCCATGTAATAATATAAATATACTCACATTCAAACTTGCATTCTGATAAGCTTCGATTCACACAAAAACCTCTAACAGGTACACGCCTTGCCGTGCACTTAACTTGATATTTTATTTATTACTATTATTTATTATTAGCAAGTTCAGAGGTACACGCCTTACCGTGCACTTAACTTTATATATATATTTTTTACTTACGTTTGCTCATTATTATGTAGTGATCCAATGCCTCAATTGTTCGTGGGCGGCTACAGTCGTCCGTCGTCCTTGCTTCTGAAGTACGTATCTGTCATTTGGTAATATATTGCGAACGGTATACGGCCCTTGATATTTAGGTTTCAACTTTCCTCCGCCGGCCAGCTGTGAATCTTCCACTGCAACAAGGTCTCCTACTGTAAACAGTTCGGTGCGATTACGTGTAGCGTTGAATTTTTGGGATTGGTTGTAAGCGTCGTTTGTAATTTTAACCGGGGATTCGGCATCGGCCTTGTCAGGGTCAACAAAGCTGTCATTTGGTGGTGCGTCTCCTAAAAACAGCTGAGTGGCGACTAATCTAGGATTTATTCCCAGTTGTAGTACTTTCGGTGCATAACCAGTCGCTGAATGAATTGTCGAATTCAAATTGTCTTCTATCGCGGGCAACACAATTGTCCATTTTAGTTCTTTTTCCACTATTAACGTTGCTCGCAATAAATTAACGAAAGTACGCATGATACGTTACAAAATCGATCTTTTTTTTTTTTGAAATTCTCGTAATGTTTCAACCTTGGTTATGGTTTTAATGTGTAATGTTTTTAAAGCACACACATTTAGAGCACTTTCTTCTTGAACGGGGTTTCGGCTTAAATAATCCACATGACCCATTTTACTTCCTGGTCGGTATTCGATTGCAAAATCGTAATCCTGCAATTTAATCCACCAGCGTGCCACACGATCAGTAGTTTTTCAACTTGTGTAGTAAGATTAGCCTTCCAGCGAAATGATACACGAACTTGTATATATATATATATAATTTCTATTTATTAACTAACAATAAAACACAGTAACTTAACACAACGTACATAAGGAAACATAAGGGTTGTTACTCTAACGACATAACACATAAGACTCTTCGGAAATCGATCTCCCTCAACTCACCACTCGTACGATAATAATAATAGTACCACAAAGTAGCTCCACCCACAAAGGCGGGAAATTCAAAAAGAATCTAAATAATGCCATAATTCTCGGTCAACCTGCCTTAAGATCGTCTCGATCTGCACATAAAAGTAAATAACATAAATTCATAATTTAAACCTAAAAGATACATAAGGAAATACAATATTTAATTGGCAAGATTCTTAAGTCATAAGTAAACATAATGGGTACATAATAAAACAAAGGGGGTTTATAAGTGATAATATCCTTAATTTATAATGCTAAACTAGGAAAAGAGTTTCAAAAAGATAACAATACAATCATCCTAATTAATATATATACATGTAAACGATATTAGTGTAACCATAATTTCATGTTGTCTGGGCTACAAACGCCTTCAAATGGTCTTTGCGTTAATTGAAAGTTTTCTACATCGGTAATAAAATAACGGTCATTGTCTAAAATTTTCTTAATTTCATATGGTCCGCGATATTTGGGTATGAGTTTCTTGTTTACGCCGGGGGTAACGTCGTTATTTTTTACAACTACATAATCTCCTATTTCATATTTGTAAGGGGGTTTATGCTTGCTGTCAAAATACTTTTTATTGTAACATTGTACTTTTTCGGTTTGTTGTTGCGCTTGAGCTCTAATATTTTCTAAATTCCTATTCTCATCACTATTCTCTGACTCTAAGTGATTTCTAAGGTCGTCGTTTTTATGCCTCTGGTTTACTCCAAAAAGTAACATACTTGGACTTGTGTTTATGGAACGGGAATGCGAATTATTGATGGCAAATTCAACCTCAGGCAGGTGTTTGTCCCATTTATTTTTTAGATCACAAAGTTTCGCGAGCATAGGCGTCAAGTCTCTATTTACGCGCTCAATCTGTCCATTAGACTTAGGTGAAGATGTGGCTATTCTAATATGTGATATATTGTTTTCATTGACAAAATTTTCAAACTCAGAGGAAGAAAACGCTGTACCGCGATCGGATACAATTCTAATAGGCCTACTGTAGTTATTAAAGTAACTTTCTAATTTATGTATAACTTCAATACTTTTTGTTGTCTTCACGGGATAAAATTTAACGAATTTAGTAAAACCGTCAATCATTTCAAACACGTATCTTTGACCTGTAGGCGTTTTTTCCAAAGGACCATAATGGTCAATATGTAAAGTATCGAATGGTTTATTTCCTTTGGGTATATTATGGAGGATTCCTTCGGTCTTTCCTAAATTTGACGAGTAGGTTATACACTTAATGCAGTTTTTTATGTAAGCTTTAATTTTACTTCTAAAATCCGGGAACCAATAAACTTTAGAGAGATAATCCGCGGTTTTATCTATGCCTAGATGACCTAAACTATCGTGACAATTGAAAATAACTTTTTCCTCCATCGATCGGGGGACATAAAAAAGAGTTTTTGACTGGTCCTTAAATTTCCTGTACACTAGGCCATTACGCAGCTCAAAGCGTTTGTCTTCGCTGGTCAGAAGATTGTTTTTTATCTCGACGATATCGGGGTCTAAGTTTTGGGCGATTGAAAGATTTTGCTCGAACGTATTTTCCTCGAGAATCAGAATACTGTTAGCGCGACTGAGTGCATCTACATGCCTCATCCTGTTGTTTTCCCGGTGTTCTAAGGAGTAATCGAAATTCTGCAGACTAAGAGCCCAACGGTTAATTCGACGATTGATTTCTCTTTTATTTAGAGCTTGTTTTATCGCGTTACAATCGGTAACTATTTTAAAGTGGATTCCCTGTAGGTATATCCGAAACCTTTCTAATGAATAGATAATGGCCAGCATCTCCAGCTCGTAACTGTGATACCGAGATTCTACGTCTGTTGTCCTTTTGCTAAAATAGAACACGGGTTGAAATAGATTATTTCTTTGCTTCTGCAGAAGTATGGAACCGAAACCGGTCAAACTCGCGTCACAGTGTAATTCAGTATCTAGGTCGGGTGAATAAATTGACAAAACAGGGGCGTTTATTAGTTTAGTTTTTAACAAGTTAAATGACTCTAATTCCTCTTTACAAAATTTAAAACTGGATTCCTTCCTTAAAAGGTCATACAATGGTTTCGCGATCAAAGAAAATTGTGGAATAAATCGTCTAAAATAAGAAGCTAGTCCCAGAAACCTTTGTACCTTCTTGGGATCGGTGGGGACCGGATAATCTAATAACGCCTGTACATTTTGGGGATTAGGCTTGATACCCGTATTATCAATGACGTAACCTAAGTAGGTGATTTTCGTCTGTAAGAATGAACATTTTTCAAAGTGCAATTCTAACAAATTGCTGACCATCAAAGCAAGAACTTCGGATAGAATTTGGAAATGTTGCTCAATGGTGTCCGTTGCAATTAAAATATCATCCATATATGTTAATATTTTGTTTTGCCTGATTAAGTCCTTAAAGATTGCATTAATGAACCTCATAAACACTGAGGGTGCATTCGTCAGACCGAATGGCATTTTTAAATATTCAAACTGGCCTAAGGGAGTGATAAAGGACGTATATTTAACCGAACTTTCAGCTACTTTAACGTGATGAAAACCATTCTTCAAATCGAGGCAAGTGAAAAAGTTTTTATTCTTCAACAAGTCCAGTTGGTCATCAATCAAGGGAATAGGAAAATGATCCCTAATGGTTATTTTATTAATCTCCCTAAAATCTACACATAACCTATATCCCTTATTGTTTTTCTTACCTACAAGAACAATTGGGCTGCAATAAGGCGAAGAGCTTTCCCTAACGACATCTTGAGACAATAATTCATCTATAATGCCCCTTAAATGCTTTTTTTCATCAAATGACAACTTACGAGGTCTACAAGATATCGGTTGGTCGTGCCTTAATGCAATGTGCATCTCAAAATCAACAATGGGTTTGACTGGTCGAGGGACATTTATGTACTCATTGAAAATCTGGTTTTCTACCTGTCTTGAAATATCTGGGCGTAAATCAGGATTGATATTCAAAGGCTCGTCCTTGGAGGTATTTGCACAATCAATAAATAATAGCTCTTGACAAAAGCTACCGTCGCGAATTTTCTCTAAGGTAACATCACGTCCTAAAGTGATCTTGAAATCTTGTAAACAAGTAAAATCACGACCCAAAATAGCTGGATAACTCATAGTATCATCCGAGACAACATAAAATTTCAGTGGTACAACTAAATCACAAATTATTATAGTATGGCTAAAAATTCCCTTAACATCTAAAAGTGAACCATTAATACCAACATACTTGGTATTTAAATTCGAAATTGGCGAAATACAATATCCGGGCAAATACTTCAATTTAATGAGACTAATTGGACTACCCGTATCAAGCATGGCATTTACGTTAAACAAATACTTATTACCTCTGTCATCACATTCCAACCTGACAGGAATTTCGTATAATCCACTTGCTTGCATCATCTCTGGTTCGGTATGAATTGTAGGAGAATCAGGGACCTGTTCAGTTGCCTTATTGATAACCATTGTCGACAAACCGGCTTGGAATGAGGATGCTGTAACACCCGATCCATTCTCCCTTCTCGGACATGACTTCCTCTGATGGTCCAACGATCCACAATTGAAGCAAGAACCTCTTTCTCTCCTTGGCTTCTGGCACCGGTTAGCTGTGTGACCTTCTTCCTGGCAATTATAACATTTCATACCTCCTTTCACCGTAGATGATGTCGATGTTCGGGAGGAGACTGCCGAATTGGTATGAGTACGAGCAGGTACTCCGGGCTTCTTATTGTTCACTGCTTGTCGCGATCTTCTCTCTGCAGCCACCCTTTCATACGCGATGAGATCACTATAAAGGTCATCGACATCCATATGTGTTTTCGCCATTACCATAGAGGCCATCTCTCTGGAAGCCAACCCAATAGCAACTTGCTCTTTCTGTTCGTCGAAGCTAAGGTTTAACTGCTTACACAGTTTTATCTTTTCATGAAAGTATAGGCTCAGGCCTTCCTGATGAGCTTGTATTCTTCCTGTCATCGTCTTCCACAATGATGTTAAGTTCATTTCGTGTAAGAACGTGCGTTTAAATTCGTTTCGAAATTGCTCCCAGGTATGTATATTATCTCTTCTTGATTCATACCAATGATGTGCAGCTCCCTCTAAATGACTCCTTGCAGTTTCCAAAAGGAATTCCTTTGGCCAATTATGCAAAGTGGCAGCACTTTCCAAACTATGTAACCAGGATCTGCTTTCCACTTCCGATATACTATCACCACTAAATTTCGAGACAGTCTTCGAAAAATCTGGCATTACACTATAGTTCCGAACTTGTTGTCTCTGGTTTTCGTTTAGCATTTGCAACATGGCGGCATTTTGATGCAACATAAGGTTCATGGTGGCCATCATTGCATTTATGTCTACAGGAACATTATTTTGCCGATCATTATTCGTTTCCACCGGTTGCACTACATCGCTGATATTCCGACTGGTTAGAACCTGAGATTGTATTTGTTCTTGAAAACATTCAAAATTTTCAGACGGAACAGAGATATGATTGGTGTCGTCTTGACCCTCCATTTTGTGTAAAACCACGCTTTCCGGTTATCTTCTTAATCAATTCTTTTTACTGTTCCCCTATCTCTTGGCCTCTTTACCCCACACCTGATGTAGTAAGATTAGCCTTCCAGCGAAATGATACACGAACTTGTACATATATACATAATTTCTATTTATTAACTAACAATAAAACACAGTAACTTAACACAACGTACATAAGGAAACATAAGGGTTGTTACTCTAACGACATAACACATAAGACTCTTCGGAAATCGATCTCCCTCAACTCACCACTCGTACGATAATAATAATAGTACCACAAAGTAGCTCCACCCACAAAGGCGGGAAATTCAAAAAGAATCTAAATAATGCCATACTTGTAATTTTATATTATTATCTAGTCCTGCCTGATTTATTTTTTATTTCACTCGCACTTTTTATAGTCAATACATTCGGAAAATTAAAGAGGTTGTAACATAACTCAAGTCCATCAACACCTTTTTCAACTTGTAAACAAGGTCGTTCCATAACATCCCATCCAATGTTAATGTCAATATCTCCTGGGATGACATGGTCTGGTACGATCGTAAAACTTATTTCTAATGTCACGTACGGTAAAATAACTATTAGTTCACAAACACCCATAGTATAAAAAATTTGGTTTCCGAGCTCGAAAAAGACACTTGAGTTCTTATCCGTTCTCACAGCGGCGTTCAATGTTTTTACCACGGAATGTTTAGCAAGTGATATGTCGGCACCACTGTCGATAAGGTACGGGAACGAGGGGGCTTCATCACGACACAGTAATGTGGCTATAAGTGTTGCGTTCAGATGGCATCATTTTTTTAACACAAGGGCATTCTTGGGTTTACCATGTTTATACCAGCAGGCACTTTCGTTGTGTCCTGGTTTTTTGCAGTGGTTGCAAGAGAGGACATTAGCATGGGTATCTGTTTTATCGTTAACTTTTGACGACACTTCTTTTGTAAGTTGACGACAGATATTCTGATGGTGTCCTGGACGACGGCATTTAAAACATGTCGTGGGTTGTTTATGTTTAAGCGCCGAATGTTCCCTTAAGTGGCGTTCGGGTCTCCATCTCGACGTACCAGAAATTCCTGCCACTTCCATGTGTTTTGATGATCTCATCAATGACCCTGAACGACGTGCATCAAATTCACTAAAAAGTTTTAATAATTCACGCTCACAATTGGGTTTTTGCATTTGCACTGCGGAACGGGTTTCTGCATGATTTAAATCATACTCCACCATACTTAATACCGTTGTCCATGGCAACTTGTCACAAAATCAGTTTATGCTCCGCAATTTTTGATTACCATAATCACTCAAAGAGTCACAGTCTTTACTTTGAAGTGTAGCGGCTTTAAATGCACGTGCACCCGGTGTTTCCTTGTCGGGAAACGCAATGCTCAAATCGGCACAAAAGTTTTCCCAGTTTCTATTTAGGGGCCTCCAATCACAACAATAGCGATAGGCACGGTTTTTTAATGCTTCACTAGCTTTAGCTATCATTAAATTGTCACTCACGTTCAATTCATTTTTTAGTTTAGTTGCGTCATCTAACCATTCCTCGATGGAATATGCGCTTTGGTCTGGATCATAACTGGTCAATTTAAACGAGGGCGCGTTTGCTATCGCCTGCATGTTGAGTCCATCTGCTCCTATAAGACTGGGTGTTGGCGTAGCCATCTTGCACTGCCTGGTTAATTCAGCGAGTTGTTGTTACTGTGCAGCTATTAAAGTAATTAGCGTCTCTTGCCACAGTTCTCTAGGACGTTTGGGACTCGGTGACTCCATACTTTGTTCACCATCAATTTCAAAAACTTCACTGTCACAATGTGTACGATTTTCTTCTGCCATTATAACTAATACTATAAACTATTTAATTGTCTTTATTGTTTATTAAACACTGGGCATAGAGCATATCCCACTCCTGATGTTAAAGAACAAGATATTATCTTGTATTATTTTTATTATTATTGTACAGGATGGATCTATTTTATTCACTTCTATTCAAACAGATGTCTTAGACCGTAAGACTCTTGACTTGTTGATGGGGTTGCGATAGAGTAGGTATTGTCGCATCGCATTCCTGTCTCATCCCTTATTAGCTCGCCCGTCCTGACGTAGCTAAATCATCATCACGTGGCGGCTATACAGGGGGATACCGCCAACAAATATGTATAAAGGTAATAGAATACACTGTAAAAAGATTTATTAACAGAAATATTCAATTACACAACTTTGATTTAATGTTACGATCTCACTAGTTTACAAACCAATCTGAAGTGAGTTTTTTTTTTTGATATTTTACACATTAATTTTTATTAATTTCACAAAAATATTTTAAAGTGTTAAAAAATATTAATTTAATTCATCTAATCTCTCGTCTGGTTAAAAATACACTGTCTACACCATATTCATGATGCAATATATAAGAAAAATTCCAAAATATAAACAATAAACAACATTTCTCAGGCGCTGTTAGGCATACGTGGACCCTAAGGCCCTATCTAATTGACTGATGTCACTGTCCAGACCCATAAAAACTAGTAAATAAATGTAAAATAGTAAGTCCTAACTTAGTATTAGCCGTTACTATGTCGGTGTTTTAAAACTTATATCGGAAAAACATCCGACTGTATTACCCAAAATAATCATGTAACAGACTTAATCTTCCGAGAGAATAATGTTTAATCGTTAAAGAATAGACTTTTTAAAAAGTTTACTTATTTTATTAAAAGCGATTACAAGAATTAATGTTTATGATTATGATTATGAGCTACCTAGACAAGGTTCTAATAGTAACTAAGGTTATTATTTGAAGGTTTAGTAAATGCGTGCAGTACGGATCTAGAATGCCTGCTTTGAACGTAGCTAAAGCCTGTTTAGTATAATTATCAACCTTACTGAATTTAATATTAACGTTAACTTCTTTAATATTTACGTGTTCCAAGAGTACTTGTAATTTATATTTTATGTTTTCAAAGTATTTCTCGTATGTCTCATTTGATTTTTGATAACACATGGAAAGATCATGTAACAAAAGTTCTTCTGAACGCGGATCGCCGAATTTCTGTATTAGCGCTTCTTTAATATCGGTCCATTTAAGAACATCGCCGGAAATTAATACGTCTCTTTCTTCTCCTACTAACTTTGATTTTAATTGTTCCAAAATAAGTCTATTAAAAACACACTCCTCTGGTTGTCTTAATATTTCGATATATGAGTGCTTATTTTAGAAAATACGCAAGATTTTTGGAACCTCCAGAATATTCAGGTCCATGTCTTTTGCCATAGTTAATTCAATTTGAGTAATATTACTTTGAGTAGTCATCGTGTTTGATTTCCTAATAATCTTTACACTCTTTAATTAATTTTTTAAATATTCCGAAATATCATTATCAGAATCATTTGAAATAGATGAATTTCTACTTTTATTTGGACATCTGTCTCTTAATTTATTTTTGATAAATTAATTAAGGAATAAAATGCAGTCGACCGAATACAATATGTTTATTGTTAGTTACTTGTGTTAACGATGGTGACAAATATTAGACTGACTTAAAGTTTACAAAAGAATTACCAAATCAAGAACTGATACATTAAAATACAACTGCCGATGTAATCATTAAGAAAACAAAACAAACTATGTAGAGTACATAGTCGGAAACATAAATCAATCTTATACAAGCATTTTAACAATGACGGTCTGTAAAGGTATAAATACATCGATATTACTATTCTTTGTTTAACAATTTTTATAAGACATTAAATAAATAATTAAATTTGAAAAACATGCAGTTTGCAATAAAACGAAAAGGAAAGGACTTACAGAAATAAAATTGCGATGAACATTGTTCTTCTTGCTCTATTGTTCCTATTTTCCTCGAAGATGATGTCCAGGTGAAAGATCTCCTGGTGCACGCTCTGGAGTATGCTTGTAGTTGAGGGCCGTTGGGTAGATAACGTCGCTCTAGCTTGTCCAATTGAACTTGCGCCGACCTTTCGGGACCTTTCACAACACTAATGATCGATTGCCAAATAAAGAATTGAAATTCACCGATACACTCGCGGGTCTCGTATTGGCAATCCTGTTCGCAGCGCCAATAATGTTTAATCGTTAAAGAATAGACTTTTTAAAAAGTTTACTTATTTTATTAAAAGCGATTACAAGAATTAATGTTTATGATTATGATTATGATTATGAGCTACCTAGACAAGGTTCTAATCGTAACTAACTAGAAAACGTTGTCACAAAAACAAGTAAATGTTAGGATGGTACACAAAAATCGAAAACCAAAAATCGAGCGGATACAATAATATATATGTTGGTATCAATCCAACAAACATAGAGTAAACAATGTAACAATCACTTGAATATATAAATAGCAAATGTTCACTTACTCAACCAATAGATGTCAATCACTATGATGATCACTCGCTAGATATTCCTTTTATCTTTCAGCACCTTTATCAAAATATTAAAAAGAAATATGTGTGAGCACTCAAGCATACAATTACTTAGCTTTTATTATGCATCCAACTCTAAATAAGGCCTTATTGCAATATAAACAAATATAAAAGAAATACATTGACCGCAGCCAATCATTGCTATAATCATCTACTTTACATTTATGAGTCTGTAATACTATTCTTGGGAAAGGGAATGTACCCTACTCCCACACTACCTCTGCAAGACAGATCTCTCTGCCCAAAAACTGGACTGAGGTCATTAATGAGTTAAATAACTGTAAAACCGCAGCCTACAGTCCTCATTGCACCGCAGCGCCTTCAAACCTCAGCCCTTAATCTCAATAATGACTGTGTCACCGCAGCTAACAGTCTAGGTAGCGTCCCTATATATATTTTCTCTAATTACTTTACTTATGATGCTGAAATCCTACTCTTGGGAAAGAGAAGTACCCTATTCCCACACTACCTCTGCAAGACAGATCTCTCTGCCCAAAAACAGGATTAATGTCATTAATGAGTTAAATAACTGTAAAACCGCAGCCTACAGTCCTCATTGCACCGCAGCGCTTCAAACCTTAGCCCCTAATATCAATAATGACTGTGTCACCGCAGCTAACAGTCTAGGTAGCGTCCCTATATATATATATATATATATATATATATATATATATATATCCTAATTAATTACTTTTGAATCAATATAAATTATCAATCAGCATCATTTCACAAATCAATCAGTTAAATAATTATAAAAATGAAAATGCTTGAAGTACTCAGTGAACAACTCACCTAAATCCAATAATTTCATATATTTGGAATAACACACTTAAACAATTAAAATGTTACAACGGCACACCCACAAAACTCAATTGTCACACACAGAATAATAACTTAACGAATGAAACTGTGCTATTGGGAACCCCGACTAAATATAGGTCGCTATGGTATCGTTGTTACAGTAAAGAAAATCACGTTCGAACTCGCGTCGATCGAAACATGTTATTATTTATAATACAGACAAACAGATGTCAGCAACTCGCTACTGATTAAAATATACACCTTACATTCGGCCATCCTGTATAGTACACTCGCCCCGAGGGTACACGCATCTTTCACTCGCTATCACTCGAACTTGAAAGCACCACTCCATCTTCACCACTTTCGGAATCGGTTGAATCAGACACACCACCCGTTGGTATCCATGGTTTCATTTTGTCCACGGCAATCGTCTTTTCATATTTAGCTGCTCGTCTCGTTCTGTAGGAACCATTCATATCACTTACGATGTATCGGTCATTCGGAAGAACTTCCTTCACTACCATCGGACCGCTGTATTTAGGTAACAATTTCCTACTCGTATTAGAGGTACTCTCAGTTTTCTCTATTAATACAACATCACCTTGTCTGTACTTAGTCGGTTGTTTTCTTTTTTGGTCATAATACTTTTTCTGTTTTTCTTGGTCTTTAGCAATTTTCTTTGCAACTTGCTGACGCAGTGAAGTTAGATCGGCTACCATGTTTGGTATATCTTGTATTTCCTGTGCTAATACTGAATTGATATCTCCCCTAGGTTGATAACCGAACATTAGCTCGAAAGGTGTTTTTCCCGTGGCCTTGCTTACAGCAGTATTAATGGCTAATTGTATGGTCGACACTTGTTCATCCCATAGGTGTTCTTCAGGGGTAGATGTCAAAATTGCACTAAGTATTGTCCTATTGAATCGTTCGTTTCGGCCATTGGCTCTGGGAGTAGCGACAGCGTTGAATGTGAGTTTTATGTTCTTTTCCTTGCAGAAATCTCTGAATCTCTTTGATGTAAAACAAGAGCCCTGATCACAAATAATTCTTGCTGGTAACCCAAACGTAGAAATGGTTTCCAACAGGAATACAATAACATATTTTGATGCGGTAGATCTTACGGCTTTTAGCAATACATATTTTGTAAATGCGTCCACTAATGTAATTAGATACTCTTTCCCATGACGGCTCTTCGGAAAAGGTCCCAAATGATCTATATGGATTGCGTAGAATGGTTCGGCGACTTTTTCTATTGGGTGCAAGAAACCTTCTTGTGGCCCAGACGTCTTTTTATTATATAAGCAGGAAATACAACATTTTATGTATTTTTCCACATATTTTCGCATACGTGGGAACCAAAAATGTTAGCAAAGTCTTTGTAATGTCTTTTCAACAGCAAAATGGCCTCTATCATCATGAACTGCGCGAACTACTTGATTCCTCATTCCTTTGGGCACAACCCATGATAATCCTCGTGCTGTAATTCTAAATACTCGTCCATCTCGTAAAGCATACTCTTTGTATATGTGGCGTGAAAAATCATCCCATGGTGGTTTGGTTAATACTTCTCTTATCTGACTAATCTTTTCGTTCGTTAACTGCCCCGACAAAACCCAATCTCCTTGTTCAATCCTTAGCACTTTCTCGGTAGGTGTTTCACTACTTGACGGATTTCTACTCAAACTGTCTACGTGTTTCATTCTTTCTCCCGGTCTGTGTTCCACTGTAAAATCGAATTCCTGAAGTTGAAGCCACCATCTTGCTATCCTAGGAATCAAATCCTTCTTAGTGTTAGCAGTTTTAATGGCACTGCAGTCTGCAATGACCTTAAAATGTTTTCCCATCAGATATATTCGAAACTTTTTTAAGGTCTCCACTACAGCCAAGGTCTCGAGTTCAAAAGAGTGATACTTTTCTTCTGCATCAGAGGTTTGCCGACTAAAATAGGCAACAGGGTGTAATCGTCCATCCGGTTGCTTTTGCAGCAAGATGCCTGCGATACCAATCTTACTGGCGTCTGTATGTACTTCAGTTTCAAAATTGGGATTGAATAAAACAAGAATTGGTTCGTTCATTAAAGCTTCCTTCAACTTCTCAAATGCCTGTTGTTCTTTCCTTCCCCAAGTCCATGCATTGTTCTTCCTTATTTTTGCCGTCAGACACTTTGCAATTATTGCGTAATTCTTTACGAACTGTCTAAAATAGCCGGTGAGGCCCAAAAATTGTCGTACTTCGTGGATATTGGTCGGTGTTTTAAATTCAGATACGGCAAAAACTTTGTGTTTTCCAGGTTTAATTCCACCGCAACTTATCTCAAATCCAAGGTAATTTATGCTGGGCATTAGAAACGAGCATTTATCCAAATTTAAAGTCAGTCCAGCATTCCTTAGCAAATCCAGAACCAGTCGTAAGTTTTCTAATCCTTCGTCTATCGTTTTAGAGTGTATCAAAACATCGTCAAGATATATTGCAGCAACTGCCTTTGCGGATGCCAACACCTTGTTAATAATCCGTTGGAAAACCTCCGGTGCATTTGTAAGTCCAAATGGAACTCTATTATACTCGTAGCATCCTTCGGGGGTCACAAATGCTGTGTAATGTTTACTAGTTTCGTCCATTGGAATCTGATGGTAACCTGATTGCATATCCAAGCTGGTAAAAACCTCACTACCCTGAAGTCTATCCAACTGATCGTCTACCCTAGGCAATGGATAAATTTCTCTGACTGTCATTCTATTAAGCTTGCGATAATCGATACACATACGGTCGCTTCCATCTTTCTTCTTAGCAAGGAGAAGAGGTGAGCAATAATTCGATTGAGACTCTCTGATGATGTTGTGTTCTAACAAGTCTTCTATAATGGATTTCACCTTCTCTTTTTCAATTTGTGACATTCTGTAAGGACGATAGCTGAATGGCTTATCCTCGGTTAGTGTAATTTTCATAGTGTCTCTCGTCCGTGTATATCCCAAATCAGCATAACTTTGTGAGAAACAATCTCGATATTTATTAAGGAGTTCCAGTAGCTGCTTTTTTTGAGAGTCAGTTATAGGTCCATACTTTAATTTATCAAATGGTAACGGAGCCAAAGTTTTTACATCGGTTCTCAAAACTTTCTCAGTTATTTTATTATCCATTTTACATGAGAAGCCTCTTGCTACAAGTTCGTCCTTTTTAATAATGATATCTTGCTCCGATAAATTGATCATTGGCAATACTGCATCACCGTTCCCTGAATTAATTCTCAAGATAACTCTGGGTATACAACACTCCTGGTTTTCTTTAATTCTCATGCTGGATTCTACATAAACATCCCCTTGATATTCGGGTTTCGCATATAATGGTATATTGCAGAAATGATTAGGGGGAAGTACAATCGTCTTATTCGCTCGCAAAATAATTTTTGATATAAGTTGGTGCTCGGGAACATCGGGCAACTGATGCAAAATATGTAAAGTATCAAAATCCTTCACGATCATCACAGCAGGTTGTTCAGTAAATGATCTCCCAACCAGTACAAGTACATCTTGGACATAATTTGGTACCACATTAACATCCAGTTCGCATTCCACATTGTCGATTTTCATATTGCACTTCACCGTACCTAACGTTGAGACCAAAGAATTTCCATATCCTTGAATAATTACAGTTTTCGAAGAATCTATTATTAATCCCATCTTATTAGCCTCCTCCTGGGTGATGTTTGTACACGAGCTACCAGTGTCAATATACATTTTGGTTGGTAAGTCATTAATGTAGCCTGATTTGAAATATTTAGCGTTAGTGTCAAATTTGCGTTCTTGTAGACATAAGGTTGAATCTTTTGAAGATTTATTATTCTTCCTGAAACATCTACTCTCGTCATGACCCTTTCTATTGCAATAACTGCAGGTCTTATTACTGCTACAATAAAAGGACTTGTGGCCAACTTAACCACGTTTGAAGCATTTGACTTCGGCTGAAGTAGATTCCTCCCGCGAATTCCGCAATTTACCCTTCAAAAATGGCTTCTTATGGCTCCATTTTAATTCTCTACCCTTCCCATGTGTTGTAGAGAGCGTTCGAAGGTAGGAAAACAAATTCTCCGTTGTTTCGTAATTGCCAGCGCGAGCTGCAGTCTTCACGTGGTCATCTAAAAGACCATGCACAATACAAGATACTGCTTCTTTTCCACTTATATTGCCACATGCATTAATAAGAGCAAGTTTTTCAAAATAATAGCGGATGTAGGTTTCTCCGGGCTGCTTCTTTCGTTTCATCATTTCCTCAATCCTTTCAGCATAATCTCTAGTGGATGGAAAAGATCTTTGCAATTTTTCCTTCCATTCCTCCCATGAAAGTCTCACGGATTGTAGGCTTCTATACCACGTACCAGCCAATCCCCTCAATTTGGACAAAGCAAAATAAATTGTGGCTTCCTCGGACCAATTAAAAATATCCTTAAGCTCGTCTATTTTATTGCACCACGTGACTACATCCTGATTAGCATCCTCTGGATCAAAGAATGGCACAGCATCTCCTCGATTACCAGCAGATGTTGAAGGTCTAATAGGGCCGATATTGGCAAAAGCATCTTTAGGGGCATTCGCAAGTTGTTCCACTGGATTGGAGTTTCCACTTAGTGTACGTTGGGAATCCCATGATCAGCAACATCCTTCATGTTTTGCATTGAGCTAGCATCTGAGGAAGGCTCAGAACGTTCTTCTCTTCTCCTCGTTGCCTGAGGCTCTCCAGCAGAACCAGTTGCTTGACGCCGTTTCCTCATATTTTTCCTTTTTTTGTTTTAATAATTTGGTAATCCCACTTCTGAAATGTTAGGATGGTACACAAAAATCGAAAACAAAAATCGAGCGGATACAATAATATATATGTTGGTATCAATCCAACAAACATAGAGTAAACAATGTAACAATCACTTGAATATATAAATAGCAAATGTTCACTTACTCAACCAATAGATGTCAATCACTATGATGATCACTCGCTAGATATTCCTTTTATCTTTCAGCACCTTTATCAAAATATTAAAAAGAAATATGTGTGAGCACTCAAGCATACAATTACTTAGCTTTTATTATGCATCCAACTCTAAATAAGGCCTTATTGCAATATAAACAAATATAAAAGAAATACATTGACCGCAGCCAATCATTGCTATAATCATCTACTTTACATTTATGAGTCTGTAATACTATTCTTGGGAAAGGGAATGTACCCTACTCCCACACTACCTCTGCAAGACAGATCTCTCTGCCCAAAAACTGGACTGAGGTCATTAATGAGTTAAATAACTGTAAAACCGCAGCCTACAGTCCTCATTGCACCGCAGCGCTTCAAACCTTAGCCCCTAATATCAATAATGACTGTGTCACCGCAGCTAACAGTCTAGGTAGCGTCCCTATATATATATATATATATATATATATATATATATATATATATATCCTAATTAATTACTTTTGAATCAATATAAATTATCAATCAGCATCATTTCACAAATCAATCAGTTAAATAATTATTAAAAATGAAAATGCTTGAAGTACTCAGTGAACAACTCACCTAAATCCAATAATTTCATATATTTGGAATAACACACTTAAAAAATAAAAATGTAACAACGGCACACCCACAAAACTCAATTGTCACACACAGAATAATAACTTAACGAATGAAACTGTGCTATTGGGAACCCCGACTAAATATAGGTCGCTATGGTATCGTTGTTACAGTAAAGAAAATCACGTTGTCATTCTTCGGGTGTACAGGCCGTTGTCGGTTGGAATTGCTTCCTAACGTTTCGCTAGCACGAGTGGCGAGCTTCTTCAGAGGTCTATCCATTTTCGCTGTTGGTTGTAGACTTAATCAATTTGAAAGAAAATCACGTTCGAACTCGCGTCGATCGAAACATGTTATTATTTATAATACAGACAAACAGATGTCAGCAACTCGCTACTGATTAAAATATACACCTTACATAAAGTCGCATCTAACAATCTGCTTACACTAGATATCATATTACACAATGATTGCCTGGGAAAGTATTTGGAAAAGCGTTTCTTGCAGGTGTGCCTGACATAATTAGAGAAACATTTTTTGTGTTTGCATGGTGGAGCTCAAAGCACTCTTAATGCGATACGAGAAAAATACTGGCCAATTAATGGAAAAAAAACGACAAAATCAATTATACGCAAATGCATACTTTGTTTTAAGGCTAATTCTATTAGTAAATCTTATCTTATAGGAGATTTACCAAAGGATAAAGTTTCTCCAACGCGATTGTTTTCTAATGTAGGCCTGGATTATTGTGGACCATTCTCTATTAAGGAAAAGAAACTCCGAAATCGCGGAAAGGTTAAAGTTTATGTATGCATCTTTGTTTGGTTTGTGACTAAAGTAATTCATGTTGAGTTAATTAGCGATCTGACTACGAAGATTTTTTACCAGACGCGGACTTTCAGCAAATATTTATTCAGATAATGCTACCAATTTGTGGGGGCAAAGAACGAGTTAGAAAAATTAAATCAATTATTAAAATCTTAAGTGCACAATGATTAGGTGTCTGAATTTCTTAATAAACGGGAATTCCATTGGCACTTCTCACCTCCGAGTTCACCCCATTAGTAACCAGAACGAAGTGGCAACAGCAATGTGCGGAAAACATCAAAATCGGTTCATTAGTGATATTAAGGGAAGATAATGTGCCTTCCTTACACTGGACGCCGGGTAAAATTGTGGAGATTTTTCCAGGAGACGATGAAATAGTTCGCGTTGTCAGAATGAAAACTAAGTCTGGTATGTAGAAACGTAGTGTCACGCGTGTAGTGCCGTTACCGTTAGAACAGTGAAAAATAGGAATACGGAAATCATGTTCTTCATTCTATATGTAAAGTTAGATATTTAAGTTAACATAAGGTATTGCTTCTTAACGTTTTAAGATTTTAGTAATTTTATGCTGATATTCGTTTTATAAGAAATTCTAGCGGGTAATTTTAATGAAACACTTTTTAACTTGTGTCGTTGGTTTATTATCTTTTAAGAACATATACTCAGGTATCGACTGTTCATTCACAGCTTAACAATGAATAATCCTTTGTTACCTAAAATCGTAATAATTCCCCACGGTCCTGGTGATTTCATGTGTTTATAATTCTTTATCTTAATGTCCAATGCACACTGGTTGTAGACTTGGTAGCGACACGTTATAATCTTATGGAACTATTTTAACATGTATTTCGTTATTTGTATTTTTATAAACATTTTACATCTATATGACTATACCGTGCGTTCCTTATTAATTTCCAACGATATTATTTCTTATTTTCTAACAGTTTCATTGTTACAATTTAAAATGTTTTAGTTATGATTCAAAATTTGTAATGTTATAATTGTAATCCTTAGGTTTCTTGATTTATTTCTTAATTCATAGTATATTATCCGTTATTAGTCTCAATTTAGAATTCGCAGGTCGTGATGTTTTTATTGATAATTTAAAAGTCGTTATACTCTATAATCATGTTTTTTTCATGAAGTTTTATAGTGTAGTTCAAAGTTTTTTATTTTCATTCATTATATTTGTTATACTTAATTGAACGGAGACCGTTCAAGGCGGGCGGTATGTTTAGATTTGTAAATGGTTTCAGACTTTTATTATTGTCATTATTGTCACCTGTATTAAGTAGGGTTGTATGGCAACAATAAGTGGTAATACAATTTAGATATTGTTACATTCGTGACAATTATTCTCTTCAAAGAATATTCTTTGCGGTACCGTGGTTTGGCGGGATCCGCTCTCTTTATCTGGCCAGACGGGCTATATAGACCTGTCATTGTTTTTCTGTTCCAGATAATCGAACTTATTGTTTTACCGCGTGTTTGATAGTGTACCGACGAATAACATTGTTACAACGGAAGGGAATAAATATCGCCCAGCTTTTTTTATTAATCTAACTTCACTTATGCTTCAACTCTGATTTGATTTGCAACTGTACATATTTATACGTCATTATTAATTTGTAAAATATAGTTAAGTTCTAATGTTCACTGGAGGTTTATTATCACTACCTTTCCTTTAAAAAAAAGAATTAATACTCCACGTCTTGTTAATTCAACGCATGTGCTATTACTCAACCTGCAATAGCAAAGATCCTGCCTGTGATTTCACACTAATAATCAATTACTAAAACCTATATATAAATGGCATATATATGTATGATATGTTTTGTATATGGATAGGACCTAAAAGGCAATTAAACTCATTTCTAAATTTAATAAATTCTATCAATAAAAACATCCAATTTACTACTGAAATAGAAAACAATAATGGTGTACTAAATTTTCTAGACCTAAGTTTAAATATTACCGATAATAAGCTTAATTATAACATATACCGCAAAAAACGTTCACAGATGCTATTATTCTTTTTGACTCTAGCCAAAATTTTTCAATCAAACTATCAACTTTCCATATTTTAATACACAGATTGGTAACTTATCCCCTAAATGATTTAATTTTAATAACGAATTATTATTTATTAAACAACTAGCGTTAAATAATGGTTATAAAACAAATCTCATAGACAAACTACATAAAAATTAACCAAAAAGGATCATATCGAAACATTTTTACAGTAGTAATTCAAAACAAAATGAACAATGGCATCCAATTCGTTATATAAATAAGGTTAGTCATAATATAAATAATCATTTAAATAAAGAATTAAATTTAAATATAATCAGTTCAAATAAAAATAGTTTAAAAAATTTACTAGTGAACCACAAATTAACAAATAATGTAGCTTTTAAAAAATCTGGAGTTTATAAAATTAAATACAACAATTGTAATAGTGTTTATATTGGCAAATCAGGTCGAAATTTTAACATTAGATTTCATGAACATGAAAGACCAATTTAACCCAAAATTGTTTACAAAATAATCATAATATTAACAAAAATAGCCTTTCTATATTATATTTTCAGTTATGGCAAAAAATTAAATTTTCTGGAAAAATTAGAAAGTCAAAAATCATTATCTTCAAATCTAAACGTTACTTTAAATGACAAAATTGAAGGATACAACAGCCCACTATTTCGTATTCATGAAATTAATGCTGTAAATTCCACTAATTAACCCTTCCCTTAGGTATAAATTGCTTGTTGTATTATTTTCAAACTGGTATTCTTGTAATCCTCTTTAACAATGACCGAGAGCTCGAAACATATGTTAGAGTTTTCTAATAAAAATTCTGTGTGAAATATTCCGAATTATTTAAAATAATTTTGAACAAAAACTGTGACTTCATAGTTTCTACTTAGGTCCACAGGTCGTAATGCAAGTATAACCAACTAAAAGAGTAATGTAAGAAGTAATTGGTGCGGACGTGAACTCAAAATAAAAATATCAAGCTATAGAGCAAAACCTTATAGGTAGCTATAAGTAGTATTTACAATTAAAAAATGATATACAGGTTAAAAGCTGAAAGTTGCAATTAAGGAGTGCGAATAGGGTTAATTTAAATTTTACTGTTAGGATTTTCGTTCACATGTTTATGTCTGCTTGTCCACATCGCTTGCATACACATAAAGGTTGTATATTTGTATACACGCCCCCCAGCCGAGGAATGTGTATTAAGACGGAATACCGTCACATCCGACACCTTTATCTAATCTAGCTATTTTATTCAGTACATTTTCTACAGTATCTAGCATTTTATCTGCTGTAACTGTATCAGATTTATCACACTGTTTTACTATTGGTTTTGTTCGGTACGGCAAAAATAAAAAGGTCAGTAAACGCGCTATTATTTTAATTATTGCCAAAATCTTCGATCCCTTAGGCCTTGTAGCACCTGTTATACAAGCCATGGTCCTTATTCAGCAATTATGGTTTTTAAAATTAAGCAGGGACGAATCAGTTCCGATAAAGTATTTTACTCAATTGAACAATTTACTTTCCGATTTCTAATCTATTAATGATCTGACCATTCCGCGAAATATTTCAAAACAAATCGATACTGCATCGTTTGAATTACACGGCTTTTGCGATGCTTCAGAAATTGCTTATGGCTGTTGCATCTATATAAAATCAATTGATTGTAAAGGTTACTCTAATGTAAATTTACTTTGTGCCAAATCTAGGGTAGCTCATTTAAAACAGATGTCATTGCCTAGACAAGAACTTTGCGGCGCCACCCTCCTTGCTCGCTTAGCTACCAAGGCTAAGGACAAATTAGAACTAAAATTAACCAAATCATATTACTGGACGGATTCCGCAATTGTTGTTTCTTGGTTAACTTCTCCATCCAGGAGTTTTAAAACATTTGTGGCAAACCGAGTTGCCGAAATTCAGACATTAACGCAACCAGGTGAATGGCACCATGTCTCTACTTATGATAACCCTGCAGATATAAGTTCGCAGGGCGTTTCACCCAAAATGTTTAAAACCTCTAATCTGTGCTGGCATGGTCCAAAATGGTTAAGTAATGAATCAATGTTGTGGCCCAACAACCCCATTAATATAAATTCAATAGATACGGAAATCAGAAATCAGGAGTTGCGCAAGGTTAATAAATAGGGAACCGTCTCTCAAATTTCACAATTTATTGACATTTTTAAACGATTTTCTTCATTTAATAAATTACATAGATTCATTGCCTTTTGCTTCCGTTTTATAAACAATTGTTGACATACTTAAAATAAAAATATTGATTCACTTACTTTAGGCGAATTATATATAACAAAAACATATATAATAAAATCAATTCAATCCTGAGCCTTTGGTAATGAAATTTCTGATTTACACAACAACGAAAAAGTATAGTCACAACCTAGACGCTAGTCACTTCATACAATTACTAAACATTTTCCACAAAACCTTGCTTTTTTACATAGTTCACGTTACGTACATGCGTGCAACTAAAAAGTGTACAGTGGAAATAAACGTTTAAAAACCACTGTTCATTTATTTCCAAAATCCACAATCAACGAGGTTATTCTTATAATAGCCTGGAATATTCGTTCTTAACGATGTTCATCCAACAAGTTTTATTCTTTCTTTCTTTTATAATACTGATCTTAACAAGTCAGAAACATCTGTTTTATTTTTTCTTACTCTTATTATTACTGATTTTGACAAGTCAGAAACATCAGTTTTATTTTTCTTTCTTTTATTATAACTGATTTTGATAAGTCAGAAGTATCAGTTTTATCCTTCATTACTTTCATTATCATTGATTATGACAAGTCGGAAACATCAGTTTTATTTTTCTTTCTTTTATTATTACTGATTTTGGCAAGTCAAAAACATCAGTTTTACTATTCCTTCCTTTTTTCATTACTGATTTTGACAAGTCAGAAACATCAGCTTTATTTTTCCTTTCTTTTATTATAACTGATTTTGATAAGTCAGAAGTATCAGTTTTATCCTTCATTACTTTCATTATCATTGATTATGACAAGTTGGAAACATCAGTTTTATTTTTCCTTTCTTTTATTATTACTGAAAAAATATCTCGAATTGGTGACTAACCTCACCGCTGAAGCATGTATGGCTGCAATCCGCAGGTTTATTTCTCGTCGGGGGTTGCCCCAACATATATATTCGGACAATGGGACAAATTTTGTTGGTACAAAATCCCATATACAGCAATCATAATAGTTAATTCACAATCAGTCCGATGTTTTGGTTAATAACTGTAGCAAACTAGTTTTTTATTTTTTTATTTAGTTTTTAACCTCGAGGAGGGGAAATCTTCATAGACACCCCCGAAGGTGGGGGTATTGTCGAATTCTTACCGACTAAAACCCCTCCTCGAGAAGGGAGTGCAACCCGAAGGTTTTTCATCCCTGGGGAGGTTGGGATCGGGAAGTGGGTTGTTTGAGGTGTTGGGGGGGGGGGGATTGGGGAGGTGTAGAATTGTTAGGTGACCCATCTCGAATATTGGATGGGTGCTCGCGCTAAATAGCGAAGCTGTAGCAAACTAGGCATATCTTGGCATTTTATACCGCCTCGTTCACCGCATTTCGGAGGCCTCTGGGAGGCCGGAGTAAAATCCGTAAAATATCATCTAAAAAGAGTCACGGGAAATACCTTATTAACATATGAGGAATATTACACATTACTGACACAAATCGAGGTTGTTCTTAATTCACGTCCGTTATCCCCTACATCGAACGATCCTAACGACCTTAATCCTTCGACTCCTTTGCATTTTTTGATTGGCCGTAAGCTCAGCTCTATTCCAGAACCATCGCTATTAGACACCAAGGAAAACCGACTAACTAAATATGAGCACATACAGAAGATACGACAACACTTCTGGAAAATATGGAGCAAGGAGTACGTCAGTGAACTTCAGGTTCGCGCTAAATGGAAGAAAGATGGGAAGATTCATCTTCATGTTGGTACAATGGTACTGTTAAAGGAAGAAAACGCGCCTCCTCTCAAATGGCATTTGGGGAGAATCGTAGCGGTGCGTCCTGGAACAGATGAAATTGTACGCGTTGTGTCCGTGAAAACTGGTGGCGGAACTATTGTGAAACGCGTTGTGTCAAAGGTGTGTACACTTCCGTTGAAGCCACTCTGAATTTCCGTGTTTTTCTTTTGGTGTGACAAACATTTTTTTTTGCTTTCCTTTGTAAGCACTGTATCTTATTGTGTATTAGTTTTACTTTACGATTATAATGCTAGTTAGCTAGTTTTTGGTCAATTAAAATTAGTTATTAATCCTATTTTTATGTTTATCATATTCAAATTAGTCTTTAAAGTTTATTGAACTTTCAAGGGGGGCGGCTTATTAATGTAAATGATTTGTATCTTTGAAATATGTTTAAATGGAATTTTGCTTCTGTTATTTTTAAGACTCTGTATATGCAAGGATTGATACTTATTTAGTCTAGGAAGAATAATGAACAATGTTCGGGTGCTATTCGCATCGGCGGTTGACAGTGACCATTGTTCTCATTGCCGGATGTCGGAAAAATGTAAAACACGATTGAGAGTAGATAATAGGAAGAAAGGTTGTAACAATTATCAGTCAGTCTTTAGTCGTTTTAGTAATCAATTTTCGAATAATTATCAAATATAGTTTAGTAATCATAATCATCATTTTTGTAGAAAAGCAATATCAATATTTCCTTCGTTATCACCCTAATTTTAAGCTAGTGTAAATATTTTATATTAAAAAATTAATTAAAATCTACGGGGTGTTTTTCTTACAAAAAAACATCTTAAGGTAGAAAAGAAGTGGCACAACTGTGCAAAGGAAAATCGTACAGCGGCTCATTTCGAACTTTTCGGCGACTTAACCAGTGATAGTTTTTTGAATTGTTTTAAGCGATTTGTCGCTAGGCGCGGGTTGTGTACGGATGTTTTCTCCGACAATGTCATAAATTACATTGGGGCACATAATGAGTTAAATCAGGTTTATACCCTTATACCAGATTTATCCGAGGATTCAGAATTTACAAATTATTTGACGGGTTATGCGAGGCGGTGGTATTAGTATGTTTTTTCATTTAAATTTTTACCTTCATCGTAGTATTTATCTTTCTAGTTCAGGTATAATTTCGTTGAGTAAACAATGTAAACTGTATACTAGTAATACTATTTTAATAGCTAATAACCCTTCATAGTCTAGCGAATACCAATCTTTTATTCCTGATTTTGATCTATGAGTCAGATTGCTGTTCAAAAGAAAAACTTAATAAATCAGAAAACATAAAAATTTTACCTTTTCAAACGAATAAACTAGATAGAGAAAGTCTTAACGTAGCAAGCCTCAAACTTGACCAAATAAGTAAAACTACAGATGACTTACTTTCTTAAGAACCTTTTTATAAATCATCAACATCTAATAGATACTTCTTGTATTCTATGCTTGCAATTGTCAAAATATTTTTTGTATATTCAGTTTTTAAATTGTTATTTAGATTACGACGTGGATGTAAAAAGAATTGTAAGGATAACCATGATTATTCCAAATGTACTAATTTTACGAATTGTTTACATTAAATTTATATAAGAAAAACGAAACAAAAACAATATCCATTGAATATGACGAAACAGTGATCATTCAGTAAGTGACGTAGAAATACCTTTACGTAGAAGTGCAAGGATTGCTAAACTGAAAGATGCACCTTGATCTTCCAGTTTCTTAAGGGGGGAGGTGTAATGTACTGTTACGTCCCAAAGTTATCTGTATTTGTTTTAGATATACAATAGTAAAATAGTAAATATTGTCGACTGACCTAGGCTAAGTAGTATTAGATGTGTTCTCCTATCTCAATGACGAGATTTTAAATAAAACTTATTCTCTACAAAGTTATTGCAACTTAGTGTACGTTTAATTGTACGTTGTTAATAACCTTTAATTAGAGACTTTCATTCATTGCAACTAAGTGTACTATTCGGTATGTTGTATACAAGAATTTAAACTAATTATTAAATTGAACATTTGGTGCAACAACGACCAATAAAAATTTCGTTGTCCTGAGCTACGGTAAACATTCTGTCGAACCCAGAATACCTGGACTCAACAATTGGCGCAGTCAGTGGGATCCTTTATCAGTCCATCCAACAACTGTAGGAGCTACTACCAGAGGATTCATCTCACCTGGAACTACTCCAGTCCACGAAAGGAATTCGTCCTATAACTCTCTCTCACATGAAGTTTTCTTGTATCATATTAGGGTGAGTGATTTACAATTATCTACCGCCACAATTGATCCTGAAAATTTACCTATTTACCCAGAACTTCCCTTCTTTGCGGAAATTGAGTTACCTTTAGATAACCTAGTAGAAATGACTACCAATACCCAAGACAGTTTAGTGTTAGTGATATTATTACTCAAATTCCTGAATTTAATGGAGACGAAAACGGGATTAGTCTTTTTGAATTTAAACAAGCTGAATATGCTAAAGATAGGTGTCAACCATCCCCAGTTCATTTAGAATAATTAAATGAATTAATATTTTCAAAAATAAACGGTAGGGCTAGGCGATTAATTTCATCTGGCATAATAGTCGACGCAGATGAACTGTTTTCAGCACTAGAAGGTGCATACGATTTAGATGTCTTTAGAAAATTTGATTTGGGACCTTTTCACTGTTCAGAACAGGGAAGGTACTACTAAATCACTTTACAATAAGATTGTACCTTTACGCGACGCTATTTGCTCTTCTGCCGTTAAAATGAGTAACGAGCCTGTGGCACAAAGGGCTTTAGCTAATGCTTTTGAACAGATAGCTACAAAAACTTATTTAAGGAAACATCCACAAAATATTAGGACAGTTTTAATGTCAAAAGAGTTTAAAAATCTTGACAGTATATTTGAGCAAGCAAAACAACAAGAAAAAATGTTTAAGTTATGAGACGCGGAGAATAAATCATTTAAGACATCAAAATCTAGCGATCATTTTAGTAGTAAAAATTCAAAAGTTAAATTCCTTCCAAATCTAAAAATTGAAAATTCCGAACCGTCTACAAGTAAAATAAAAGACGAAAAACCTATTATTTGTAAGCAATGCGGTAAATTAGGCCATACTTGAGATAAGTGTTACAAATTAAAAAATACTGTTAAAGTAGTCGAACAAAATTCAGATTCAGAATCTGACTTAAAAACCACAAAAAATAATCATTTAAACTCGTTCCAGGATTCCTCAGAGGAAGGCACCAAATCCGATTAGTCGTAAAAGTCCTTCAGTAATTATGCAGATGTCAAATAACCAATCCACTAATAGATTACCTGTAAGTAGTTGTAAATTATTTGGAAAAAAATGTAAACTTCTCATTGATACAGGCGCAAGTATAAATCTTTTAAAGTTTTTTGACGGTTTACGTAAAGTTATAGAGAAAGGTAGTACATTACCTAATGGTATCAATGGTCATCTTTTTGCTACAGTTGGTACAGTTAAAACGGTCATAGATTATTTTTCTGTTAAATTTCACGTTATTAATAATTCAAATTTGGAAGTAGATGGAATTTTAACGCGAAAAATACAATTAAGGGAGTAATTTGAGAATGCATTACTTGTATTAAGGCTAAACCAACTGATAATTCTTCTTATTTCATGGGTGACCTTCCGCAAAATCGGGTAATTCAATCGCGCCCATTTTTAAATATTGGGATTGATCACTGTGGCCCATTTAACATTAAACAAAGGAAGTTTCGAAACCGGGTTAAAGTAAAGGTTTATGCGTGTATATTTGTGTGTTTTGCTACGAAAGCCATTCATATAGAATTAGTAACGGATTTGAGCAGTGATGAATTTATTGGATGTATTCGTAAATTTTTTGCTAGACGAGGTTATTCTCAAAATCTATACACTGACAATGCTACCAATTTCGTGGGAGAAAAAATGAAATTGATACGTAACCAAATTAATCTAAAAACCCAACAATAAAATTAAACACTATTTATTAAAGAAAGGTATAAATTGGCATTTCTCTCCTCCTAGATCGCCACACTTTGGTGGACGTTGGGAAGCGGCTGTAAAGTCATTTAAATTTCATTATCTTAGAATAGTAGGAGACAGGTTATTTACTTATGAGGAATTAATCACATATACGACTGAAATTGAGGCTATCCTTAATTCCCGACCCCTAACCACGTTATCCGATGACCCAAATGAACTACGAGCCCTGACTGCTGACCATTTTCTCATAGAAGAAAAATTCACTACCATACCAGATCAAAATCTGAGGCATGTGCCAAAAAATCGCTTATCAAGTAGGCAAGCTCTGCAGGAGATCAAACAACATTTTTGGCATAGGTGGTACAAGGAGTACCTAAATCAATTAAGCATTCGAACAAAGTGGCAAAAACAGACGACAAACGGCAAAAAAAATCGGGACCCTGGTGTTACTGAAAGAGGATAACACACCTCCCCTTCGATGGTCTCTTGGTCAAATTGTCGACATCTTTCCCGGAACGGATGGCACAGTTCGAGTCGTCAACGTGAAAACCAAGTGCGGAGTGTATAAGCGAAGTGTTACGCGAGTGATACCTCTTCCAAAAGAATAGACAATAGCGTGTTTGTTGTATTACATGAATGTCTAGATAGTTAAATTTAGTAAATCGAATAATTGTAATTCAATAGCTACCTAATTGTAGAAATATTAGTTGAACGGGGATCGTTCAAGGTGGGCGGTATGTTTAGACTGATTTCGGTTTATATTTGTAAATTTTAATCACTTAGATATTTTGTTTTGTTGTGACGATGTTTGTCATCGGTATATCTTCATAAGACGTGCGGTGAAACAATGGGTTTGACTATTAAGAACAGTAGAACAATGGGGGTCTGTATGGCCGGTCTGGCGGGATAATGCGAGCAGATCCTAATGAACCACGATACCGACAAGAACACTTTGTATAGTAACATGAAATAAACATATTAAATTTAAATCTTATGACTTTACGTAATTCAACAAAAAGGTTAAATCGGTGTATAATACAATACGCATAATACACCAATATTCAGAAATAATAAGTGTCAAAGCTTTTTAATTAGGGTTGTGCAGCAGTGAACACTAACAAGTAATAACTTGATGAAGGTTCAGTGCCTAAACGTAATAAACAAAATCTAATAGTAATAACAAAGTAAACAGACAACAACGTATTGACGAACTTTTGAAACAGATTAGGGCTGAACATTTGAACGATGAGGAAAAACATTCAATATTTTATTTAATTACTAAATATAATAGTATATTTTATTTGCAAGGAGATAATTTTACTAGTACGGATATATTAGACCATAAGATAATAACAACGGATGAATCACCAGTGGTCGCTAAAACTTATGAATACCTTCATACATAAGCAAGAGATTGAAAAACAAATAAAAAAATGAGGCTGTTATTCGCCTCAGTTTCTCATCTTGGAGCTCTCCTTTATGGATTGTGCCAAAAAAGCGTGATGCGTCAGGTGAAGTAAAATGGCGCATGGTAATCGATTACCGGGAACTGAATAAAAAAACCATTGGTGATAAGTATCCCCTTCATTTAATTGAAGAAATTTTAGACTCTTTAGGACGTACAACATATTTCACCGCGTGAGATCTAACATCGGGGTTTCATCAGATTAAGTTAGAAAAAAAATCCATCCCTAAAACAGCATTTACCCCTCCACATATCAACGCGCAATGAATCTGGCACTGAACGGTTTGACGCCATTTCAGTGCATGGTCTACAGAGATGATATAATAGTTTATGGGAACTCTCTGGTTGATCATAATAAAAAGTTAGAATACGTTTTTGAAAGATTAAGACAGTACAATTTAAAAATACAATTAGACAAATCCGAATTTTTACGTAAAGAGACTAACTTTTTAGGCCACGTCATTTCAACAGAAGGCATCAAACCAAATCCCGATAAAATCCAAATCATTAAAGATTACCCCATCCCAAAAACCCCCAATCAAATTAAATCTTTTCTTAGCTTAACCGGCTATTACCGTAAGTTTATTTCAAATTATGCTAACCTAGCAAAACCATTTCCAAAATGTTACCCGTAATCAGAATCCTCCTTATAAAGTCGAAGAAGTAACAAATTTGGAAAATGAGTCACAAATAGTATATGACGAAAACGGAAACGCCTACCTTCCTATTAACCCTGAAATATATCCCGAAGAAGACGACTACTACCCTGAACCTAATAACGAATTACTCGAACATGACTCACATGTACAAGAAACTGAAAATTTTCAAATACTTGCCTCAAGCAGACAGAAGAATACGTAGATTTAGACGATTTAAATAACTTATTAATTAGAACGCCTAGATTACCATATATACATTCATTTACTTTTAATTGTAAAATTTTAATAGGTAGCGGTGCATCAAAGTCAATAATGAATCCGGAATTGGCTGAACGATATTTTTCAGAATACCTTTACCATCGTCCATTTGAAATTAGAACGACACATGGTAAAACAAATGGTCAGTATCGTTTAAAAATTCCACTCTTAAGTTAATTTGGCGAAAACACGGTAGTTGAATTTTTAATTTTTAAATTCCATCAAACTTTAGACGCACTTATTAGCAATGTAGACCTTAAACTAATTCACGCTATAATCAACTATAATGACCAAACAATTACTACACCTAACACTGTCATTCCATTCCTAGAAACTAGAGACAAGATCATTAACACGTACACACTTACACAAATACCCGTCGCAATACACATAGGGAATTTTATTATTACCGATAATTATCAACACATTTTACCAGATATTTTAAATAATTATAACACTACCACCTAGCGACAGCGATACAATAGAATTTAACCCGTTAACAGCCCTGCGTACGGAACATATGAACAGAGAAGAAGGAGATAAAATTATTATGTTATCTCAGCAGTACAAAAACATCTTCCATAAAGAACAAACAAAACTCACTGCGGCCACTAATATAAAAAATCGTTCCGGTATCCTCAAAAACTTAAAGAGGAAATTCAAAAACAAATCACTAAACTTTTAAATAATAATATCATAAGACCTTCAATTAGTCTCTTGATGCGTCCGGGAAGAAAAAATGGCGTATGGTAATAGATTTTAGGGAAATAAACAAGAAAACGGTTGAAGATAAGTATTCTCTTCCGAGAATCGACGTTTTAGATGCGTTAGGAAAGTGTAGTTATTATACAACCTAAGACCTTGCATCCGGGTTCAATTGAAAAAACAGCCTTTTCAGTCGAAAATGGCGACTACGAGTATGTTCGTATGCCATTTAGCCTAAAAACCGGCCCTGAAACTTTCCAGCGTATGATGGATGAAGTTTTAAAAGAATATCTTTATAAATTTGCCTTTGTATATATGGATGATATAGTCATCTTCAGTAAATCTAAATCTAAAGAATATATCACTCATTTACGACTTATCTTTGAAACTTGAAGAGTGTAGGCTTTCACGGTCGGCGTCTAATTCTAATAAACGGTTCTCCGAGTTGATAGGTCGTGGTCGGTTTGGATTTACTCCTAACGTTTCGACACGAAGGGTTCTGTCGGTTAAGAAAGATCTAATTACCCCGATGAGGAAGTGTGGGATGTTGAAGGTGACAAGTTTTGTGATAAGTCCTTCGTGCCATACCCGGTCAAATGCTTGTTGTATGTCGAGAAGAAGCATGGTGGTATGGCGGCGTTTATTAAGGTTATCGGAAATATATTCCGAAACCCGGAGAAGTTGGTCGGAGTCGGCGGAAACCATACTGGAATTTGGGGATGATGTTATATCGCTCCACATGATCAAGAAGCCGGTTGAGTAAAATAGATTCAACTACTTTGCTCAGAGAGCTGAGCAGGCTGATGGGTCTGTAGCTTGAGGGAGAGCTGAGAGGCTTCCCTTTTTTGGGGAGACAGATAACAGTGGCTTCTTTCTAGACCGGAGGGAAGTGGTGGAGCCGCATAAAAGCGTTAATGATGTTACAGAGGTAACATGTTTCGATGGTAGGACTTTGAGAACTCCGTTCGGGATTTTATCAGCGCCTGGGGCTTTTCTCGTTTTCAGAGAGCGGATGGTGAGCTGAATTTCCCGGGGGCTGGCGGGCTTGAAATTGGGATCGGTGAGGGGGAAGTAATGCGCTGTGTGACTTATGCGCTCATGGAAATTGGCGAGGTCCACATGGCTTGGTAGTGGAGAGGATTGAAGGCTGAGAGAGTCTGCGTAAAATTGACTAATACCGCGCAGAACGACATGAAGGTCCCTGTCCTGGCGGAGCTGGTTGGTAGAGAATTCTACCTTGGATTCATCCAAAAAGGACGAGAGACGGCGGAAGTCATAGACAGAGTTTGGGTAAACTCTTATCGCGTCGATGGTGTCGATAGCACGACGGTGAGCAATGCCATGCTTGTCCATGGCACGGAGGATTTTTGGCCAAAGGGATTTTTGGCGGATTATTATTGGGGCGGCGATTTTCTATTTTGGCTGGGCTGCTCAGAATCAGAGTCTGAGTCAGCGACCGATGAGGAGGAAGACGATGTCATAAAGGGAGATCGTCTCCGGCGTTTATTCCGCCTTTTGCCGGGTTCCTTGAACCCGTCGTCGGCGGCGGATGGGGCTTCAGAATTTGCATTCTGAGAGGGGGGTGGGGGTGGTTGATGAGATGCTAGGCACCGGGTCTTCGGCCATGGGGATGGGAGAAGCGGCAACGGCTTGAGAGCGAACGTATTCGCTGAGCACGGCGATGGTATCCTGTAGCTCTTTGATTTTCGCTACGGCGTCTGATAGGGAAAGTCCCTCCAAGAGACCGGGTCCCTTGGGGGCGGACATCTTTTCTTGACTGGTAACCAGTCGAATTTTTTCGGAGTGAATACTCCAGACAGGGAAAGAAATTTGTTTCGGGTAGAGGACTTGAATGTATTTGTATTTGTTGTGTACGTAAAGTGTGCTTGTTCAAAGGGACTTTGCGTACTCGGTCCCAGAGAACGGTGTTAATTAGATAAAACTTGCTTACCTATAACGGCTGGGCAGTTGTTGTCGTTCGCAGTTGTGGTTGGTCGGCTGGTATGTTCGGGCGGCGACTTGCAAGTGCGAGCGTTCGACGGGCGGTAGCTGGCTTCGATCGGCCGGTGAAGCACTGGCAGTGCGGAGACGTCGGTATTTGCTGTAGCAGCGTTTGTAGCTTGCGAATGCGGTAATTGCGTGCGGAGCACACGGTCGAATGTAAGACGAGAAAGAACGAAGGTTCGATCTCGAATGCTCAGGTGCTTTTTTTTTATGTTTTCGTGGAAGAGGGAAAATCTTCGAAAGACACCCAGCCGTCCGTACGACTGGGTAGTGTCGGATCCCCGAGGAAGGTGTCCTCGGACCTACCGACTAAAACCCCTCTACCTCAGGCCGTTATAGGAACTTGCGTTCCTCTTCAGCCGTGTGGAGTCATAATGTATGTTGTTTTTGTTTATGTTGGGACAAACCAACGGAAACAACTACTCCGAGGGCAAATACCCCTACCGGCATTGGATTACACCGTTGGTTTGAGGTTGGGTTTGGGTTGTATTATCTGATGACCTACCACCGTTGTTGATGTATTCTGTGAATTCGTTGGGGAGATTGGGAGTTTTTGCCAATAGTTTTGCAGGGGGGAATGGTAGTTTATTTTTAGGTTTACGTTTTAGTCTTCAAATTAAAACGCTTCTCGGCCTTTTGGCTAAGATCAAAGTGTAGCTTCTTATCAGCTTAATATCTGTGCAGTGTTTTAAAACAGACAGTTGAAATCTGCGACTCCAAAATGGAGCCGCAGGTAAAAGTGACATACAGTGCCGATGTTGACGAGTTTAAAGTGCTTCTGCCTGTGCGGGCTGAGGAAGTTTGGCCCTGTCCATTATGCGCGTGTGTTCGTTACAAAGGAGGGTCGAAATTCGATGGTCTCCGTCGCCATATTAAGCTACAACACGTATCAGCAACAATTACGTATGAATGTTGGAGATGTGGATTTCGAGCTCCGGCAGAAAAAGCATATCCGAGGAAAATCGTCACGGAGCATTGCAACACGTGCGTTCCGGAGGTGCAACCCGCAATCGGGGGCAGGGCAGACACGGCAAGGCGCAACAACATCAGACGGGAGCTACTGCCTAATAGAGCACAGGTAAATGAGGGGGTAAACGCGCAACAACACCGACGCGTTACGCGGCAGAACACCCGTCGCGGCCCTTCTCTTCCTCCAGAGCACATCGAAGTCAACGTGCAAATACAGCAACCAGAGGAGGAAGAAGAGTCATCTGAATCGTCCTCCGAGGAGGAAGTAATTCCAACGAGGGGGGCGGAAGGCCCTGTACAGCCGGCTCTAAATGCAAGTTCCCCAGTCGCAACGAACTCGACCGCGGCAGTGGCGCCAACCACACCAACGTCGAACTCGTCATCGTCACCATCATCATCACGCGGCACACCGCCATTTTCGACACCGCCGAGCGAGTCCAACAACAACACGACTCGCACACAAGCGTCGCGCAATATCAACAGCGCGACACAGCAGCAGACAGCGCCGAGTGTGTCTAATAACATCACGACACACACACCTGTAAGACGCGGTACCAACAGCGTCGAGCCACGAGCCACTGGCGTGACAGGTGACTCAAACGTTAGTATTTCGTCGGCGTATGAAATAAGCAGCAGCAGCACCCGCACACCTACACCGAATATCGAGTCGCAATCCGACGCGGCAACGCACACCACGAACCAGCAATCGGCTGCTCTAGATGAAGCCGAGCAGCAGACGGCTAATGCAGACCAGCGTAGACGACAGGGATCGCGTGAGCAACGTGAGCTCGTTACCGAGCTTGTAGCAGTGGCATCACGTGAGCAGCTGGAGTCGCTTATGCCGAGAGTTGCTGTATTCCTGGGAAGATTCTCGAGCAGGAACAGCAACGATAACAACAACAACGATCGTGGTGGTGGCAGCAGCAACAACAATAACATCAACAACAGCAGAAGTACATCTGCAGGAGGGAGAGTGCAGCGAGCAGCGCCAGCTGTGAGAAACCGTCCTACCGATCGGATTCAGGAGGCCAAGAAAATCCAACGGCTCTACCGTAACAACAAAAAGTCAGCTGTTCAAAGGGTTCTCGCAGGTCCAAATCAGGTCTGCGCGTGAAACTTAGCAAATATTGAGACCTTTTTTCAGGAGTTGGCTGCTCGTAGAGCTGGAAGAGCAGACTGGCCGAACGTTTTCGATCAAGTGGAGCCGACCCCGGAGAGCAACGATGATCTGTGCAGGCCAATCGAGTCGGAGGAGGTGATCGCCTGCCTGAGCTGCCGATCCAACACGGCGCCGGGCCCAGACGGTGTCACATACGCCGACCTCAAGAAGGCCGATCCCGGGGCACGTGTGCTGACAGCACTAATGAATGCTGTTTGGCGTACAGAGGCAGTTCCCGCTTCGTGGAAGGAGTCAAACACCATTCTCCTGTACAAGAAGGGGGACCCGATGGACATTCGCAACTGGAGGCCGATCTCTCTTGGAGACACGGTCCCAAAGCTGTTCGCTGCCATACTCTCGAACAGAGTCAAGAAGTGGGCAGTGACCAACCATCGGTTCAGCGACGCACAGAAGGGCTTCCTGCAGTTCGAGGGCTGCTTCGAGCACAACTTTGTCCTGCAGGAGATAATTCGCAGCGCCAAGAAAAAGAAAGGCAAGCTAGCGATCGCCTGGTTGGACCTGACGAGCGCGTTCAACTCCGTGCCTCACTCGTCCATCCACCGAGCCCTGGAAGGTCACGGAGTCCCAGCAAAGGTGAGAAACATCATCGCCAGCCTGTATGCAGATATGAGGACACGTGTGCGGGCTGCTGGCGGAGAAACAGCACCCATCTGCATCCAATCGGGGGTCCGACAGGGCTATCCATTGAGCCCAGACATCTTCAACCTCACTCTGGAGGTAGTGCTACGATGCATGAAGAAGACGGAGTGCGGTTACATGTTCGAAGGCAGGCGCTACACCATCTTTGCGTATGCCGACGACGTGGCGATCGTGTCGGACTCTCCGGAGGGACTGAGGAGACTGCTGCGAGCGGCGGAGGAAGGCGCGGCGGCAGTGGGACTGACGTTCAACCCGAACAAATGTGCGACACTCCACGTGGACGGCGACAGGGTCCTGCCGACCCAATTCAGCATCCAGCAGTCGCCCATCCCTGCACTCTCTTCCGACGATGCCTACGAACATCTGGGCATCCCCACTGGTTACCAGGTTCGTCAGACGCCCGTCAATACCATCAAAGGGCTCCTTGAGGACGCCAATAAAATCGGCGAATCTGCTTGCCCCGTGGCAAAAGCTGGACGCGGTGGGAATTTTTCTACTACCGCGTCTCGACTTTATTATGCGTTATCTCTCAGATGATATGCCCGTTCCTCCCTCGCCCGCCACATTTTGGTTAAAAGTACGCATCTCATCCATCAAGCTGACCAAGAAGCTGGGATTGAGATGGTCCTGGTGTGGAGACAGGGGGTCGTACAGCCTGTCCTGTGGAGAAGGAGAGGGTGTGGAGACTGTCACGTCGGACCAGAAGAACCAGGTCATCAGCATGCTGCGGCGCAGTCTGGCCAGGTACTACGCGGGGACCCTACTTGCCAAACGTGACCAAGGCAAGGTCTTCGAGGTCACTCGGAAGGCACCAGTGTCCAACCACTTCCTCCGAAATGGCAGAAATACCCGCTTCTGCGACTGGCGCTTTATACATCGCGCTCGCCTTAAAGTCTTGCCACTGAACGCTGCCCAAAGGTGGCGACCTGGAGCGGACAAGAGGTGTCGCAAGTGCGGTGACCCTCTCGAGACACTGCCGCACGTACTCAACCACTGCGGTCCACACGCAGCAGCACGACAACTGAGGCATAACAACCTACAGGATAGACTCGTCAAAGCCGCAAGATGTCGAGGATCCATCACAGTGAATCGGATGGTCCAGGGGGTTCACTAAGACCAGATGTAGTCGTTCGCGACGACGCAGAGCGTCGCATCACCATCGTCGACATCTGCGTCCCGTTTGAAAACCGGAGCAGTGCCTTCGACAGAGCTCGTCAGGAGAAAATAGCCAAATACCAGCCTATAGCTGAGCAACTGACGAGCCAGGGCTATACTGTCCGAGTCGAGGCCTTCGTCGTTGGAGCCCTTGGAGCCTGGGATCGTCGGAACGAGCCTGTGCTTCGTCTGCTGGGAATCGGACCTCGCTATGCTGGGATGATGAGGAGGTTCATGGTCGGCGACACCATCAGATGGTCCAGGGATATCTACGTGGAGCACGTCTCGGGCGTGCGCCAGTACAGTGAAAGTGTGACTAATGAGCCCTAGGGCATTTGTGTCTGTGATAGCTATTGTGATATCTAGTCGTGTTTATACTGTGTATACTTTTTTCCAGCAATTTTTATATCTATATACACACTATTGTGATTTTATTTTACTCTATAACTGTTGTATATTAATTTATTGATTTTTTACCTTTATTTATTGATTATTTTATGACTGTTTATTATCATCAGACGTGTTTATGTGTATATATTTTATATGTCCTATGTTTATGCGTACTCTACAGCTACAAGCTCAAAAAGAAAAGTGAAGTGATATTTTATTAATTTTGAAACTATAAAAACTATTGACTGAACTATAGTGAAACAAATGTGATACTATGAATATTAATAATTAAGCAGCTACACTGACACATCTACACATGTAACCCTCTATAGAGGGAAGTATTTGAATTTAATTAAAAGCATTTAATCTGTTCTTATCAGATGCTTGACTGCCCGGGTATTTATATCGTTCCGGACGGCGGAGGGCGGGGCTTCAGTTTCTGCTGCCGTGCGCATTGGACGGATAGTGGCTGTTTTCAGAGAAGGAATCGAATTCTTATATAGTTTTAATCCTTCTTCTTTTTTTTTTGTTGAAATTAAACGGGTGTTTATAAATTTCGATGGCTTCGCGGTAGAGTCGAGGATAATAATTGCTGCATTTAGTTACAACTTCAACGTTGTCAAAATTTATCTGGTGGTCCCCCTCAGAAAGAGCATGTTCGGCGACTGCCGATTTATCTACGTAGCCTAGGCGACAATGGCTTCTATGCTCTTTTATTCGGGTGTTTGTGCTCCTTTTTGTTGTTCCGACATAAAGTTGACCACAGCTACAAGGTATACGGTAAACACCAGGTGTGGTTGGGTGGTCTTTTTTGTCCTTCGTAGATCTGAGGTGCTGTTCTAATTTTGTTCTAGGCTTGAAGATGACTTTTATCGACTGTTTTTCCAGTAGCCTTCCTATTCGGTCTGTGATTCCTTGTATATATGGTAAGAAGACTTTTCCTAAGGGGTTAAAGACGTTGCTGAGCAAGAGATACCAAATATAGACTCCCCTTCTGAATACACTGTTAAAAGATTAAGAGAAATTAAATTCTTCTACGAACAAACACGAAATAGATCACAGCTATCAAATCAACAAACACACAAAATTAAACGACAAGAACACTGATAAATTACCCGATCCCCTTCCGAAAAAAGTTTATGTTAACGACAAACAACATCAGAAATTAAAAAACCCTTTTAAACCTGAAGAAGTTGTTTAAAATAAAGACAATTATATTTTAGGGATAACATAAAAAAATAAAACAACAAGAAAATTTTCTAAACGAAAAATAAAAAGAGTAAGAAGATGTATTTCTCTTCAAGGAAAAAAATGAGAATACACCCGCTCATCTTAATAGCAATACTACCAGTTCTTCAAACTATTAGCGTTAATCCCATTAATACAACTGTAACGTATCTAGAAGATAATCTCGGAGACGCATACTTGATTAGTCATTAATAAATTTGCTTATAATATCAATCTGACACAAATTAGATCAACCCATTTGGAATAAATTACAAAGACCACTATTTTAAAATACCTGGTAAAAAGTGATTTAATTATTATTATGAAAAATATATTAAATCAAATTCAATATACTTTAGACATAGGAAGTGCTTCATAGCTTGATCCATACATAGACTTACTAATATACCACTCAGAGAAACTGATTATTACTCAGAATTAAACACGATATCTGTGAATAATGGTTTCGATCCATCTATTGTTACCAATATTCTTAATAAAAAACTGAAAACAAAAACCAGGTCTTCCATTTATATTAGTAATCCTACCACTAACAAAAATACGATTAATTATTGTTCTATTAATTTAGTTAAGACTGCTACGAACAAAATAGTAACACGCTTAAAGAAACTCGATCTTCATCCAGTGGTAACCAATAACAACAATTTAGGTCGTTTATTGGTTAATAACAAACAAGAAATCGAAATAATGAAAAGAAACGGAGTTTATCAAATCAACTGCAAAAATTGCAACACTATTTAACATATATCGGTCAGAGTGGCCGTGCCTTTAATATTAGACTGAAAGAACGTGTAAATAGCATTAAGAAAAAACTATGTACAACAGAATTATCAAAACATTGTGTAGGTGAAAACCATGAAATTGATACGGATAACGTAAAAATATTACATGTTCAACCCAAAATTAAAAGTTGAATCTCCTAGAAAATCTAGGAATCAAAAAAGCATTGTTTTCAAAATCAAATTTAATAAATAACCAAATTGAATTATCAATAAGCAATACACCTTGTGTGAGGTTGCTAGTCCTCCATTGGGCGCCTCCCCGGGTGGCGGATAGGGGAACGCTCAGCAGATATGCTGGGCAGTGGGAAAGTAAAATACCCAGGGCGGACCAAAACTAGCACAGGACACGACGGATCTTCATGTCAGGAGCGGTACTCCAACAGCGTCTGTTCCAGGTTGGGTGGCTTTTATCCAAACCTAGGAAAGCAACGGGAATCTACCAAGGTATAATAATTTTCCCCAAGATACTTACTATGGCTAAAAACAAAAAGACCACCGCCCTCAGTCCTGAGCACCCCTTGAATGGGGAGAGGGTGCGAAGAATCTCCTATCACAAAGAAGAGTAGGCACATGGAATATGCGGAGCATACTTCAACCTGGAAAGGCGGCAAACACGTTCAAGGCAATGCTGCGATTGAAAACTGACATACTCGGAATCAGCGAAACCCGGTGGCCTGGCTCTGGAAAATGCGAAGTAGAAAACCATCAGATTTACTATTCTGGAGATGAGAATCCTCAACATCGAAATGGAGTAGCAATAATAGTAAAGAAAGAGGTTAATAGTACTGTGCTAGGATTTGTTCCCATCTCTGACAGGGTAGCGATAATGAAGATCAATGCAAAGCCCTGCAAGCTAAATATTGTTCAGATCTACGCTCCAACACCTGAAAGTTATGAAGAAAAAATAGACAAATTCTATTCAGACACGAGAGAGACTCTTAAACGTACACGTAAAGAAGATATTACCGTTCTTGTGGGGGATTTTAATGCCTAAGTCGGCTATGGGGATGATGATGACGTTGTTGGAAGATACGGGATAGGAGTACGAAACGAGAGAGGAGAAACTTTCCTCTAATTCTGTAAAGAGTTTAATTTTGTAATAATGAACACATGGTTTAAACTACCACCCAGATATCTATATACTTGGAGGTCCCCTGTCGATAACGAGCGGCATCTAGTAAGGAACCAGATCGATTTTATATCAGTGAACAAGAGGTTCCGAAACTCGATAACATCCGTAAAAACCTACCCTGGAGCAGACGTTCCATCCGACCATAATCTATTATTATTCACTTTAAGACTACGCTTAAAGAAACTTACAAAATCAAATCGAATAAAATGAGTGTATACTCATAAACTTAAAGATGAAAACACCAAAATCGAATCAAAAAATGAATTAAATGCAAGAATAGTTGAAATTAAGGAAAGATCATATACCGATATTGAGCAAAAATGGATGGATATAAAGAACGTCATAGTAGAGACTGCAAAATCCAAACTTGTAACAGGAGAGAAAAGAAAAAACTCTAGATGGATAACTGGAGAAATATTAGACCTCATGGAGACGCGAAAAAGATATAGAGACAAGAACGAAGAGACATATCGACAAATCCATAGCCAGATCAAAAGGAAAACCAAAGAGGCAAAAGAAGTCTGGTTAGCGGAGAAATGCACTTAGATAGAACAACTGAAACATCAACATGACTCGTTTAACCTTCACAAAGGAATTAAGGAAGCTGCAGGTATATTTAGATGTAGAAACACAGGGATAGTTACAAACATAAATCGCGACGCACTTCTGGATATTGACGAGAAAATTAAACGGTGGAAAGAATATATGAAGAATATATGAAGTTCGGGGAATTTTAGAGAAACAAAATACAGAATCTGGGCCACCCATTACTTCAGAAGAAGCTGCAAATGCAATCAGAAAGTTCAAAAACAACAAAGCAACAGCATACTTAGAATCTCAGGGATCTATCATGTAACTAATGAAACTGTGCTACAACGAATGGGCAAGGAAAAAGAAGTTTTAACCTCGACCAAGGAGGGAAAACTCTCGTACTTCGGACATGTAATGCGAAACCAGAAATATAGCCTACTTCAGCTTATCATGCAAGGCAACCTTAACGGCAAAAGAAGCCCTGGAAGGCGACGAATATCGTGGCTAAAAAAACTGAGACAATGGACAGGGATGACATCCATGGATCTATTCCGGGCTGCAACAAATAAAATCAGATGGGCTATGGTAATCGCCAACGTCCACTAAGGATACGGCACATGAAGAAGAAGAAGAAGAAGAAGAAGAATACACCATTGTTGCTAAGAAACTTATAACTTCACGGTTTTCACCCCCTTCTCCTTTTCCTCTCCTCGAGAGGATCCAGTTGTAATTATATATATATACATGTTTCCTGTATTAAGTGACACCCACAATAATGAATGCATTTGAGGCACCCCATGTATATGTAATATAAACAAATAACATTGTGGCACCCATACATTATCCGTTAAATGAGGCACCCAATATATACAAAATAACACATAAGTATCGAATGCAGCTTCCGGCACCCTCTTCCGGGAACTCGCCGCGTTCATGACTAAACAACTTTACTGATAAATTATTAATTAAACAATAGCTTGACCTTGTGCAAATTAATACAATGGTTAGTTTGACGTTGAGAAGTTTAAGAAGTATAGTGTATAAACCGATGTTAAAATCCAGTACAATGAGCACCCGTGGAAAAAGATTAGTAGCTTTAGCGATAAAAGTTAAGTAAAATTATAAATAGTTTTTTACATTGGACTAAGGGTAAAATGGAAAGGGAATAATTATTTGGGTGTTTTTTCGTCATGTTCATGTTCGTCCAGGAATGGAAATGTTTGTCAAATGCTCAGAATCTACTATATCTGTTCGATTTAATTTTTTGCTTCTGGATTAAAAAGTCAATTTTATAAGTAAAAAATAAAGAAACTGGCAAATCAATAGCAGGAATCTTTTTTTATTTTATACTACCGACCAACGTTTCGCTTTGCAATATTAAAACTTCGGCAGGGTATATTATAAAAGTCACAAACGTTGGACATCGAAAATACAATTAAAAGTATTAGATAAAAGATATTCGATTTCAATGGTTGTAAGTTATTAATTAGGAATGTCACGATCATAACCATTCAAATTTATTTCAGTAAAAAACGTTTCGGTTACCCATCAAACAAATGTAATGACCAATCTAAAAATCAAGTTGTTTCCCGGAAAAATTCAGTATTAATACCTAAATTTCCTGTTGTTAAATTAATGTATTTAAATCGGTTAAAATAGATGTTATTTATGTAATATTTATAAAAATAGCAAGATCCTTAAATAATCGACAAACCAGTTGAAGGTTTACCTATTAGACAGTGCAACGGTTGGTATCCCCGCGGTACAACGGTTCTTTAGGACAGAGTTTGCTATGTCCAAAATGAGTCATGTAAAATGATCGCTCTTCTGCTTATATCATAGTTTATTTAATATTTAAATTGTAATATTCGTTATAAAAAGTTATCATTGTTTAAGCAAACGTTAGAAAAATAGCAAAATTACGCAACTTTTGTAAACGAATGTAGTTTTACTTTAGTTACCTACACTTTCGAATTTGATTTTTTTATTACTAAGAAAGGAACACTTTTACAAAATATGGATTTTCAAGAAAATTAAAATATTAAATAAAATCAGATAATAGAAAGACTGTTTACGGTGCATTCTTGATGAAACATATTGAACTAACTAATTACAAAGGAAAGAAAATCACAAAAATGTTTCAACAGTATATTTTTTCGAAAAAGACCGACTGGTCAAAACAATTGTCGAGTTTTCGAAAAAATATACTGTTGAAACATTTTTGTGTTTTTCGTTCCTTTTTAATTAGTTGGTAAATCAAATATGCCGAAAATTTTCCATTTAAATGACTCATTTCGGAGTCTGCTATTTTGCAAAATTAACATACTCTTTTCTTACTATAAAGGGAACACTTTCGCCAAACATGGAATTGAAAAAAAAAGCATATTAAAAAGTAACATGACTTTCGTATAGGTACAACTCCCGATTTTTTTTTAATTACGTTTTGACATTTACAACCTACCCTGATGAAGCTTTAATATTGTAGAACGAAACGTTGGCCTGATTATTTAATGTAATAAAAAAAATCTCCACTTGAATTGCTCGATTTTCTTCATTAATGATATCAGGGGAAGAGGTGTACATTATGCTTAAGTAATAATTTTATTAAAAAGAGCAAGTCTTTTTTCATGTAGAAAATTTGACACTTGCTGAGGATAGCGATGTTTCCTCACGTGAAAGTAAATCAGAATACGTCCCATCGTCACCCAGCACCGAAAGTTCGGGTAGCGTTTCCAATGGAACTGTGACAGAAGCATTGGAAAAACTATCTCCTGTACAGGTAAATCAAAAAGAAGTAGAAACGGTAATTTCAAAGGCTGAAGTGGATATAAGCAAAGAATGCCAAAACAACTTTACGGTAAGTTCATCCAACTTCTGGGTAAACCTTTTTACTAAGTTCACTTCATGGTAATAGGAGGAATACATTAACTATGAAATTCTTCAAAAGCTGAGAACAGTTTTCCAAAAAAGTAATATAATAAATAATCCAATTAAAGATAGCAAAAAGGTCAGTACTTTCACTAAATGTTAGATAAAATAGGGTAGATAAATAACATTTTATAAAAACTTCCTGTAATTCAGATCACGGACGTATATAGATCGCCCTATGCTTACTAGCAACAAATACAAAAAAAACAGTTTGCAAATTCTGTGATGATGAGATAATCTCAAGGCATTTCGGCAGACATTTGGAAAGAAAACATGGTGAAGAGAAAGAGGTGAGAGAAGTTTTAGCAGCAAAAACAAACAGTAAGGAAAGGAAGGAATTGATTGCCATAATAAGAAATAGCGGAAATTTAGATTATGGTCTTCGTGGCCACATAATACCTAAACGGCGAAATCGTTACTATAGTGCAGACGAATCCGAATATACAATTTGTATGCATTGCAAACCCTACTATAAACGAACAACTTTTAGTCGTCATATAAAAAAGTGCTTCGCGAACTCTTCAAACAAAAGTGAGAAAAATAGAGTACGGCCCCTGACAGAATCATTGGTTTATTCTGCATCCCAAAAAACAATTGGCGAAACACTAAACAAATTAGCAGTGAAAAAAGTAATATTTCAAAAAATGCAAGCCGATGAAATAACTTCTGTTGCTATCAATGACACGCTAATTGTTTTTCTGGGTGACAATTTGTTGAAAAAAACGAAAAATAAACGAAGCTTATATCATATTTCTAACAAATTAAGAGAATGTGCAAGATTTCTTCTTGAAATGAGGAAATTAGGGCCTTACACAAGCATGCTCTAAACATTGACGCCACAAAGCTTTGACAATGCTATTGAAGCAACTAAGCGAATAGCGAGATTTGACGTGAAAACAAAAATTTTTGGAGCCGCATCTTTGGCGTTGCATTTTGGGACTACTCTCAAGCTTCTAACCAATTTAGCAGAAAAATTAATTTTACGCCAGAAAGTAAGTTTACCCGTGCAGAATGTAGAAGAAACATTGCTTAATTTGAATAGAATGCAAAAATTAATAGAGAGTCAATGGACGATGGAAATTGGAAGTCTAGCACTGAAAGATTTAAATGAAAGATCTGCCGCTAAACCAAAATTACTTCCTGTGACTGAAGATATAATGAAATTGAAATCTTTTCTAGAAGAGGCAGCACAACGAGCTTACAACCTGTTAAAGATTTCTAAAACAATAAACAACGTTAAAATTTTAGCTGAAACAACCCTCATTTTAACAATTCTTCATAACAGAAAACGAGTCGGTGATATCCAGTATTTGGATTTGAATTCATACAAAAATCAAATGGATGCAGATAGCACTTCGATGGAGCAAACTGAAATGGCCTCGTCATTATCAGAAAATGAAAAGATATTGACAAGACATTACAAAAGGATTGTGGCAATTGGGAAAGGAAGCAGGGCTGTAATCATATTAATACCGAAAAGTTTACAATCTTTCTTTTCCTTACTGTACACCTTAAGGACTACTCAGTCTTGGTTTCAGCAGGAAAATACATACCTGTTTACGTACCCTAAATCATTACAATGGATTAATGGTTGCTCCGTGATAAGAAAATATGCGAAGCAATGTGGAGCAAAGTACCCAGAAATACTCACATCCTGTCGATTAAGGAAACACATTGCAACAGTAACACAAGTTCTCAGTTTAAAGGGAAACGAAATAGAACAATTGTCAAAATTTATGGGACACACATCCAAAATACATCAAAACTTTTGCAAGTACGACGTAGTTTGATAAATTTTCTAAATTTATAATTATAATTTACAATTACTTAGACTACCTCAAGACATTTATCAAGTTGCTAAAGTGTCAAAGATTCTACAACTAATAGAAAAAGGCGAGGCTGCTCGTTTCAAAAATAAGTCACTTGAAGAAATAAAGATAGACATGGAAGACATTGAATTGGACTTGGATAATGACGACAAGGAGAAACGAAAGACCAAAAACGGTAATTATAGTCAAATGGTAGGGAAGTTAACATTTTGTTTGAAGTAGTAAAATTTTACAATCAGTTTTTGGGGCTCCAACTACTTCCACTAGGCTGTCACCTGTAGTATCAAGAAAGTAATTTGTTTTTTATATATTTACAAAATCGCAAACTTTTCAAAAAATTATACAAATCTATTCATAGCTTATTCAATAAATATTCTGTTTATAATTAATAATTCATTCGTAAAACTGTACTAATTATCAGCTACAAAATGAAAAATAATGGCAGTTTTTTATTGATCCAAATGCTAGGTGAATACTGAATTAATGGAAGTTATTGATATTTTAACTATGTATAAGAAAGGCTCTTATATGTTTTTGTAAGACTTATGGTTACAGAGAAATATCAGAAAAATGACTGCAGTAATCGATTTTCTGCTCACCACCGCTTACCCTTAGAAAAATTGTTGCCTAATCAGAATGTTAACCTACCCCGTTTTTCTCAATCATTTGACTAGGTCATAACTGTGTCACCTTCATGTCATGACTTACACTTCAATATTATTTATTAGATGAAATAGTTAATAACAATAGAACTACACACACAGTAACACTGTGAGTGATTCCGTTGAAAACATACTCAATTATGAAGGGAATTGTTCTTATATTGGTAAATATAAAATAAAATCTTGCATATCAAAGACAAATTAATGTTTTAAAATTTATCGGTTTTGTAGATGAGGAGACACTTAATGCAAATGACAATGGCGAAGACATTAATGATTTGAATGAAAGCACCTCTAATAGCGGTAAGTTATAAAGTTACAAAATTTTGGTTATCGATTACTAACTGTATTTCCTTATCAGAAAGGTCAAAGTTACCAAACGAACCGGGAACAAGCAAAGAATTGATCATAACAAAGAGTGGTAAGTGTAACGAAGTTTTATACTTTCTACCTCTAAAGTAAGAATATTTTTTTCAATACCGATGAAGAAGAAAAAATACTCCATCCTGATTCATAAACATTTATCTGTGCTAATTGTGGTCTTGTTGCAGGTATTAGACACAGATGGAGAGATGATCAAAAAAAGATCATGTTAAATTATTTTAAGAAGAATGTTAAGAATAAAAAGGCGCTAAAGAAAAAAGAGTGTGAAGACTTTATTGACAAATTTAAATACGAATTTAAAGGCGTCTCATGGCTGCGTGTAAAAACTTTTATTTTTAATGCATGCCGATAAGTTCTATGGCTTTTTTTTTAGATTTTTGTATTTTAGTTTTTGTATTTTATTTTTTGTATTTTTTATGAAAAATCTTTATCTTCAAATTTAAACGTTACATTAAATGAGCAAATTGAAGGCTATAACAGCCCACTATTTCGTATTCATGGAACTGTAAATGCTGTAAATTCCACTAATGACACCTTCCCTTAGGTATAAATTGCTTATTTTATTATTTTCAAACTAGTATTCTTGTAATCCTCGTTAGCAATGACCGAGAGGTCGAAACATATGTTAGAGTTAGAGTTAAATATCTTGGGTTATTCCGAATTATCTAAAATAATTTTGAACAAAAACTGTGATTTCCTAGTTTGTACTTAAGCCACAGGTCGTAAAAAGAGTAATGCCAGAAGTAATAGGTGCGGACGTGTCAAAATAAAAATATTAAGCTATGGGGAAAAACCTTACAGGTAATTATAAGTACTATTTACAGTTAAAAAATGAAATATTGATTAAAAACTGAAAGTTGCAATGAAAGAGTGCGAATAGGGTAAATTTAAATTTTTCTGTTAGGATTTTCGTTCGCACGTTTATGTCTACATGTCCACATCCCTTGCATACACGCCCACCATCCGAGGAATGTGTATTAAGACGGGATACCGTCACATCCGACACCTTTATCTAATCTAGCTATTTTATTTGGTATATTTTCTACAGTATTCAGCATTTTATCAACTATATCACATTTATCACACACCTTTACTTTAAAATTTGATAGAGTTTGAATCGCATTCTTTGTGAAACATGGTTAAATAATAAAAGGAAAGGAAGAGAAACAAAAAACATTGGGTATGTTTCACTAAAATTATATTCAATCTCTACAATATTGTTTCGACCTTCTCAGGTCATTCTCAAGAGAGAAATTCTGTTTCTCATCCTTTCCTTTTAATATTTTTATTGCCTGAGTTTCCACTAAAACTCTCTCCCAGATTAAATCTGGACCTAGATACTAGAAAATTTATCTCATCTACTATAACATCCCTAACTACTACATACTTATCATTTTCCACATCCCACACTCTATACCCATTCGGTTCAATCCTGTGACCTTTTATTATGCCACATTTCACGTGGTGTTTTACAAACTTTCAATGATTTTGTTGGTGTTAAATTTATTAAACATGTTGCAAGCAAAAGAACTCGTATTTTCAACGTGGTATGGCCGTTGTCCAAAATTAAACAGGAACCACATGCTTTTATTCAATCCCTCAAATCTCAATTGTATTATATTATCAGTGACTCATAAACCAACAAACTCTCTAACAAAATTTAAGGATGTTTGCTTTTGTTAATTACCAATCGACTAAACATGACTTCCATTATTCCAACGGGCTAGCTCTCGAAACTCGTATTTAACTTCCATAACCGTACCGTTCCTATTTTGAATAGACAGTAAATATAAATAATCGTTATTTGTTAGAAAAATAATAAATTTAATCGATGTATTTTCTCGATTAGTTACAAATACACTGTCTTTTCATTTATTCTTTAGGCACGACAATATCGAACGTATCATATCAACATTGATACAAGAGTATATTATACATATGATAACCTTGAACGTTTTCCGGCCAACATGCCCTGACCTGACTAGTCTAAATTGCCGTCTTCTGTTCCACCAACTCATGTACAGGGTGTTTTCAATTCCATACCTAACATTCGGCCATCCTGTCTTGCGAGATGTCTCAGACCGCCTGGTACTTGGTATCTAGGGGCTTTTACTATATGTACATGACTCGTCTCATTCATCATTTATTAACGATACATCGTCCATGACATGGCAAGTGGACAATATCGGTCCCAGTTGCAGTCAATACCCTGACATGTCAATTCTTACAAGAAGTGAACGATATCAGCTCAAGTTGTTGTAGTCCTTATCAACACGCTCTTTACTTTCAACACATCCGTCATATACGCGATAACTCCGACAACAAGTGGACAGTTTCGGTCCCAGTTGCTGTCTTCTTTGTTAGCACGTCTAATGACCCTCTATTTTCGTCATATACATGTTAACTCCTACAACAAGTGAACAGTTTCGGTCCCAGTTGTTGCAGTCGTTACTAACATGTCTAATGACCCTCTACTTTCGTCATATACATGTTAACTCCTATAACAAGTGGACAGTTTCGGTCCCAGTTGTTGCAGTCGTTGCTAACATGTCTAATGACCCTCTACATTCGTCGTATACGTGTTAACTCCTACAACAAGTGGACAGTTTCGGTCCCAGTTGTTGCAGTCCTTGCTAACATGTCTAATGACCCTCTATTTTCGTCATATACATGTTAACACCTACAACAAGTGGACAGTTTCGGTCCCAGTTGTTGCAGTCGTTGCTAACATGTCTAATGACCCTCTATTTTCGTCATATACATGTTAACTCCTACAACAAGTAACCGGCTTGTTGCAATGATCGTTTCGAATAATCACTAACATCCCTTTTACGACTTTCACTTCGTGTACTTTTCGGAATTTTCCCTAACGTGCTCAAATAAGCCTACAGTTAATTAATAGTGATGAAACGCGACGACCTGGCCGACCTCGCGATGTTTTCATCTGTAATACCCCCTATCACGGCGTCCACTAGGTATTCTTCTGGAATACTCAACTTCAAAGCCCGCAACTTGTCTAGTTTATTAAAACAGTACTCTGATAAGTCTTGATCAGTACATGTTTCATACAAGGCCGCTTCACGAAGTAGTTTAGCAAACGGTAACGCGAATTGCTTAACCAGAAGTTCTTTCATTTTTCTCCAATCCCCAGTTATTTGTTCCTGTACATCATACCATCGTCTCACCATACCCACTAACCTGTTTGCAACTAGCCTATTGATGGACAAATCGTCCCAGTGGTACCTGCTTGCGAGCTCATCTACACGACCGATCCATGTTTCAATGGATTGTTCTGGTTTTTGGGGATCAAACACCGAGATCATTTTTCATCACCTTGGCTAACACTAGGAAATTCTCTTCCAATTCGTCGCTTCTTCTTTTCCCTTCGACTCTGGTCGCTTGAATCACTTGATTCTGTTGAAGAACTTGATGAACTATCCGATTTAGGTGTGGTCTTTTTGGTACGAGTATATTTTGTTCTTTTGCTTTTTGGCGGTCTCCGGGGGGAGTTGTAGTATCTCGCGAGGATCCCGGCTGTACACATTCTGTCATTGCAAATAAACTTTTTTTCGTCACTTTTGACATTTTGAAACTATAACACACGCACAATTGTCTTTAATTTTACTTATGGGCGTTTTTACAGGTAAAATCCCACTCCTGATTTATTAGAAAAATAATAAATTTAATCGATGTATTCTCTCGACAAATACACTGTCTTTTCTTTTATTCTTTAGGCACGACAATATCGAACGTATCATATTAACATTGATACAAGAGTATATTATATATCTGATAACCTTGAACGTTTTCCGGCCAACATGCCCTGATCTAACTAGTCTAAATTGCCGTCTTCTGTTCCACCAACTCATGTACCGGGTGTTTTCAATTCCATACCTAACATATTTGAATCACAAGCCATCATTGTTCTCAATTCAATAAATCGGGTTCCTGAAAGTGGCTATTGAAATATAGTTTTGAAATATATATATATATATATATATATATATATAATGTTATTATTTTGATAATCTGGGAACTATAATAAACACATGTGTTGCTCTGAAAAACAAAGAAACGACATTTAAGGTTTATTATTATCACTGTCGTTCCCTTTTACAATTTTGGATAAGTTTACAATCTTTGGATTTATTATGATTACTCTATCTGTTGCACTTTGTGCTTATTCTTTACTGACACGTCGCACTCGTGTTAACTACTACTATTTTTCCTACGCTGTCTCCCCCTATGGGCTAATGAATAAACCTGAATTGGCGCGGCGTTTAAATCTAAGTTAAAGGAATACATTTGCTTTACATCTCCCCCCCTCGGAGAGAAAATTTTTCCGAAAATTTTACATACATAAAACTTAGGAATATACATCATATACAGGAGCAGGTATTAGTTTTGATATGTGAAATAGGCTTGATTCTGATTTTTTTCTTCCCGTGTTTATCTTATATATTGTAGAAGATACTTTTTCTATGATTTCAAAAGGTCCGATTCTTAGTTCATCTAGTTTTTTTCTGTTAAGTTTGTTTCCATTTTCAACATAAACTTTGTCTTTGACGTCAAATTCATAGTTTTTACGATTTTTGTCATACAGATGTTTGTTATAGGTATGTGATTTGATTGTATTTTGAAGTGCTTCTTTTTTATCGTTTATCCAATCATTTTTTGATATTGTTTGTTTTAATTCGTTTGTTCCATTTAGTAAATACCTTGGAGTGAATCCAGTAACACAATGTATAGTGTCATTATATTTATGTATGCATTCTTGAGCTATTGTTGTCCAGGCTTTTTTTCTTGTTTCTTCATTTATTTTGCATCTTATTTTGTTAACTATTGTCTGGTTCAATCGTTCATTAAGTCCAGTTGAAAATGGTGCGTTTACTGCTGTGAATATCATTTGAATATTCTTTTCAGATAAGAATTGTTTAAATTCTTTTGAGTTTATTCCTGGATATTGGTCACTAAGAATCATACCTATTTTATTTGATTCTAATATATTGTTTACTAATTTTATAAAATCAGTAGTATTTTGGGTTTTGGATGTTAATATGTATGCATATCTTGTGAAATGATCTACTAGGAGGTGTAAATATCTTTTTGTTGATCTTGAGCCTCCAAATCCTCCAATGGTATCTATTGAAACTATCTCGAATGGTTTCGTTGCTGGACCTAAGTGAGACATTAAGCCAAATTTGTTTTGCCCTCTTGATTTATTTTTTATACAAATTTCACAATTTTTACAGACCTTTTCTATATTTTTTATCAAATTTTTCGCTGTGTAATATGGGCTTATCTTCTTTTGCAATTGTTTTATACCTATGTGGCACATTTCGGTATGTATTGTTTTTATAAGTTTTAAACTTAAATCTTCTGATAAAATAATTTTTTCTTTTTTTCTTGATTTTTTGTAGTAGACATTATGTTTTTTTATCAGTTTTGATTTTTTATTCTGTATGTCTGTGTTTCTGTTCTGATCTGAAATTATGTCATCTAGTTTTATTAAATTAACTGTTTTCAGCTGGTCTTCGTTATTTTCTTCTGGTTCTAATACTGGATTTCTACTTAAACAGTCTGCTTCTGTATTGTTTTTGCCCGGATTATATTTTATATTAAAATCATATTGTGATAAGTAATATGTTAAATCTCCTAGTTCTTCGTCTGTTCTGGCTTTTATATTCATGTTTTCTAATGGTTTGTGATCTGAAAATACTGTAAAAGTTTTCCCTAGTAACCAATATTGCCAATATTTTATAGCTTCTTTAATTGCGAAGCATTCTAGGTATATTGCTTTTTTCTTTTTTTGTGCTTTATTTAATTTCTTTGAAAAATAAGCTACTGGTTTTTCATTTCCATCTTTTTGTATTTGTTTTAAGACTGCACCTATGCCTTCTAGTGATGCATCTGTATATATTACTATTGGTAAGTCTTGATCGAATATTTCCAGAACTGGTTGTGCACATAGTAGTTTTTTTATTTCTTCGAATGCTCTTTGGCATTCTTCTGACCATACAAATGGTTGATTTTTTCTGAGTAGGTTATGAAGAGGGTCTAAAATTATCGTACCTTTTGGAATGTAATTATGATAGAAATTTATTTTCCCTAAAAATTGCCTTATATTTTTTTGTGTTCTTGGGATCGGAAATTTTTTTATCGATATTAAATTATCTTTTAGTGGTTTTACTGAATTATTTTCTATTATATGTCCCAAGTATTTAACTAAGTTTGATGCAAATGTACATTTTGTAAATTTTAATCTGAACCCTTCGCATTTTATTGCGTCTAATAGCATTTTAAGATGATTAATATGTTCTTCAAATGATTTAGAAAAGATAAGAATATCATCTATGAAATTTACTGCAAAGTGTGATAATTTGTATTTTCTTAATATATTACTTAATATTCTTTGAAAAATTGCAGGAGCTGTCTTGAGTCCAAAAGGAAGACATGTCCATTGGAAGTGACCGTCTTGTGTTACGAAACCAGTTTTTTTCTTATCTTCAATTCGCAAAGGAATTGACCAAAATGCGGAATTAATATCTAATGTAGAAAAGTACTTACAGTTTCTCGTTTTCATCATTAAATCTTCGATTAATGGGAATGGTTGTGCTTGTGGCATTACTATTTTGTTTAAGTCTCGGAAATCTATGCATAGTCTGGATTTTTTATTATCGTCTCTTTTAAATGCTAATGTTACAGGAGCTGCAAATGGACTGTATGACTCTTCTATAAGTTTTTTTTCTAACAACTTGGATATTTGTTCTTCTATTTCTTTTTTGTCCTCTACCGTACATTTATATGGTCTTTTGCAGCAGTATTTATCTACTAATAGATCTATGCGCGCTTCATAATGTTTTACTTTTCCGACATCATATTTATCTTTGGCGAAAATTGACTTATATTTATTAATCACTTTATTTATTTCTTTCTTTTGATCTTCTGTTAAGTGATTTATTTTTATTTCAAAGTCCTCTTCTTTTATATGTTCGTTGAAGTTTACCAAATTTTTCTCAGTTTCTTCTTCGAGATTCAGACCCATATCTTGGGTTTTTTCCTCTGCATTTTCTTCTTTATCTATCTTTTTATTTTTTTGAAAAATCTGCAGATTTTCGTCTTGGATTAGTTTGAATTCTTTTATCATATCTAATCCAATGAGAAAATCATATTTGAAGTGTTTCTCATCTATGATGTAGACATCTACTTTCTTCTCTATATCTAATATTTTTATTTTTATAGTTGTCGAACCATTCGTTTTTTGGACACCATTAATTGTTGATAGGTTTGCATTATTAACTCCATTATTTTTGTTCTCTTTTATTTTTAAATATTTGGAGTTTATTAAGGAAACGTTCGATCCCGAATCATAGATTCCTTTTATTTTTAGTTTGCTTTCTATGACTAGATCGACCGTTATTAATGGTGTCTCTACTCGTTTTTTTGGTCTGCATTATTTAACTCTGTCTCTATTACAGAGTTATTAACATGTTTTATGTTCTTTTTTTCTTTATTTTCGTTGAACCAACAAGATGATTCAACATGGTACCTGGTGCCTTTATTTAATTTTTCGCATATTGAGCACGGTTTTTTTTCGCTTTTATTTTCTGAGTTCGTGCCTGTCTTTTTAAATGTGTTTTTCTTAATCATGCTTTCGTACTTACTTATTTCGTTGAATAGATCTACTGTTTCTTTTATTGATTCTCTGTCAATTTTGTTTAATATGTATCCTGGTAAACCTGCCGCAATGAGATCTATTAGGGTACCTTGGTCTATTGATCTCCTCATATCTATTAAAAGTTTTTCTTTTCTCATAGCGTAATCTAACAGCGGTCCTTCTTTATATTTAAATAATAATGCATAAGTAACTGGATTCCATCCTTTATTTGCAAAAGTTTCGCAGAATTTTCTTCTCCAATCAGCCCACGTGGCGTCTGCCGTTAGTTTGACAAACATTGAGCTGTACCAATCCTTGCAGCTTCCATCCATAAAAAATCTTAATGTTTCAGTCTTTTTTTTATCTTCTCTTATTTCGAATCGGTCGCATTCTCTTTCGAACATCTCAATCCATTGGCTCGGATTGGTGTTTTTGGTTGTGAACTTATCTAATATAAATTTATCTGCGACGACTTTGGTGTTGTTTGTATTGGGCAAGGCCTGTGCATTTTCTAGTAGTTTTTCTAATATCTTGTTTAGGTTACTCATGCTTTCTTGCTCATCTGTTTTACTAGTGGTTCCCTGGGCTTCTTCGATTTCCTCTAGATACTGATCAATGAACTGGATATTTCCCGCTTCATCCACGTAATCTTTCTCTAATTCTTTTGTTAGTTTGATCCAAACTTTCCTTTCATGGTGTCTCTTCCTTAGGCTGTTTTTTACTTTCTTGTACTGCTCCGTAGTAATCAGCTGTTCATGGTGAGCCACGCTTTGTAGGTTATCTGGTATTTTATACAGTCGTCCGCCTTCTGTTGCAATTGAAACTAGGCATATGATATTTGTCTTACCATCTTCAGCTGATTTCACTTTAAAATCGAAACGGAGACTCTGCATTTTGTTTTTATAAACAAAAATGTCGTTTTATAATGTTATTATTTTGATAATCTGGGAACTATAATAAACACATGTGTTGCTCTGAAAAACAAAGTATTTTATTATTTTTTTAACACTTAAAATTTTACAAAAACAACTTAGATATACCTGAAAAACAAAGAAACGACATTTAAGGTTTATTATTATCACTGTCGTTCCCTTTTACAATTTTGGATAAGTTTACAATCTTTGGATTTATTATGATTACTCTATCTGTTGCACTTTGTGCTTATTCTTTACTGACACGTCGCACTCGTGTTAACTACTACTATTTTTCCTACGCCCAGACCAGACTGAACCGATCGACCGACGTGGTTTAACCCAGATTAACCATCAAAACAATTCAGCCTGTCCTTACCATAAAAGTAATTAAGCTACCAAACCAAATAATACATAGGACCTAACCCGACCTAATCCAACCTCAACGGATCGAACGGTTCTCGACTCGATCCGACCAGACCCAATGTTACAGGTTCCGCCCCGACGCACTAGACTTTACCTAGCTCAAATCAATCAACCATAAACCCAACCAACGAACCAAATCAGCTAACAACCCCTATGAAACACAGTGCCGAACCATATCCAATGCGACCCGACACGGTTAGACTTGACCAATCTCGATCGACCGTCCAGACCTTGCCAATCCATAGGCTGAAACGAAGCAGATTGGATAGATCAACCGATAAACCAGACCGACTGGCCGATTAATGCAGACTGGACCGACTGATTGATCACAGCAGATTGGATCGATTGACGTATCAAGGTACACTGGGCCAACTGACAAATAAGAACAAACCGGAACGGCTGACTGAGCTAATGGACCCAATCGATCCAACGTAACCTAAATCACCCACGAAACAATCCAACCAAATAACAAACCGGATCTTACCCGGACCGACCTGAACTAGTCCCAACACGACTCGATATGGTCAAATAGGATCTAATCCACCGAATCCAACCTAACTCAAGTCAACCAACTACCACAAAACAATCCAGCCTATTTTATCCTAATCCGGCTATCACAAATGACCAGACTGGACTGATCCGAAACGGATTCGACCAGACCAGACACGAACCGACCCATTCTAACCGCAATGGATCGGTCCGAGCTTCACTCGATTCGACTCGACCCAACCGGCCATCGTTTAATGCGTTCTTAGTTTGCGGGTATTGCCGTGTCTGATATGTTTCTATACCACATACTTATGGAAACCCATCAGCCACGGCAATACATCGAAACTAACAACGCATTAAACGACGGTCGGTTGGGTCGAGTATTATATTAAAAAAATATTAACGAAGTACATATTTGAGCGTGTTTTTTTTTAGTTTTTACTCTTCTAAGCAAATATAATAAATAACCTATACATGTTGCAAAGAAGGCACGCCCACAAGTCATCACATGAATTCAAGGGGTCAGACGCGTGACCGTATTTATGAGTTATTCTATCCCTCCATCCGTATAGTCCGGTCTCGTCTGTACGATCCGCTCGGGTCCGTTCGTTTGTTCGTTTGAAAGAACAGGTCGGATCTGGTAAAACTTACCTGAACATTCACCTTCATATTGATATTCTGAGGCTCATGAAACGAAGAATTACTCAAATCTTTCTCAATTTCCATATTTTCTCTAAGAACATTTGGAGGAGGTGATAACACCCTATTACAGAAAAACGATGTTTTCCGCTTTTGGGAGTTTGTAGAGCAAACATTGTACTAAAAATTAACAATTTCACTATGTGCCGATAAAGGAGAATTAATGTTTAACTTACATATTCCTTGTCGAAGAAACGCATCATTCTGAAATTTCCACGCAAAATGCTCTCAATCACTCCTAACGCCGTAAGTTGGGTTTTCATACTATTACATTAAATGTAAAACTGAGCAAAACGATAAACCCTAAACTAACAGTACAATTCCTGTCAAACACGTTGCCAAATCAAATGACGCTTGAAACGCGACGCAGTGTAAGAAAGAATACTTTCAAGCGAATATTCAAGCGACACCATTTTAAATTTCGCGCCATCCAGGCTATGTAGTACCGATGCGCTCCCAACCACCCTCAACGATAGCGCCACTAGTTAGCCCAGACGTGGCCGGCCCCTACCCTCTCCTACAAAAAAAGGTGGTACTCAGCCATCCGTACCCGTAACGGTACCACCGGGAGCTATTTAAGCTACTGCACCCCTCGATAAGACCAGCATTCGACGACCGTGCTTTGAACGTATCAGACGTATCAAGGCGCATATCACAGAGTACTTTCACCGCTACCAACTAGCCATTTACTGCTATTTAACCGCCAGCTACACGTGTTATTCAACAAGGCATTCCATCCACAACAACTGCCGAGTCGACAACAGAACTTCACCGGCCGAGTAAGGAGACGACCAACCACAGCCGGGAAACAGGTTCGAAGAATCTACAAGGACCGATTAGAGAACGGTCGCGCAAGAAACAATTCTTAGAGACTGAGTACGCAAGGTCCCTCTAAATTATACCGCCCCTCCCCCACCAAACTAACTAACAATCACCTTTACCCTACATCGAATTAGATTGTAACAAGGAGTTAAGCTCCTCGGAATTTTTTAGTCACCAGCCATTTCCAAAATGGCTGCCCCTAAGAGCTCCGCTCTCTTGGAGGGTCTCACCCTCGCGGACGCCATAGCCCTGGCGAAGGATCTACAGCGGCTCATTGAACGTTTGTCCAATGACGCCCAACCTACTCCCATGTCTGAGGACACTGAAGTGCCCAGCACTTCACTCGCTGCCCCCACTCCCATGGCTCTGAGTCTTCCCCTCACGACGACACCGGCTTCTCCCTAGCCGGCAAGCGCCGACCAAAACGAAGGAGACAGACTCCTTTCATGACTTCTTCGTCCAACTCTTCAAGCTCGGATTCTGAATCCGAGCAAACTTCAACAGGTGGTAAGGCCCCTCCTCCAATCTCCATTCGCCAAAAAGCTCTTTGGTCGAAAATCAACCGTGCCATGGACAGCCATGGCGTTTCTGCCCGCCGAGTAATAAGTATCAAGGACGCCACCCGCGTCTACCCCAGCACCATCGACGACTTTCGCCGTCTCACTACCTTCCTCGACGAAGTCAAGGTTGAATTTTCAACCAACCAGCTTCGACAAGACAGACCTTCACGTGGTCCTACGTGGAGTCTCTGAAGACACCACTACTGACGAAATACAGTCAGAACTAAGCCATAAAGGCTTTAACATCAATGGCGTCTTTCGCATGTCGAAAGACGGAAAAATCTGGCCCTTAGTCTCCGTCTGGCTAGAAAACTGCCCCAAATCCAAGGAAATATTCAACCTTGGTAAAATCAACGGGCTCAACATTAAAGTTGAGCCTAAGAGAGCTTCCAAGGAAGCTCCGCAATGTTGCCGTTGCATGAAATTTTTTCATACGGCTAACTAATGCCATGCAGCTTGGGTCTGCTCATTCTGCGGCCGCAACCATATTACGGCCGAATGCAAGTCTAAGGAAAAAAGGACGCCTCCCTCTCCTGCGCAAATTGCAAGGGGAACCACCGGGCCACATATCGTGGCTGCCCCAAGGTTCCAAAGAAAACCTCAAACCCCAAAACCACATCCACTCCCGCCCAAGCTGCTCCCAAAAGGGCATGACCGGCCAGCCGGCCCACAGTCGCCCAGACAGCAACAACATTATTCCAAAAATCTTACGCCAAGGCAGTAAGTTCCGCCCCTCTCCCCCCCACTCCTTTAGCAACAAAGCCAACTCCAGCCCTAGCACTGGAGCTGCAACTCACCGCCATGCAAACGATGGCGACTAGCCTTGCCGCCGTTATAAACCAAATCTCCAATGCCTAAATCAGTCCAATCAAACAACCTTAGAATTGTCACTTGGAATGCTCGTAGCATTAAAGGCAAAATGACAGAACTCGAAAGCTTCCTCGAGGAAATGTCAATCGGTGTTGCCTGCATCACCGAAACCCATCTCACACATAATGTGAAACTATTCGTCCCCAACTTCACGTCCTACAGAAAGGACGCGAATATTCAAAGGGCGGCTGTATAACCATCCTTGTTCAATAAAACACAAGCCGCTCTCTCTGGCCACAAACCCCCTTGAGGCAGTGGGCATCGAGGTTTCACTAACTTCCGGTCCACCCCTCAGAGTCATCTCCCTTTACTCCCCACCGTATGACCAATCATTTTCAGATCTCCCGTCCCTTTTCCCGCCTAACTCTCCGACAATAATAGCCGGAGACCTCAACGCCAAACGCGTCTCTTGGGGATGTCGGCTAAACAATAAAAATGGCATTTCCCTTCTTGCCAAAGCTCTCGACTTCAATTTAACGATTGAAGCTCCTCCCGACCCAACGTTCTTTCACACGAACGACAACTTTCACCCGGACATTCTTGACATTTTTGTTACGAAAAATGTCTCACTTTCCGCCGATCCCGTCGTCCTCGACGCTCTAAGCTCGGATCACCTCCCTGCCCTAATAGAAGTAGGCCCCCCAATCTCGACAACTTCGCTAGACTAGCTACACCCTGGAAAAATCTTCGTTTAAGTGCACACAAGTTCGCACAACAGCGGAACTGGATGAAGCCGGAAATCTCCTATCAAACGATATTATTGGCACCATCGAGATCTCCAGCTCCTCCCAGCCCCTCCGCCCCCTACAGAAAACCCTTCCCGCAGACATTCTTGACCTTCTCAAGAGGAAGAACAAGACCCGCCGTCTGTGGCACAAAACAAGCCGAACTAAACGCCCTCCAGCGTGAACTCAAAACCCGTCTTACCGAGTTCCGCAGCGACGCCTTTGAAGAGTACATCGCTGAAGCAGAAACTCACCCCAAGAGCACTTGGAAAGTAATCCGCTCTCTTCGAAACAGAGCTCCAAATCTCCCGCCGTTAAAGCAAAATGGCGCTGTCTACACTTCGGACGAAGAAAAAACTGCAATATTCGCAGACTCCCCCTGTTCCCAGTGCTCCCCACATTCCAGCCCTATGTTTCTGGCCGAATTCCATGAGCAAACCAATGCGACCGCCCAAAACTTCGCCCCCTCTGCCCCCGACTTCAGGCATACATCCCCAAACGAAAGAGCTATCACCATCCGTTCTCTAAAGAGGAGAAAATCCCCTGGCGCCGATAGCATTCCCAACAGCGTCCTAGAAGTCCTGCCACGAAAGCATCTCACTATCTAATCGGGGTCATCCGTTCATTTCTCTCCGACAGAACCCTTCGTGTTCGCGTCGGCTCCGCCTTTTCATCTAGCAAACCAGTCACGGCTGGCATCCCCCAAGGCTCCAAACTATCGCCCTTATTATTCAATATTTTCTGCGCTGACATGCCATGTCACCCTTCGATCGTCACCGCACTTTATGCTGACGACATCGCACTCATCAATTCTAGCCAAACTAGCCCACTGTACCGCTAGAATCAACGCTTTCCTGCCCCTGCTCCTAAACTGGTATCAGAGATGGAAACTTTCCAACAACGAAGCCAAGTCGGAAGCAATCTTCTTCTCGCGGAGGAACCGTACACCTCCGCCCATCACTATAAACAACCACCCCATCAAATGGAGCAACTCAATCACCTACCTCGGCGTCGTGTTCGACAGAAGACTTACATGGCGTAAACACATGCAAGCCACCCGCGCAAAGGCCCTGGGCGCCTTTATTTCACTCAAGCCCTTCTTCCAAAATAGGTTCATCTCCAACCAAACTAAAATTCGTGCGTTCAACGCAATAATCAGGAGCATATGCTCCTACGCCATCCCAATTTGGGCCTCCCAACCCCGTCGACTCAAAACTCTTCAAGGCACTTACATGCGGATCCTTCGCTCCGCATTACGCTACCCCTGGTTCGTCAGAAATTTCCAAATTCTGAAGGAAGCCCGGTTTCCCTTCACTTACCGAGGCTGCAAACAATTTCGCAGCAAATCTCAGGGCCTCAGTCTCAGGCCACCCAAACCCGTCCATCTCATCACTTTCCAACTTCGCCCCGAAAGATACCGACCGCTTCAGAAGGCCTTGCCACCTTCTACACTGAGCCGTTACTCCCGCTCAAATTCTAGCTTCGCTATTTAGCGCGAGTACCCATCCAACATTCGAGATGGGTCACCTGACAATTCTTACACCCCCTCCCCAATCCCCCCCCAACACCTCAAGCAATCCACTTCCCGATCCCAACCACCCCAGGGATGAAAAACCTTCGGGTTGCACTCCCTTCTCGAGGAGGGGTTTTAGTCGGTAAGAATTCGACACTACCCCCACCTTCGGGGGTGTCTATGAAGATTTCCCCTCCTCGAGGTTAAAAACTAAATTAAAAAAAATCGATAAGACCAGTTGGTTCCTCAACTAGCAGCTCCTACTGACTTAGCATCCTCCGGGGTCAAGTCCACTCGTAACTAGTTGAGCCCAACGCTTCCAGCATCCCAAGGGGTCGGACTGCTCTCGTGTCACCGCCGGTGTATTAGTTTGGTTGTGAATAGTAAAGACAATTGTAGATATACTTTTCATAGTGTTAGGTTTCTTTTTGTGTAAATAAAAGTGTATATAAACTTCGTTTTTCGTGGGTTCGCAAAGTCGAACGCGTAATAAGTGGCTTCCAAAGTTGAGGCCCGAACTCTCGACAACGCCGACCACACGAGCACAACACCAAGTAATGGCTCATGCCGAAGAGCTATTAGGACAGCTGCTAGACCGGCTCAATGCCAATAGACCGGCCAAACACTTCACCTACTGCCCGGAACACTTTGATGGAACAAGGACAAGTGAGGCTGTAGAAGATTTCCTCGCTAAGGCAGATTTCTTCAAAGTAACGGAAGGGATAACCGACAACAATGCCATTCAAGGACTTCCATTACTACTTGAAGGAATAGCACATACATGGTGGACAGGAGTGAAAACCACTATACGGACATGGGAAGAGGCAAAAAAAGTAATCAGGGACGAATTTGCACCAGCCAAACCAGCATACCAAATATACCAGGAAGTTTTCCAAATACCGCAAATCGAGAGACAACCAACGAGTCTGTTCATCGCCCAAAAGAGAGCGCTTTTGGCTCAATTAATCCCGCCAGATACGGAAGCCAGGCAGATAAACTTCATCTACGGACTGTTGTCGTTATCCATCCGCAAACGTATCCCAAGGGCTCCGATCGGAACCTTCCTCGACCTAACAACAGCCGCTAGAGAAGTAGAAGCCACGCGTCAGGAAAAACAACATCCAGCCGAGGAATCTACCAAGACGAACCAACCACCAATAAAGAAGACCAAGGAATGGATCCGCTGTTCCTATTGTCGCAACTATGGCCATAGCGAAGACGCCTGCCGGAAGAAGGCCAAAGCAAGTCTTGGCCGGCCATCAGTTTCCAAAGAATCGAACCAGGGAATCAGATGTTATGGGTACGGAGAGCCAGGAGTCTTCCGCAAGAGCTGTCCGCGCTGCACTAAACCAGCAGGAACAGCCACCATGGGTCTGAACTTCTGCTTCCTGACTGCAACGGCGACCGGACACCCAGCAGTTCCAATAACAATTTATGGCAAGAAAGGCAGCGCATACCTGGACAGTGGAGCGAAAACTAGCCTCGCCAGCACACAATTGTATGACATGCTGAAAGCAGAAGGCCACATGCTTTGACCCTGCCCTGTCCAGACCACACAAGCGGATGGGAATACATCCGCCCAGATATTACAAACCGGCATCCTAACGGTACAGGTGGAGGATTGCATCATCGAGACGAACTTCATTACCATCCCCACAGCCCGCCGATCGCAAACCCTGCTCGGAATCGATTTTCTCCGAAAAGCTGAGATGGTCATAGATTATAGCACCGACCGATGGTACTTCAAGGGTAAACGGCACCACACCTTCGGATTTATAACCAAGGACAGCTCCAGCCCGGAAAAGGATGTATCGACCCTGATGATAGACACCGTCCCAAATAATCCACCAGACACATCCGATCAAATGGAAATTTTTTGGGAAGAAACCCGCTGTCCCTCGTTATTAAGTCCGCTACCGATGACACCCCCTACGGTAGACGAAGTCAAGGAATTTCCTTCTTGCTATGGTCCGGACATCCCACGAAAACCTCTGAATAATCCGTTTTCAAGGACGGGATATATGCTCGAAGACGCGCAAAAAGCCGTGGATGCATACTGGGAAGAACACCAATCAATCATTTCCCCGTTTCCATGGCCACAATATGAGTCACATCTCTGGACCTACGTGCTGAGGAAGGCCAACGAACTAAACACAACGCAACGAACTGCTGAAGCAGTATGAGCAACGGTTCTGTTATGTTACGTTACATAATCTATACTACATAAAAACGAGTATATACAAAAAATGAAAAACTTTATTTCTAAAGAAAATATAATAGAATTAAACAAGGATCCTACCGATAAAAATCGAAACAACATTAAAGAAGCACTAAAACAGAATAATCTAATATTTTCGGATAAACAAAAAGCCCGCCTCATAAAAATGAACCCTTCAGCACCACAGTTGGGCTAATAAAGCTTCATAAAGACCAACCAATAAGACCGGTAGTAGCATATATGAATGCGCCGGCATATAATTTATCTAAACAACTAAATCATATTATTAACAATACGCTTAATTGAAAAAGTAAATACAGTATAAAAAACTCAGCCACGTTGGTAAATAAGTTAAAAGATATAAGTTTACAAAATGATGAGAATCTGGTCTCTTTTGATGGAAGTAATATGTTTTCCAATATACCGCCAGAAGAATGCATAAATATCATTTCATAATTGCTAGATAAAAAAGAGTATTACCAGGTATAAAACAAGAAATTGAAATATTCTTAAAATTAAAAATTGGATTGATTCAGCCGTTACTCTGTGATAATTCATCTTAACGATAAATGAATAAACACTACTTTGTTTATTATCACTTTTTTATTTACAAATCCTTTTGACTATAGTTTTGACAAAAAAGCTTGTCATTGTCAAACGAATAATTCAAAATAGAAAATCTTAAAATTATTCATAATCTAAATAAAGGTTTTGTTAAGACTTGTATATTTTCATTACGTTATAGTTATTTTCAAATTTTCTATTTCTATAATTGAAGTTCAGTCTAATTCTTTTTCGTAGGATGTAAGTAGTTTTGCAATTATATTAAAACTTTTCCATTGCTATATTTACCAAAATCGGTAATTTCATTATCATTCAGGTAAGTGGGTTTTGCAAACAAGTATTTGTACATTTACCTGAAATAGAGAATTGACCCTGTCGCTATGGAGATTTACACCCTCTGTGCTATAGTGTGCACCATTTTCGTCCGCTTAAATATGCATATTTCATCTAAACAGTCATTCACATTCCAGCAGTTGGATCGTTATTATTTTATTTTATTCAAGCAACTTCACCTTTTTTTTCATTTTAATAATCTTATACAGTTTTGTAGCAAACCTAGAATCTCGTCTAAATAGTGTACTTCCTTTGTATGATAAATTTAACGCTATACAGGAAGAAATATAAATTGGTATCGAATGTCCTGAAACCCTAGCAGCACAAGAATTAGAGCGGGAATCATTTTGAAGAATTATATTTTTCAGCTGTAGGTTTAGCAAATCAAATAATATCAAAAATTAAAAACAGCCAATATTAGAAGGTAAGAAAAGTTTCTTTCAAAATAGTTCATTATCTAATATCGGCGTTAGTCAAGGTGTTCGGCTTCCAATTATTGATCTACTAAAATTTAATGGTTCATACGAGCACTGGCTTGAGTTTTATGACTGTTTTAAATCACTAATTCACGAAAATAACACTTTAAGTGACATACAAAAATTTTATTATTTAAGATCGTCTTTAACTAACGACGCGACAGAGGTTATCCAATCTTTAGAAACATCCGAAACGAATTACTCAATAGCATGGAATTTACTTATAGAACATTTCGAAAATAAGCGCCTTATTATTCATAACCATGTAAACGCACTTTTGATATACCTTCAATCACTATGGAAAGTAGTTTTAGCATTAGACAACTTAAATCTCCAGGCCAACCCGTTGATCAGTGGGATACCCTTTTAATACATTTAGTTGTAAAAAAATTAGACCCTCGCACAAGATGTCAGTGGGAAGAAATCAATTCAACAAATCGAAATCAAATTTAAATGAATTTTTGAAGTCAAGATGTGAGATATTAGAAACTCTCAATTTAAATAAATGCGAAAATAAACCCCCAACGGTTATAAATATAAATATAAATATGGAATGAACAGAAACAACTACTCCGATGGCTAATACCCCTACCGGCATTGAATTACACTGTTGATTCCGATGAACTCCTAGACGAAAATATAAGATATTCAAAAAAGAAGGAATTAAAATCCTTATTCGTCTAAATTTTAAGATCAAAGATCTCACATTTTGAACGCGTCCTACCAAGTTCAAAATGTAGGGTAGACATGCTTATAGGTTCCGAACTTTTCTGGGGCCTAATGTGTACAGGTCAAATCCAGTTGGGTAAAAATCAACCCGTTTTACATAAAACAAAACTAGGTTGGGTTATTGCGGGTCCAATAAACTTTCCATATCAACATTCATCTCAAAATATTAGCTGTGCTAGTTTCCAATCAGTTTCTAATGATGACATATCAAATCAGATAGAAAAATGTTGGTTATTAGAGGAAATTCGATGTGAGGAACATTTTAAACAAAATGTAAGGCGAACCGACGACGGTAGATTTGTAGTAATAATACCCATTAAAGAAAACATATCACAGTTAGGTAATTCACGTTCAATGGTACTCAAACGATTTTTTAGTTTACAACGTAGGCTTCAAAGGAATTCAGAATTAAAAAGAGAATATGTTGATTTCATAAATGAGTATGTATTGACAATCCCACAGATACTAGCATTAGTTACTATCTCCCACATCATGCTGTTATTAAAGATAATAGTCTTACAACAAAAATCAGAGTAGTTTTAGACGGTTCAGCCAAATCTGACAGCGGCCTGTCGCTTAATGATTGCCAACTATTCAAAACGACCTCATATCCATTTTAAAAAGATTTAGAAAACATGAATACGTATTAAAGGCCGACATAACTAAAATGTACAGACAAATTCTCATTGATGAATCAGATAGGAAGATGCAAATGATATTTTTTACGAATAATCCATCCGACGAACTACAATGTTTTCAGTTAAATACGGTCACTTATGGTACTGCCTCTGCTCCTTATCTGGCTATTAGATGTTTGTTCGAGCTAGCTAATTTAAATGAAAGAAAATATCCAAATGCTTGAGAAATAATTAGGAACGATTTTTATGTCGACGATCTATTGACAGGAGCAGATAGTTTGTCAGAAATCAATCAATTGCAAGCAGAAATAACAACTATATTAAAACAAGGAAAATTCGATTTAAGAAAGTGGTCGTCTAATAATGTTGAAGTATTAGAGTCAATAAAAAATGTCAGTGATCAAGATTCACCGATAACCATTTGTAGTGATAAGCAGCAAAAAACATTAGGCATTGTTTGGTGCTCAAAAATAGATTATTTATGTTTTGATGGTAATATTGAAATCGATGAACGCGTATCGAAACGAACAATTTTATCCACTACCGCAAAAATTTTTCGATCCTCTAGGATTAATTGGCCCAATAGTCGTAACAGCAAAATTAATAATTCAAAAACTCTGGCAACTCAAATTATCCTGGGACGAATCAATTCCTAGCGATTTATATTCAATTTGGACTACATTTAAAAATAACTTAGTTTATTTAAACTCAATTAAGATGCCTCGGCACGCAGGCTGTAAAAATGCAAGCTATTATAAATTGCACCGTTTTTCAGATGCGTCCCAGAGAGCATATGGTGCATGCGTTTATTTGAAATCCATTAATGATAACGGCAAGGCCGAAGTTCACCTTCTTTGTGCCAAATCAAGGGTTGCACCCTTAAGGTGTGAAACGCTACCCCGTTTAGAATTATGCGGCGCAGTATTTGTTATCATTAGTAAAAACAGTAAAGGAATCACTCAAATTAAATATTAAAAATCACTACTGCTGGTGTGATTCAACTATAACCCTTGCGTGGATAAAAGGTTCTCCTAATCAATGGAAGGTCTTTGTAGCCAATCGCGTGGCAGAAATTCAAAAAAATACAGATATCGGAAATTGGCGACATGTCCGATCAGAAACAACCCCGTGGATTCGATCTTTCGCGGTATAAATGCACAGGAGTTAGTTAATTGTACCTTGTGGTGACAGGGACCTACTTGGTTAGTCAAAAATCAAACTATTTTTAAAAATCTCTACCCTAAATAAACTAAAAAGAATTTTTGCTTATTGTTTAAGATTTATCAATAATTGTCATAAAGTAGCAATAAACAGATATAAGGAACCCCTTTCAGTAGCAGAATTAGATTACGCACTTCGGCATTTGATAAAAATATCCCAATCGGAGCACTTCAAAGAAGAAGCTCAACAACTAAAGGCAGGTAAAAATGTTAAGTCCAAAAGCAAACTGTTGTCATTAAATCCCTTCTTAGATAGTGAAGGTATAATACGTGTCGGAGGTAGGTTACAAAACTCAAATCTGAATTATGACAAAAAATATCCCATAGTATTACCAGCGAAGCATGTTTTAACAAAATTAATATTAAGGCATGAACATGTGCGTTTATTGCATTGTTCTCCTAACCAGCTATTATCAGTAGTAAAGGAAAATTGGTGGCCTCTGTGAGGACGAAATCTTGCTAGAGAAGTTATTCATTAATGTATAACATGTTACAAAATCAAGCCAAGGTCCGTAAATTATCAAATGGGAAATCTACCCAGTGTTAGATTAGAACCTACTCCACCCTGTTTTAATTGTGGTGTCGATTATGCAGGCCCATTTTTTATAAAGGATGGAATTACTAGAAACGCTAAATTAATTAAAGCATATATTTGTCTATTTGTTTGTTTTACTACAAAGGCCTTGCATATAAAAGTCGTAACCGACTTAACCAGTGATGCATTTTTAGCTGCATTACGTCGTTTTATATCTAGACGTGGTTGTCCTCAAAAAATTTATTCCGATAATGCTACGACTTTCGTAGGAGCAAATTCGCAAATAAAGGAATTAGTTGATTTCCTCAAATCAGAACAAAAAACAATATCTGAAAAATTAATGACTCAAAATATAACTTGGCACAATATTCCTCCCCGATCGCCTCACTTCGGAGGCTTATGGGAAGCGGGAGTAAAATCAGTTAAATCTCATTTAAAACGGATATTAGGCAATGCAAATGTTACCTTCGAACATTTTTACACAAGTTTGACGCAAATTTAATCAATCCTCAATAGTCGACCCCTTTGTCCTTTATCAACCAATCCCGATGATTTCAATCCAATCAACTCCTGGACACTTCTTAATTGGAAGACAACTATCGTCGTTACCTGATCCAGATATCACCGAAATTCCTGAGAATAGATTGTCTCGCTTTCAACGTACACAGGCACTTACCCAGCATTTCTGGAAATGTTGGAATAAGGAATACCTGGCCGAACTCCAAACCAGGACCAAATGGAAGCAGAATATGCCTGTTCTTCTAAAAAAGGATTCTTTGGTGCTCATCCGGGAAGATAATTTACCACCGCTAAAATGGGGACTTGGTAGAGTGACGGAAGTGCAGTGCGGAACTGATAACATACCGCAAGTTACAACAATCAAAACACAAGATGGTGTCGTAAAACGTGCGGTAAAAAACCTTTGTGTAATAATCACTTGTAGCCCTTATTCTTATTGTTTATTGAAACCCTTACGGTTTTCAAGTGGGCAGAATGTTAAGACTTGTATATTTTCATTAGGTTATAGTTATTAAAAATTTTTTTATTTCTATAATTTAAGTTCAGTCTAATTCTTTTTTGTAGAATGTAAGTAGTTTTGCAGTTATATTAAAACTTTTCCATTGCTATATTTACCAAAATCGGTAACTTCACTATCATTCAGGTAAGTGGGTTTTGCAAAAAGGTAAGGTACTGTTGGGTAATAAGGCCGGGTTAAGAAAGAATATCTTTATATTGGCAAAACACTAACGTTTTTTACATTATCAATAAATGAAACACTAACAACTTAACTATTCAACAATAAAATGCATACAAAAAGATTTTGAAAAAAAACATAAACTTTCAACGAGAAAAAATATAAAAGCATGTCTACTGGCCTTATTACCAGACCTGGCAGATTATAAGGCCACAAGCAAATCGTGAAGGCAGGTAATAATAATAATTTATTAATGATAAAAAACAAGTTAAGGTGTGCAGTTTTGGGCATACAAAATTTTCATTATCTTGAGCAGTGAGTCCAACACCTTCCTCATGTACCCATGTGCCACATAGGGAACAACTTCGCATGTCGGCTACGAAATCATTGTTACAAACTGGACACAACCAGGCTTCAGCTGCTGCGGCTTTACTGGTTCTTGGCAAATGCGACAACTTTCTAGTCGAAGTAGAAATTTTCTGTCCACTATCATTAGCAACATCCATAAATACAGCTCTTTTGTCTTCTTGAGCCCTATAATTGAGGGCTTTTCGACGTGTATTTTTTTTTAATTATTTGCATGTCAGGTGTAACTAATATTTCAGAAAAGGAATTATTTTGAGTTACTTTTCTAATTAGATCCGCCAATGGAATTTCATCTTCCGAATCCCATTGGTCTTTGTTTTCCGCATTAGCTTCCGTTTGGTCTAGTACTGCACTCTGACGATGACTTATCAAGCTACTATAGGTGCAAAAGCATATTCCGGAATTGCATTTTTATTGAAGGGGTATATACCGGTTGCTCGAAACCCACTGGTGATGTTGCTATGGGTCATACATTTATTCCATACTGGAGTAAATACATCCGCAAATCTTTCTTTATTTAACCTTCTATCAGGATGTTGATCCCAGTAGTGAAGCAACTCCTGATCCCAGTTAGCTTCAAAAGATCGATAAACCGATTTGTCCATTGGTTGGAGTTCATGTGTGGTACTGCTGGGTAAGCACAGAAGCTCTACCCCTAAACATTCTGCTTTATAGGCAATAGTTACATCTAAATGACTAGACGCTCCGTCAAAGATTAAGACTACAGGAGGGGCAGACATAAATTTTGCAAAATGCTCCAGCCATATTAAAAACACCTCTGTCGTCATGCTGCCTTTAGACGTTATGTGGACAACTGAACCTGCCGGTAAGCCATCCGAATAAACCCCTTTTAATCTCTGTCCTTTAAACAACACCATAGGAGGCATTTCATGACCCAGTGCATTTGCGCATCATCTCCTATTGTCACATTTTCGCCATGTTCCGATCCTACTAAATGAACCCTCTTGGTTCCTTTTTTAGCGAGAACACGTTGCTGGTAGTGAAGCATAAGTCTGCACCTTTTTTCATCCATATTGTAGATTTTTTTGGGCCGATGCTTCAATCCAGTTTTTTCCAATAAATTGTTTAACTTATTAAAATAATCCTCAACTATAGATGGATTCAATTACTGCGCTCTCTCTTCGCTGAGAAACATTCGGGTTACATTTTAAGAATGCCCGATACCATTCTTTGCCAGCTAATTGTTTCTCTCTATTAAATTTATGTGGCACACCAAGTTTTTCACAAAATTTGTACACACTTCGACGGAGTACCTTAGCAGTAAGGGAAAAACTTCTTTGAGCAAACTTTATAATTTTTTCAACTAAATCACTTTCTTGCTGGTTATTTAAAACCGATTTTGCACCCATTACTCGTTTTTTGATCGGGATTTAAGATGGTTTCTTAATGTACGTCGGGGAATACCACAACGTTGTGACACTGATGCTTGAGAATGTCCCCTTTGTATTAACCGAAGTGCCTCTTCCATCATCTCCTCTGTCCAATTGGCCCTGATGTTACGATTTCTCTTACCCATCACTGCACAATAACACAGTAACTATCATTTCAAATTAGGCCTTATTAAGTCTCAGATTCTTATGGCTAACGGCCTTATTACCTGCCTAGTACATATGAACTTTTAGGGGTGAGATCTACTTACCTGTTCATGTATAGCTGGAAATGATTATTTGAATCAAGAGCCTACTTCACCACAAATATCCACATGTATTATATATTATAGTTATAGATTTATATGTTACGACCAAAATTTTTACTAATTTTTTAGAAGCAAATATTATACTCTCCGTACATACGAACACCAAATTCACGAATGCGTTGCATACATATAAGAAAGACAACATAGGGCTTTATTTTTTGCTTTACTTAGATGAGTTCACAGCTCTCGAAAGGTAGATAGCACCACAAATAAGAAAATTTGAATTGTATAGACGAACTAAGCATCTGGCCTTATTACCCGACAGTACCTTATTTGTACATTTACCTGAAATAGAGTAATGACCCTGTTGCTATGGAGATTTGCACCCTCTGTGCTATAGTGTGCACCATTTTCGCCCGCTTAAATATGCATACTTCATCTAAACAGTCATTCACATTCCAGCAGTTGAATCGTTAACATTTTATTTTATTCAACCAACTTCACCTTTTTTTTTTTTCATTTTAATAATCTTATATAGTTTATTTATTTAGTGTTAAGATTGTAAATATATTTTTTTTACTGTTGCGTCCGGATTTTTATTGAGCTAAGAAAACGGTGCCATTTTGCTACCCGCAATTTACCAACAGCACCGTAGAAATCAAAACAGGCTTTAAACTTAATATTTTAGAATCCTTAGAAGTATATAAATCATCAAAACTTTCGGAAAATAACCTGTTAAACGACCAGGTAAATTTGTACCACTCAATACTATTCAATACATTTAATAATTTCCAAAAAATATATATAAACACTACTGTACATCTGTTTATATTCATTCAATTTGAATTATTCGTTTGACAATGACAAGCTTTTTTGTCGAAACTATAGTCAAAAGTGTTAGAGGTTTTTGTGTGAATCGAAGCTTATCAGAATGCAAGTTTGAATGTAAAGAGTTTATTTATATTATTACATGGAAAACGATAAAAGAACAAATAACAGTACATTGTAAAACAAAGTGAAAATGAACGAAACAGAAATAGTAATCATAATATGCGGTACGACATACGCACGTTTCACCCCCGAGACATACTACGCTGTACTAACGTCGCAATAACGTTCAACCACCAACGGACAACACAAAACAGGTCCGCGCCCATTTATCGATCACACGTCACCGTACTATGCTACCACGGGGTAGCCGACGACCGACCGAGATGGCCACGTATGGCTTATTATGTTTACCCCGAATATGAATTCGTACAACAAAAAGGATTTGTAAATAAAAAAGTGATAATAAACAAAGTAGTGTTTATTAATTTATCGTTCTTAAAATTAGTTTTAGAACAAAATTATTGTCGCTTTAACAATACCTTCTATCAACAAAACAAAGGTCTAGCTATGGAAACCCAATTAATCCATTATTAGCAGATACATTTATGTCAAATTTAGAAGACAAATTATTAGCCTCTAAGAACGCAAAACTAATTACCTTTTGGTATCGATACGTAGACGATATTATTGTTGGATTCAGAGGAGCAGATAGACAAATAAACAATTTTCTGAACTACTTGAACACACTATATAACAATATTAAATTCACCATTGAAGTTGAAAAAGATAACAGCATTGTATTTTTAGATCTAAAATTAACAAAAGGAAACAACAAAATAGTTTTTGATATATACAGAAAACAAACGTACACAGACATAGTCATACATAATTCATCAAATCACCCAATAAGCCACAAATTAACAGCGTTCAATACTATGTTGCATAGAGCTCTTACCATACCCTTAGCCGAAACAAATTTCAAAAAGAAAATACATACCATAAAAGAAATTGCAAAAAATAACGGATACACTAGTAAGCTAATTGATAAACTATTACGTAAGTTACAATAAAAAAAAGAAATTAACAAGGTTTACCCTAGGATCAAAAATAAAAACATAAAATGTAAGACAATAACATACTTCGGGGAAATCTCACAAAAAATAGGAAATGTTATAAAAAAAGAGATGCACAACGTAGCAATAGCTTTTAGACCTCACACAAAATTATGTAACCTATTGTTCAACAGTAAAGATAAAATTGAGAAAAATGACAACTCCGGCGTATATAAACTTGAATGTAATTCATGTAATGGTGTGTATTTGGGTTAAACGTAGAAAATTCAAAACAAGACTCAAAGATCACGAAAGAGCTATACGACTAAAAAATAATACATCAACCTTTGCAGAACACATACATAATAACAATCATACATTTGACAATACAATCACACCAATTCATTACGAGAACAAAGGTAAAAAACTAGATATTCTAGAATCCCTAGAAATTTTTAGATACAACAAAACGCAAAATATAAATTTATTAAATGACCAAGTTGACTTGAAATACACACCACTTTTCAAATGTATACCTGAAAATGTAAACTACCACCCCCCGTCGGGGACCTGAAAATATACCTATATAAATATGCTGTACTTAGTATTAGTTACCACTGTTGATAATGACTTTTTAAGTTGAAACATGTCCAGTTAAAAATAAATTTAGTGCCAGTGCAAAGTAATTGTGTTTTATTTATTATAATATATATTTACATCTCGAAACATTGCTGCCTCTTACCAAACTTCAACCTTATGGCCTCACCCAGAACGAATAGCACCAGCTACATTTTGGATAGTGTATATCGACCATTAAATGGCTGTCAGAAAAAGCCGCTAATGCAGGACGCTGTAGCTATTCATTTTCAATATACTGTTCCTTTTCATTTTTCTAACATTAGGACCTCATTACATTATCTTTATGAAAACGCAGATATACAATTTATTCGCGGCACTAACATTGTGGATTCATATACGAAAACCATACATACACTGTGAACTCATGCGGTGTTGCCAAACTGTAAACTGTCTGGTTTTTATCATGTTATTGTTAAAATCATAATTTAAATACAAAACGAATATCGTTTTCGAAGTTACAAGGAGCATGTTAAGAAAACCGCCAAGTTTAAAACCAGTTTACTGTAGAATTCATGTACTATATGTAAGCGTTTTTTGCAAAATTGATGTAGTGTAAGTGTATTGTGCAATTATTTCAATTAAAGACAAAAGACAAAAATAGGTCTACAGTAGATATCAGAATGTTCATAATACATTTTATCTATTTAAATCTATTTATTAAGTAAATTAAAAAATAGTGACTCTCTTCATACACAAATTGCATTATAATATGAATTACAGATAAAAAAAACTGGGATACAAAAGAAAAAAGGTGCCAATATAAAAATAAAAATGAAACAAAAAGTATCGAAAAATAATATTTAAACATTCGAGGGTGAATTGTTTGTGAAACATGATTTTTTATAAAAATGAAATGAAAAAATGAAAAACACTTGGAAAAGTTTAACCAATTATTTTTACTGTTCTCAACAATATTGTTTAGATGTATGTGATAATTACCAAGAGGGTGTCTTATCACTGTAATAAGAATGAAACATTATTGTTGAGAAAATATAAAAATAATTGGTTAAACATATCCAAGTGTTTTTTATTTTTTCATTTTATTTTTAGTATCTAAAAAAGCTACACTGAATAAATCATTCCTAAAATTTCATTTTTTCTGTGAATAGTAGGTTTGCTTTTCAATTTTCCTTTTTTAACAATATTTTCTTCTGCTGTTTTGCATTTATTATATTATTTCTTAGTTTTGTAATGCTGTAATACAGAGACTTCTGATACTGAAAAAATATCAGATTTCGCAATCACTGTTGAAAACAATACTGGGGGATAACCGGGAGTAAGGCAGAATCGGTCACGTATTAGAATAATCGAATGAAAATTCGCTTATCGTTTGAAATACATACTGTTTTTGTTTTAACGGATACTATCGTTAAAGACTGACAGTCAATATGGACTCGTCAAAAAGATCGTTTAGACTTCTCCAAAAGTGTATTAAAGGTAAGTAGTTATGATACAAGTAGCTTTATAATTAAATAAATAAAAATAAATAAATAAACGTTCAAAAAATAATGAAGCTTTTAACTCTTGCAACTACATTAAAAAAATTATTACTTAACTTTAACATTAGTTAAAAAAATAATTATTGTGTTTAACCGATAAACATGTGTTTTATTTAAACTATATTTTTTATTTTTTTAAGGTAATCGCGACGACCTCTCAGATAAAGAAAATCAGTCTAAGGCATGTTTTCCATTACTTCGGAATAATATGCGTACGAAATGAATCTAAATTTAAAGAAAGATATTGATATTTATTATTTTTTCGCCTTTATTGTAGTCAACTAACGGAAATGATGATATAAAACAAGAAGAAAAATAAAAAGAGATTTCTCAAAATAGGCTTCTTTCTTCCACCGAAACCATTGAAACACGAAAACTTAGAACAAGGAACGATGATAAAATAAAAATTCTACAAAATATTGTTATTTATGCTGGAGAACAGGATCTAAATTCAGGTGAAAACTGCGAGAAAAATTCAAAACTCGATTATGAAAATGTATTTTATAAAGAAAATATCGTTGCTTTCTAAAAATTTTGAAAATGTTATTCGGTATATCAGACTGTAGTAGCCCGCCGGTTATCTATCATCAGAATCTTCGTATGTGCCATCACCCGAATCTTCCGACACAGAGTATGATCTGGAGTCCTCGACTTCATATGATTCTAAGGTCAATGAAAGAAAGTCAAATTTTACACAAAAAAAAATTGAATGTACAGAAGATCTTGTTTCGACTAGCATCAATATACTCAATACGGAAGTCGCGGTGACCATAAAAATATAAGAAGAATCATTTGTCCGGTAAACTAATTGTTTACCAAAAGAAAAAAAGAAAAACGTAAGGGTAAAACAAAAGAATTTCTGTTACGATTGTGAAACCAGTGTTACCAATTTTGCTAGACATATTACGAATAATCACGCAGCTGAACTTGATGTTTTGAAAATCGCGTCATTACCGCCAAAGAGTAAAGAAAGAAATCGTCTGTTGACACAAATTCGAAATAAGGGAAATTACCTTGAATCAGCTAACAGCAATTCCCCTTAGCTTAGGTTTCTTCTCTTCTAAGCTATTGTACAGACATAGAAAAAAATGTTGCCAAAAGAGTAGCAGCAGTGCACAAAGTTCAGGTCAAAATACATTTATACGGCATTTAAAGGTTGACGAGAGATTAAAAAGGGAGGTATTCCCTCGTATGTTAACCGATAAAGTATCTTTAGTGGCTAAATCTGATAATTTAATTTGCTCATTTGGTGCCCGATATTTACGAAGTCATCGTGAAAACCACTTTGTCACGGTGACGTCACGCAAAATGAGGGAACCATCAAAAATTTTAATAGAGGTTAAAAATTTGGACCCATCAATCGAAACATTTTTTCAAGCACTGCGACCCAAATTTTTGAACTTATTTGTTCAAGCCACACAAATAGTTTCAAAATATGATGCGGAAAATGAATCGTTTGGAACTCCATCACTGGCAATGAATATAGTTAATTGATTTAAACAATGTTGTGACATTGCGATTAACTTGGTCTTGAAAGGAAATGAACGCTATGAATCGGTAACAGCTGCTGAAGCTGAGGCGCAGCTAAGAACTGATTCATTTGTGTACCTCAAACTGGAGGTACAAAATTTCTAGCCAAGCTGCTTCTAATCTCCATTTAAATAAATGGAATAAAATCACGATTGTTCTACTTGCTAATGACCTACAGATTTTAAGAGACTATTTTCTTAAGTCAGCGGAAAAAGCAGTCGACAGACTTCACTCTAACAAAAACGATGTTTCCGCATTCAACATTTTGGTGGAGACAATATACTCTAGTGAGTGATCCTACTCAATAGAAAACGCCATGGTGAATTACAAAGAATGTTGCTCTCTACTTACCTTAATAGTGGAAATGAAAAATTTCAATATGAGGAATTTGAACGTATCATAACACCTACAGAACGTATTTTATTAAACAGTTTTAAACGCGTAGTCATAAGAGGTAAGCAGGGAAGGGGAGTGTGATGTACAAGAAAATATTAAGTTTATGTTGGACATAAGGCAAAACTTTGTTGACAAATAGAATTTGTATTTGTTTGCCAAAGCAAAATCATTATCTGAAATGAGCGGGTATAAGATCTTGAAAAAATACGCACATACCTGTGGTGCTAAAAATCCTGCTACAATAAGCTCTACTCGGCTGAGAAAACACTTAGCTACTTTAATACAAATATTTAATCTTAGACAGCGATATTGAACAACTCGCCACACTCATGGGTCATACCATTGGCATTCACCGAAGTTCATATCGACTTCCTGATGACGTCTTTCAGCTTCTCCTATTGTTTTATTATGTTTTGCGCTGACGCGCCACTTCTAATCTCCTATGAGGGGGAGCACACGAAAGATGATGGATATTCGATGCACATAAATTCGAAAACACGAACTTTACTTAATCAACGTTTATTTACAATATATATACAAGTAGAAATCTTTCAATATGACAATTATTGTTGGCAATAATACCAACAGGTAAATGTACCCCAAGTTTGAATACAGGTAAACACAAGTCTGAACATCCCTCTATACTTGCAGATCACCCACCATGCACTGTCCACGCATTCGTTTACGTACCCTCTCGTTGAACATACGATACCCCTACCACCTTACTCCTTATGTCTGAGGGTACATGAACTGCTGTTATTAATACAGATGCTCCTACCACATTTCAACGACTATGCGTCTCATTTCCCCTTTTTTAAGATTAAAATTCAAACTATGTGTAATAGCACGCAGTCTGAACATGCCGCCCCCTTTGAAAGTTCGAAAAACTTTCAAAATTAAATATGAAAAATATGAATAATAATAACTTAATGCTAGATAAACAATAGGTAAATACGAAATACAAATAGCACAAGAATGATAATATGTAATTAATAAACCATGTAAGCATTATGGTAATGATTATGAACAACCTAAGTCTATGTTATCCTAATAATATTCGCCAATAAAAATAGAAAGTCCTTGCACTCACGAACCGTATATCGGGAGAACACACACTTAGTTCACTGCTTTTTTTATAATCGAGCCACTACCGATTTTCACCGACACTACCCTAACAATCTTGTCTGCTCCAGGATGGACCTCCGTTACTCGCCCAAGCCGCCATTTAAGAGGAGGCAAATTGTCCTCTTTTAACACTACGAGGGCGCCTTCTTGTAGTAGGCTCTCCTGATTGCGCTTCCACTTGGTCCTGGTTTGGAGCTCGCTCACGTATTCCTTGCTCCAGCGTCGCCAGAAATGTTTAATTTTTTGTACATGCTCGAATTTGCTTAGACGATTGTCCTTGACATCAGTCAACGACGGCTCCGGCAAAGAAGTAAGAGTGCGACCGATTAAAAAATGAGATGGGGTTAAAGGATTAGGATCGTTTGGGTCGTTTGATAGGGTAGAAATAGGGCGTGAATTAAGTATTGCTTCGATCTGTATTAGAAGAGTATTATATTCTTCACCTATTAATGGAGCATGAACGAGCAGACGAATACAAAGGAAAAAGTCTGCATGAAATTGATTTAAATTTGGAAGACAATTTACTAGATGAAGCCGAAGTTTATGAAAGTGATCAAGAAAATGATGACGATGAAATAAGTAAAATGGAATCTAAGGATGACGAAAACTCACAGGTTTTATTACCAAAGGTAGGAAAGAAGAGAACACTAATTCCATGGACTAACAAACAAAAAGAATTTACTAAAAAAATTTTCAAAGAATACTTAAGAAAGTCAAAGCAACCTAAACGTCATGAGTGTGAAGAGCTTATTGACACTTACCCTGAAATATTTCAAAACGAAAACTGGTTAAAAATAAAGGTCTCCATTCAAAATGAATACAAAAAGGGAAGATAGTATGTATGCATAATGTATTGACTGGAAATTCTTTTATTTTTTGTAGTATTTACTCCAATAATAGCTAATTTTGCTTGTATTATAGTTAGTTGAATTTTGTTTTATTATTTAATTTTAATTTGATAAATTAATTAAATCTGCATTGGAGTAACCTTTGTAAACATTTATCGTTCATTGTTGTAACATACATAAATTAATCAACAGAACAGTTTTTGGTTTGATTTTTAAAAATTGCGGTACTTGTCTATTCTCCATGGCACACTTTTGTTATGCCAAAATAAGTGAAATTAGCTATTTTCAGTAACAATCCAAAATTATTTAAAAATTTTCAAATAAAACAATAGCAAATATCCAAACGAATGTAAAGAAAAGCAATTGAATGACAAAATAAGATATGGTGGGTACCTTTTGAAAAAAATGAAGTTATTCATATTTAAAGTTTTGAAATTTTGGATTTTTCTTCTGAACGCCCTGCACAATTTAAGAAGCGTAATTTTGGCATGACGTTAGCTTTAAGAATTGACTATATTTTTCGTAGAAGGTAGAAGTTAAGATTTTGTATCGTTTGGGTTGTGGTCGCGATATTGTTTTATAAATTAAATTATCTCAGAAACTATTCATCGTAGGCAGCTTAAAATTTTATGTTTCATACGAATTCGTCGTAAAAAGTATACCGTTCCATTTAAAATAAAAATGCTAACATCAACTTCCCGTATAACCGGAAGTTCCTGGCAGTTGAAATTATTTTAGTTAAATAGATCATCCTTGATAACCCTTACTCTCAACTCCAAAATTTTCAAATCTTTAACACGCTTAGTTTCCCTAAAACGTCTACTACTCAATTTTAATAACCCTGTATGCATTATGTTATATGATTACTTTCTGCTTAACGAAGCTAATGATAAATTAGTTTGTATTGACCGTTTCACTCATGTAAAAAGAAACATTTCTCTATCCTCATCTTTTGAATATGACGTCGTTATCAACCAATAAATAAAGAATAAAACAACATAACTTAAGTACTATAAAACATTTTATTTACTTGTTTACCTCGTTCTTTGTATATATTTTTTGAAAATGTTTACCTCGATCTTTGTATTTTTATTCATATCTAAATGTTTATTACACAAGCAAACTTATTTAGAGTAACTATTGTATTTGCTCATGTCAATAAAGTTTTATTTCCTTCTAATCTTCAATTTATAATATTATTTGCAAACAGAAATGTGCATAGTGGGCCAACTAAGGGATGATTTTTATTACAATAATGTCATTCGCTGTATTGTTTTAATAGTTTTATCTATAAACAGAGCGAGTCGTTTATCTTTATATATATATATATACATATAGGTTTAAAATAATATCCAAAAACAATCCGATGTGTTTATAAAACATCATTACTCGTACATGTGCAGACAAGGATATTCTTTCAATAAATACAACACTGTGTAACCAATAAAGACCTGTAAAAATAACTATTGTTATCTTTTTTTAACTTGTATAAGTCACTTTCGTTATCTTTGCTATTTTTCCTTTGTAAGATTCATTTTCAAGTTGGTTAGGGATCATTCAACATTCGTTTCAAGTTTTTAGTCATTCATAAATTGTTCTAGTATCTTGTAATCTCTTTAATTTAATTCTTCGTAATATTTAGTAGTGTTAATTGTTTAGCTTGTGGATAAAGTTTGATCCTTTAAATAATAAAACAATGTAAAAAACAAAAGGAAAAATCAAAAATTAGCTGCACAATATTAATTTAGCGTGCAGCAGAAGTTAGGATTTATTGTCTTGCTTCACCATTCTATGGTCCTTCGAGCCGGATTCCGCAGTTATTTAATACGTTCAATTCGCCAGAAAAAAAAAACAATATACGTCTACGAAACGTTGAGTCCTTCATCCAGGGACAACCAGTGAAACTACCAGATACCAGATTCAGTCAAATTACCACAACGAGGATCAATTCAAATCAGGATACATCTTGGGTGCTCTAACACCATTCAACAATCGTCCAAGAAAATTCAAGTAAGTTTGTAGCAATTACTGATTTTTTTTCAGTTCCTAACCCATTTCCAATCCTAACGAATTAAGAATAATTTCAACATGTTTAATTAGAAATATCTTGCAAGATTTAAAGCTCAACGTGCAAATTTACTCGTTTAAAAACCTTTGAAAGTTACCTAGACCAGTTTCACGAAATTCATATTGAAATTGTTCTACAGAGCATGAGTTATATCAGGATGAATTTGAACATTTATATTATTCAGCAGTTAGATCAGCACGTAGGTGTCTTAAAACTTATAGTACAGCTTTTTCAAGAATATCAACCGACAATGCAAATTCTGATATATCTCACGCAATGGAAAACGCTAACTCTAACGTGCGTCGTCCGAAAATTAAATTGCCTTCTTTCGACGGATCGTATGATACGTGAATGTGTTTTTATGATACATTTCAGTCTACGGTAAATAATAATAAATATAAATTACAAATTTCAAATATTGAAAAATTACGTTATTTACGCGCTTGTTTGAAAAGCGATGCCGCAGCAGCCATACGTGTCTTTTTACCACATAAGGGCATTAAGGACTCAGGAGAATCAGTTGATTCATGAAATTCAATTCTAATAGTTTGTATGTCCAAAAAACTGGATAGAATAACTCATTAAGAATGGGAAAAATCGTTAAAACCTAAAGAAAAACCGTCTTTAAAGCAGTTTTTGGGATTTTTAAGGGCGCGTTGTTAGATTTTAGAATCAACAAATTTAAGAAATAATGATCACGAACAAAGAAAACCAACTAATTCACAGTTTCAAAGGGGTAATACGAGCACAAACACTAACAAAAGAAATATTTTATCCATAACATAATGTAGCGGCTATGCTACATACCCTCGAGTCAAATGTTTAATTAGTTATAACTTAGTGTATAGAAATTTAGACAAAGTTACTTGGTAACAGTTTTCCTGGGCGACCAGTTGAATGTCAGTTGTAAATAAATCAATAGACTACCGCAACTTTATTTTGTTCGCTCAAAATTCATTTTTATGTGCCGTTACTCAACGATCCCGTAAGTGGTGACATAAAAAAGTGACCACTGTAATTTTTGTAACGGTTTATATAAAATTTTTGTTCGGTATCAAAGACTTATTTCTGTATTTTTATTTTATTACAACATGTTTAGGTACCTAGAGTTAGTCGTGTAGTTTTAAGAATTTTGTATTGTATTTGAAGACTGACCAGGTCGGGTCGCACCCTCATAAATTCTTCACTTCTTAGGATTCACTTGTATATTATATTTGTCATAGCTTTGGAAACATTTGTGTAGTTCTCGGTATTCGCCCATCTGGCTTTAACAAACTTCTATTCAAGTATTTACAATTCAGTGTTACAACAGTTCTACTATAGACTCGCTGGGTAAACAGTCCCATTCTAACTTCATATAAATATAGTGTAAATAAGTTTGAATAAAATAATTAAAATTCACACATTTTTCAATCCATTTGGTCCTTCGAGCAAAGTAATAAATTTATTAATGTTGTACATCAGTACAACCGTTCGAAATAAGGTTTAAAAAACCTACGACGGTAAAAACATTAGTCCTTCGAGCCGGATGTAATTTCCGCGAGAAAAACAGATCAAATTGGATAAATACTATCACCAAGGAAATTGCAGTGCTTTCAACAAATTCTGTAATTTAAGAAGTCTACGAGTGTCGTGATTGACCAGGAATAATTTAAAAGTAGCTGCTTCACTTCGCAGGAATCACTTCTTCCAATTAACATTCGGTAAGTGCGATTCCTTTATCAGTCATTATTTCCTTTTATTTACTGTTTGTGTTTTCCTGATCAATCTGTCATGAAGAGTTAAAAGTCTTAGTTAATCAACGAGGAATCATAAAATCACGTCTTACTAGTTCTATGGTCATTTTGTAAAGGCTCCCATCGTATAGAAGATTGCCAATCATTTTTAAAGCTAGAAATAAATGACAGAATTCGGGAAGTAAAACGCCGTCATCTTTGTTTAAATTCCCACTCAACTTCAGCGTGTTCGTCTGGTATGTGTAAAATTTGCAATAAGAGACATAATACTTTGTTGCATATTCAGTTCATAAAACAAGCTTCAGGGGACAGTTTGTCGCCACAATCAAATAACAACAAACAACACTCAAATAATATTAATTTCGAAGAAGCTGGTCCTAGCCAACAGGTAGAATCACAGCAGGTAGCATATGCGAATCACTCGTTAAATAGCAATAATGTACAAACGTTGTTATCTACAGCTATTATTGAAATAAATGATTCGAATGGAAGGGTTCATCACGCAAGAGCCTTATTAGATCCAGGATCCCAATCTAACTTCATAACAGAAAATCTTTGCAATCGGTTAGGCTTAAAAAGACAAAATTTAATTTAACTATTTCCGGAATAAGCCAAAATGTTTTTAATGTCAATTACAGAACTGAGATTACGATTAAATCATGTGTAAATGAATTCTCTACGAAAATTCCGTGTCTTGTTTTACCTCAAATAACAGATTTATTACCAAATAAACTATTTGACTTATCAATGTTTAATATACCGGAACATATTCGCTTAGCTGATATCGATTGCAATAAACCAAGAAAAATTGATGTATTACTAAAGTAAAAAGATGCAGGCGTAGACCTAGATTAAACTACTGCAAATAGTTGAGAGATTTTAAGGGTACTCTAGGTTTACAGAGTGGAGGTACTTCTTCAGCCAGTCATTAGACTAACGACCCAATGATGATAATAGATATCTATTATTATTACTATTTATTACGTACAGAATTAAATATTATGAAGAGATTAGACAATGTCACTGCTAATTTTCAATTTATACATTGAAGACGCGATTTACATTAGTGGGAATAGATATACAATGGCAAAAAATTAGCGTAGTTGTATGTAGTCATGATATAAATTATATTAAAAAAATTTCGCTCTTGAGAGCCGTGGTTTTAAAAAAGGCTAAATTACATGTTGACATTTCGCCAGAAGTATAGAGTCTGAGATTTTTGAAGTAGCTTTTTGTCTCGATGTTCTCTTCTCGGCTATCTACTGTCGTATCTGTAATTATTCAGGCTTTAGACTACGGTTCTCAAGTCCGAAATATTATGACGTTTTGATATAATAATAACGAATTAAATATCGCCATAAATAACAATGGAACGGTGGTAAAAGATATATATATAATGTTATTATTTTGATAATCTGGGAACTATAATAAACACATGTGTTGCTCTGAAAAACAAAGTATTTTATTATTTTTTTAACACTTAAAATTTTACAAAAACAACTTAGATATACCTGAAAAACAAAGAAACGACATTTAAGGTTTATTATTATCACTGTCGTTCCCTTTTACAATTTTGGATAAGTTTACAATCTTTGGATTTATTATGATTACTCTATCTGTTGCACTTTGTGCTTATTCTTTACTGACACGTCGCACTCGTGTTAACTACTACTATTTTTCCTACGCTGTCTCCCCCTATGGGCTAATGAATAAACCTGAATTGGCGCGGCGTTTAAATCTAAGTTAAAGGAATACATTTGCTTTACATCTCCCCCCCTCGGAGAGAAAATTTTTCCGAAAATTTTATATACATAAAACTTAGGAATATACATCATATACAGGAGCAGGTATTAGTTTTGATATGTGAAATAGGCTTGATTCTGATTTTTTTCTTCCCGTGTTTATCTTATATATTGTAGAAGATACTTTTTCTATGATTTCAAAAGGTCCGATTCTTAGTTCATCTAGTTTTTTTCTGTTAAATTTGTTTCCATTTTCAACATAAACTTTGTCTTTGACGTCAAATTCATAGTTTTTACGATTTTTGTCATACAGATGTTTGTTATAGGTATGTGATTTGATTGTATTTTGAAGTGCTTCTTTTTTATCTTTTATCCAACCATTTTTTGATATTGTTTGTTTTAATTCGTTTGGTAAAATTTGAGCATCTGTTCCATTTAATAAATACCTTGGAGTGAATCCAGTAACACAATGTATAGTGTCATTATATTTATGTATGCATTCTTGAGCTATTGTTGTCCAGGCTTTTTTTCTTGTTTCTTCATTTATTTTGCATCTTATTTTGTTAACTATTGTCTGGTTCAATCGTTCATTAAGTCCATTTGAAAATGGTGCGTTTACTGCTGTGAATATCATTTGAATATTCTTTTCAGATAAGAATTGTTTAAATTCTTTTGAGTTTATTCCTAGATATTGGTCACTAAGAATCATACCTATTTTATTTGATTCTAATATATTGTTTACTAATTTTATAAAATCAGTAGTATTTTGGGTTTTGGATGTTAATATGTATGCATATCTTGTGAAATGATCTACTAGGAGGTGTAAATATCTTTTTGTTGATCTTGAGCCTCCAAATCCTCCAATGGTATCTATTGAAACTATCTCGAATGGTTTCGTTGCTGGACCTAAGTGAGACATTAAGCCAAATTTGTTTTGCCCTCTTGATTTATTTTTTATACAAATTTCACAATTTTTACAGACCTTTTCTATATTTTTTATCAAATTTTTCGCTGTGTAATATGGGCTTATCTTCTTTTGCAATTGTTTTATACCTATGTGGCACATTTCGGTATGTATTGTTTTTATAAGTTTTAAACTTAAATCTTCTGATAAAATAATTTTTTCTTTTTTTCTTGATTTTTTGTAGTAGACATTATGTTTTTTTATCAGTTTTGATTTTTTATTCTGTATGTCTGTGTTTCTGTTCTGATCTGAAATTATGTCATCTAGTTTTATTAAATTAACTGTTTTCAGCTAGTCTTCGTTATTTTCTTCTGGTTCTAATACTGGATTTCTACTTAAACAGTCTGCTTCTGTATTGTTTTTGCCCGGATTATATTTTATATTAAAATCATATTGTGATAAGTAATATGTTAAATCTCCTAGTTCTTCGTCTGTTCTGGCTTTTATATTCATGTTTTCTAATGGTTTGTGATCTGAAAATACTGTAAAAGTTTTCCCTAGTAACCAATATTGCCAATATTTTATAGCTTCTTTAATTGCGAAGCATTCTAGATATATTGCTTTTTTCTTTTTTTGTGCTTTATTTAATTTCTTTGAAAAATAAGCTACTGGTTTTTCATTTCCATCTTTTTGTATTTGTTTTAAGACTGCACCTATGCCTTCTAGTGATGCATCTGTATATATTACTATTGGTAAGTCTTGATCGAATATTTCCAGAACTGGTTGTGCACATAGTAGTTTTTTTATTTCTTCGAATGCTCTTTGGCATTCTTCTGACCATACAAATGGTTGATTTTTTCTGAGTAGGTTATGAAGAGGGTCTAAAATTATCGTACCTTTTGGAATGTAATTATGATAGAAATTTATTTTCCCTAAAAATTGCCTTATATTTTTTTGTGTTCTTGGGATCGGAAATTTTTTTATCGATATTAAATTATCTTTTAGTGGTTTTACTGAATTATTTTCTATTATATGTCCCAAGTATTTAACTGAGTTTGATGCAAATGTACATTTTGTAAATTTTAATCTGAACCCTTCGCATTTTATTGCGTCTAATAGCATTTTAAGATGATTAATATGTTCTTCAAATGATTTAGAAAAGATAAGAATATCATCTATGAAATTTACTGCAAAGTGTGATAATTTGTATTTTCTTAATATATTACTTAATATTCTTTGAAAAATTGCAGGAGCTGTCTTGAGTCCAAAAGGAAGACATGTCCATTGGAAGTGACCGTCTTGTGTTACGAAACCAGTTTTTTTCTTATCTTCAATTCGCAAAGGAATTGACCAAAATGCGGAATTAATATCTAATGTAGAAAAGTACTTACAGTTTCTCGTTTTCATCATTAAATCTTCGATTAATGGGAATGGTTGTGCTTGTGGCATTACTATTTTGTTTAAGTCTCGGAAATCTATGCATAGTCTGGATTTTTTATTATCGTCTCTTTTAAATGCTAATGTTACAGGAGCTGCAAATGGACTGTATGACTCTTCTATAAGTTTTTTTTCTAACAACTTGGATATTTGTTCTTCTATTTCTTTTTTGTCCTCTACCGTACATTTATATGGTCTTTTGCAGCAGTATTTATCTACTAATAGATCTATGCGCGCTTCATAATGTTTTACTTTTCCGACATCATATTTATCTTTGGCGAAAATTGACTTATATTTATTAATCACTCTATTTATTTCTTTCTTTTGATCTTCTGTTAAGTGATTTATTTTTATTTCAAAGTCCTCTTCTTTTATATGTTCGTTGAAGTTTACCAAATTTGTCTCAGTTTCTTCTTCGAGATTCAGACCCATATCTTGGGTTTTTTCCTCTGCATTTTCTTCTTTATCTATCTTTTTATTTTTTTGAAAAATCTGCAGATTTTCGTCTTGGATTAGTTTGAATTCTTTTATCATATCTAATCCAATGAGAAAATCATATTTGAAGTGTTTCTCATCTATGATGTAGACATCTACTTTCTTCTCTATATCTAATATTTTTATTTTTATAGTTGTCGAACCATTCGTTTTTTGGACACCATTAATTGTTGATAGGTTTGCATTATTAACTCCATTATTTTTGTTCTCTTTTATTTTTAAATATTTGGAGTTTATTAAGGAAACGTTCGATCCCGAATCATAGATTCCTTTTATTTTTAGTTTGCTTTCTATGACTAGTCCGACCGTAATTAATGGTGTCTCTACTCGTTTTTTTGGTCTGCATTATTTAACTCTGTCTCTATTACAGAGTTATTAACATGTTTTATGTTCTTTTTTTCTTTATTTTCGTTGAACCAACAAGATGATTCAACATGGTACCTGGTGCCTTTATTTAATTTTTCGCATATTGAGCACGGTTTTTTTTCGCTTTTATTTTCTGAGTTCGTGCCTGTCTTTTTAAATGTGTTTTTCTTAATCATGCTTTCGTACTTACTTATTTCGTTGAATAGATCTACTGTTTCTTTTATTAATTCTCTGTCAATTTTGTTTAATATGTATCCTGGTAAACCTGCCGCAATGAGATCTATTAGGGTACCTTGGTCTATTGATCTCCTCATATCTATTAAAAGTTTTTCTTTTCTCATAGCGTAATCTAACAGCGGTCCTTCTTTATATTTAAATAATAATGCATAAGTAACTGGATTCCATCCTTTATTTGCAAAAGTTTCGCAGAATTTTCTTCTCCAATCAGCCCACGTGGCGTCTGCCGTTAGTTTGACAAACATTGAGCTGTACCAATCCTTGCAGCTTCCATCCATAAAAAATCTTAATGTTTCAGTCTTTTTTTTATCTTCTCTTATTTCGAATCGGTCGCATTCTCTTTCGAACATCTCAATCCATTGGCTCGGATTGGTGTTTTTGGTTGTGAACTTATCTAATATAAATTTATCTGCGACGACTTTGGTGTTGTTTGTATTGGGCAAGGCCTGTGCATTTTCTAGTAGTTTTTCTAATATCTTGTTTAGGTTACTCATGCTTTCTTGCTCATCTGTTTTACTAGTGGTTCCCTGGGCTTCTTCGATTTCCTCTAGATACTGATCAATGAACTGGATATTTCCCGCTTCATCCACGTAATCTTTCTCTAATTCTTTTGTTAGTTTGATCCAAACTTTCCTTTCATGGTGTCTCTTCCTTAGGCTGTTTTTTACTTTCTTGTACTGCTCCGTAGTAATCAGCTGTTCATGGTGAGCCACGCTTTGTAGGTTATCTGGTATTTTATACAGTCGTCCGCCTTCTGTTGCAATTGAAACTAGGCATATGATATTTGTCTTACCATCTTCAGCTGATTTCACTTTAAAATCGAAACGGAGACTCTGCATTTTGTTTTTATAAACAAAAATGTCGTTTTATAATGTTATTATTTTGATAATCTGGGAACTATAATAAACACATGTGTTGCTCTGAAAAACAAAGTATTTTATTATTTTTTTAACACTTAAAATTTTACAAAAACAACTTAGATATACCTGAAAAACAAAGAAACGACATTTAAGGTTTATTATTATCACTGTCGTTCCCTTTTACAATTTTGGATAAGTTTACAATCTTTGGATTTATTATGATTACTCTATCTGTTGCACTTTGTGCTTATTCTTTACTGACACGTCGCACTCGTGTTAACTACTACTATTTTTCCTACGCTGTCTCCCCCTATGGGCTAATGAATAAACCTGAATTGGCGCGGCGTTTAAATCTAAGTTAAAGGAATAGATTTGCTTTACATATATATATATATATATATATATATACATATTAACTGTTTTCAGATTACAAAAAATATTGAGATTCACCTAAATGACGCTTCTTTTACACAAACTGATTTAATTCAAAGTAAAGATGAAAGTTGTAGTGTTATATCTGCATCTGAAGACGATGATTCGCGTGATAAAGATTTTATCGTAGAAGACTTGTCTGATGTTAGTTCAAGCACTAGTTATCATAAAACGATTGATGACGATGAAATAGCATGTTTAAAGTATTTAAACGTAATAGATGATCAAAGCAAGACTTCTAAAGTAATATATCAACCATTCTTTGAGCAGATTAGCGTAAGTGCGTTATTTTTTAATCAATCCATTTTCCAAATCCAGTTTTGTATCGCAGACGAAATAGCTATCCCAGGGAAAAAAATTAGATGCAAATTTTGTGATGAAGATGTGCTTTCAAAAAATTTTATAAGGCACATAGAGAGACATCATGGTTTAGAGAAAGAAATTCAAGATATCTTGAAACTGCCTAAAAATTGTAAAAGTAGGCGCCTAGCATTGACATTACTTCGGAAAAATACAAATTTTCAGCTTCATATATCTGGTATAACGCGTCCTCTTCGGAAAACCAGTCAGAAATCTCTGGGAAAATCCGATTACCATCCTTGCATTTATTGTAGAGGTTTGTTTCGAAAACAATTATTAAATAGGCATACGAAAAGATGTACCTCTAAGCAAAATACTTCTGAACAAACACGAAGTCAAAAGGATTATGTATCCAATTCCTAAATAATGGTCGCTTGTGCCACTGACCTTACCATATCAAAACTAAATGCCAGATGCGTGTTATTTTAAAATTCATTAGAGTAAGTTGATTCATAACCAAAACTTAAATTTTGATTATGTGTTAATTTGGTCAGTAGTTAATTTCTTTGTATAAAGTGAAGTAGAAATAAAATTTTACCAGGTACGCGACAAGATGAAAGGAGATGAGATATCTTTCGTAGCAAAAAAGGATCTTCTAATTGCTCATTTTGGAGAATCATATCTTAAAAAACACAAAAGGGAGCGCATGACGTATGTTTGTAGCAATCGCATGAAGGTGCTTTCGAGACTGCTTATTTCTTATAGAAAGAAAATCAATGATGAACAGGTTACTTTTAAAGATATCCTCCACCCGCAAAAATTTGACAATGTTTTAAATGCTACAAGAAGTATTGTAGGATATGATCCTATCAAGAAAACATTTTAATCTCCCAGTCTTGCGATGCATCTTGGCACTTCTTTGAAAATGGCTTGCGACGAGTTAACTCATCTTATTTTGAAAAGCAGTCGTGGTTTCAAATGTAAATCAGAAACGCATGCATCTATTTGGCTAAAAAATGTGAAAAATTTTAAGAAATTAGTCGAATCCTGATGGAATAGCGAACTAGCTTCCTTAGCTAATAAGGACCTTCAAGAAAAGAGATGGCAAAAACCATTACTGTTGCCTCTGGTAAACGATATCAAAATCTTTCGAGACCAATGTTTACAAAATGCTAAAAATTGCGTTAAAATCTTTACGGAAAACAAAGATGATATTAAAACATACAAATTACTAGTGAATTGCTGTTTAGAATTGTTAATTCTAATTAACAGGCGACGAAATGGTGATGTCCAGTTCTTGAAAATCGAAGACTTCAAAAAGGACCAGCGCAGTAATTGTACTTCAGAGTTTGAAAATGCGTTATCAATCAGAAACCGAACGAATGCTGACTGCTTAATATAAACGTGTATTGAACAGCGAAAAAGGCTCTAGAGCGGTTGTTATTTTATTACCAGAGATTTTGCAAAATTATATAAATATATTACTAACCAATAGAGAAAAGTATATCCCCCCAAGTAATGACTACGTTTTTGCTATTCCCGGAAGCAGTGTTCCGTGGGGAAAAGGAGACGTTGCTATTCGAACTCTTGCTTTTAAAATGAACCTGGAGAACCCCCATGTAATGACAAGTAATAAATTGAGAAAGCACATTGCAACCGTTATGCAAATACTAAGTTTATCTAAGGATGAAGTTAAGCATTTTTCACAATTTATGGGCCACACAGAGAAAACCCACCAAGAATTTTATGAGTAAGTGGTCAATAGGAAAAATAAAATTAATTACTGCCTTTTATTACTTTTTATTTAATTGAATGTGTTAGGTTGCCAGTAGATATTTATCAAAGCTTTTACTCATGATGGAGAAAGGTACAATTCCTGTGGTGTACAAAGGAAAATCACTGGCTGAAATAAATTTTGATGTCAATTTGGAATATGCTGAAGAGAATAACGATAGTAAGTGTGCTTACGTGATTAATACAAAAAAAGAGTAAATACATTATTACTATTATTTATTTTTACTTGAAAATACATAATCAAATTTCGGGCTTGACACATTTTATATATTTTAACAAAACTTAATTTCAACAAATATTCCGTAACAATTTAGGTGATTTTATTGAAAACTGTTTTGAAACTCTAAAAACAATATGCTTCAATAAGGCAATTTTAATAATTAGTTGCTGACGATGGTGCGATAATTGCAAACGAAACGGTACTTCTCAAGGAATGTTTGAGTCAACTGGACCTTCCAATGACTGTAATATGACAAAGGAATTTGAGGAAATCATGTGTAAGTTAACGTACAATCTAGTCCTTTTGCTATCATTGGTACATAGGGATAGGTATTTTATGTTAACTAATCGATTTAATACCTACTTCCTAGCGTCCAATCACAGTGAAAACGATGATCTTTGTAACCTTCCTCGGAAAGGAACATCTAGAAATATGAAACGTAAAGGGTTTGTTAGAAAAATAGGTAGGTTAGACTAAAAGCGAATATAAATGGATCACTTCTTATCTTGACACTTTTGTAGCTTCTGATGATAGTGGTGACGATGAACAAAATATGTCTAAAATAAAAACAGGCCAGGTAACTGCAATCAAAGGAGGAAAACAAAGCAAAAATAGGTAGGGAAAACTAACTGCTAAAAACATGTAAACAGATGATTACTTACCTTGGTACCTTTCCAGTTTCTGATTCTACTGATCAAAGTAGTGACGATGATGCTAGCGGTCCTTCTGTAAAAACAAAAAAGATCCTAGCATTATAACCAGTAAAGGTATTGTACCGTAAAGGCAAAAAAACGGTAGAAATAACTAAAAGCTTACAATTATTTTGTAGGATGGAACTCCGATGAAGTTGACGCTTTAAAGAAAGAATTTGTTTTATACATAAAAAAAAAATATCCATCAAGCTAACAAATACAAGATTTTTTAAAGAAAACAAACATAAATCGAACCACTATCGCGGTAAAATCTAAATTACAACATCTAATTAAACTTGCGAATAAAAATTGATTGGCGTTCGTAAAATAGTTTTTCGTTTATTTTTTGGAAGTTCCAAGTTTTTTTAAGCTTACCTGTTTAATATACCAGAAACTGGTTGTTAGCAGTGGTGGTCACCTATGTTGTGTTACGTATGTACTTTTATACTTACCTTTTGTAAACTTATGAATAAAACATTATACTAATAAGTGACTTCAATTTCGTATCCACTGTAAACATATCTTATGAAGCTTTTCCTCTCACTGTTTGCTAAAAATATGATGTAATAGTATGAGCATTAATATAAAACTCCAGTAGGAGGATAAGTTAGTATCTATATGACCTCCGATAATGTGGCAACACGGTCGGAGGCAATAACGTTGAGATGTTATACACATATATACCGGTTTCGGAGGACACATCGTACCTTCCGTGCTCTCCATATATGATCTCTTCACAGTTGAAAATCTTTTCCCCTCTCAGAGAATCCAGATTTCTTAACAGTTCATTACCTCATATATACAACTTTTACCGATATAGTTAAATGGGAAGACCCGGAGGCCAGGTCGCCTTTTCCATGTACCGGAGGCGACAAGGTATTACGTATCAATATTGTCACGATTTGTACTTACGATTTCGGTAAACAACATCTTTTTGTACGGGAAAATAGATTTCTGGGCCCCTCTAGAAGAATCGAGAACATTCCAGAAGAATACATCAACACAAATACAGAAAATACACTGGGAAAAATCTCGAACCTTCGAGAAAAGAATGGAACATTCTGGAAAATTGGCCTGGAGGTATATAAGCGACGGCGACTGTCAAACTAGAGTCAGTTGATAGCGAGCGTTGACAGCGAAACAAGCGAGAAAGTTTGAAGAGCGATAAGTGACTTGATTTAGTGACAGTTTTGCGATACATTGTTTTTGTGCGAAGTTATTTGGGTTGTATAACTAGTTGGATTGTAATTAGTTTTGTTAAATTTGTTTATCAATAAACGTTGTTATTTGTTGGACATACTGTATATTCGAGTTTTACGTGACCGAACACGTCACATTTGGTGTCAGAAGTGGGATGAAGAGGAATTTGAAGATTCCAGAAGAAGTTGAGTGTGGGGTATCGTTGAAGAGGTCTTGAAGAGGAGAAGAAGAATTTTTGAAGCTTTATGCCTGTTACCCGAAGTCAGTCAGCAACCATGGACGAACAAATGAGTGCTCTGCTTTCCATGTTGCAACAAATGAAGGAAGAAATGAAAGCTGGACAGGAAGAAATGAAGGCTGGACAGAAAGAAATGAAGAATAAAATAGAAGAAGGACAAAAAGAAATGAAGAATGAAATGAAGAATGAAATGAAAGCTGTGCAAGAAGAAATAAAATCTGGCCAAGAAGAAATGAAGACAGAAATTAAAGCAGGCCAAGAAGAATTAAAATTACGACAGGAAGTTATACAAGAAGATCTCAAGACATTAAAAATGGAACAAGAAGATCTGAAAGAAAAGTTAAAGGGGGTGAGAGCTGAGATGAAAGAAGATCTAAAAGAGGAGTTAAAGGGGGTAACAGCCGAGATTAAAGAAGATCTAAAAGAAGAGTTAAAAGCCGAGATGGAGGAAGAAATACAAAAAGAAGTAGAGAAAATGCGTCAGAAGTTAGAGACAGCAAGACCGGTTAGCGAAGTGAAGCCCGAAGAGACTGTGAGAGCAGTTAGAATTAAACTACCGACTTTCGATGGAAAAGTTTCTTGGGCTATGTACAGGCGACAGTTCGAGGCAGCAGCAGAAGCAAATTATTGGAATAATTTTGAGAAAGCAACGGCGCTGGTCATAGCCCTACGAGGAGAAGCATTGGACATTCTTCAGGGCATTCCAGACCACCAACAACGAGACTTCTGTGCACTGATGGAACGACTGGAAATGAGATATGGCGACAAACACCTGCAACAAGTGTACCAAACCCAACTGAAGTGTCGCAACCAGAAATCATCCGAAAACTTACAAGAGTTCGAAGCCGCTGTAGAACGCTTGGTTGCACTGGCCTATCCTACCGCTCCGCAGGACTTCGCAGACCAACTTGCAGTTCAAACATTCGTCGATGGCGTGAGGGACACCGACTTGCAGCAGATTCTTCGAATGGCCCGCCATAAAACTGCGAGTGACGCACTGGCTCACGCCTTGGAATTCGAAGCCGCGAAGCAAGCTTCCAAAGGCCATGTACGAATACGCCAAACGGCTATTGAACACGACGATTGCAAGAACGATGTCGCGAAGCTGATTAAAGAATACATCGAAAGTGCAAAGAAGACCACCGTCAGCGACAGAAGAGAATCAGCTAGATGTTGGGAATGCGGGAAGATAGGTCACTTTTCCCGAGACTGCAGCCGCAACAAAGGAAGGCCTAGATGTTGGGAATGCGGGAAATATGGACACTTGCAGCGAGACTGTCCAGCCGAAGAACGCCGGGCGGATCGACAGCAGTCGGGAAACTAAGATCAGCCAGCTTTGAGGGGCGCAAGTTGGCTTCACCTCACCAAGCCCCACCAGAAATCGTCGTTTCCCAATTAAACGGAAGCAAGTCTTTATACGTCAACGGCTACGTCAACAACAAGAATGTTAAAATGGTGGTCGATACGGGAGCTTCGAAGACCATAATCCGACCGAACATCGTTCCAGAATGGAGAATCCGACCCCTACAGAGGAAGCTGCGTTTGACGACGGTTACTGGAGAGACGGCGCCGATTAGAGGAGAATGCGACGTCAAGATGAACCTGGGTGGAGTATGTCTTCGACACAGAGCACTGGTTGCCGATGTAGCCGACGATGTAATTATCGGACTGGACCTTCTAGAACAAAATAAGATAAATCTGGATTTGGGCTCTGGAATTCTACGAATCTCCAAAGAAGAGTTGGTTATGACAAACCCTGCCAAAGAGTACAGTCTTCGAAGGGTCATCGTAGCGGAAGACAAGTTAATACCTGCTAGATCCGAGGCAGTTATAAGAATAAACATCGACGGCGACGCTGCTGATGGTTTGGTGGGCATCGTAGAAGCCAACAACCCGGACTTGACGAGATGCCATCAGACGATTGTGGAACCCGAAGATCACTGGCAGAGTGAAGAACTGGCAAAAGATCAGGACAGCGACGAAGACATAAAACCGATACTGCGATGGAAAAAGGAAGGAGCAGCACGACCTACTTGGGCTGAAGTGAGTAGCACAAGTGCGATCACGAAAAGTTACTGGACCTTATGGGATTCGCTCGTCATCGAAAATGGTGTGTTAAAACGAGTTTGGGAAAGCACTGACGGGACTAAAACTAGACATCAGATAGTCCTTCCGAAGAACAGAGTCGACGAGGTGCTGACGGAAGTTCATGGAGGTGTTGGTGGAGGACACTTTGGAGTAACGAAGACACTGGAGAAGGTGCGAGAGCGATTTTACTGGTTAAAGTGTAGAAGAGACGTCGAAAACTGGTGTAGGAAGTGTCCAACATGTGCGTCAGCCAAGGGACCTCAGACTCGAAGCCGTGGGCGAATGAAGCAATACAACGTTGGAGCCCCATTCGAACGAATAGCATTGGACGTAGCGGGACCCTTTCCGATGACGACAACTGGCAACAAATACTTCTTAGTTGTGATGGACTACTTCAGCAAATGGCCCGAAGTCTACGCAATTCCTAATCAAGAAGCTACTACGGTCGCTGAAGTACTTGTAAACCAATGGATCAGTCGCTATGGAGTTCCGATGGAGATTCACTCTGACCAGGGACGGAATTTCGAATCCGCAGTATTCCGAGAGGTCTGTGAATTGCTGGGAATACAGAAGACAAGGACCACTCCATTACATCCACAATCTGACGGAATGGTCGAGAGGTTTAATGCGACGATAGAAACCAATTTGAGAATGGTTGTTGAAGATCACCAAACAGACTGGGACCGGCATATACCTTTGTTCCTGTTGGCTTATCGAAGTGCGGTTCATGAGACCACCGGCAGAACACCAGCCAGTATTGTATTTGGAAGAGAGCTGAAGTTACCAATGGACATCAAGTTTGGCCATCCGGAAGATCGTCAATCTTCAGCTACCGAATACGCACAGCAACTGGAGGAACGACTCGATACCATCCACAGAGCCGTTCGTGACAAAATTCGATTAGAGAGCGACCGCATGAAAACCAGGTATGACCGAAGAGCCAACAGCACAGGATTCAAAGAAGGGGACCAAGTGTGGCTTTATAATCCTGTCCGACGAAAAGGCCGCTCGCCGAAGTTGCAACGAAGCTGGGAAGGACCCTACACCATAGTCCGAAGGCTAAATGATGTTGTTTACCGAATCCAACGAGGACCGAAGGCCAAGATGAAGATCGTTCACCTGGATCGTCTAGCTCCGTACCAAGGTCATGACATTGATCGGGACGATCAGTTCTAAGAGGGGGGCAGTGTCACGATTTGTACTTACGATTTCGGTAAACAATATCTTTTTGTACGGGAAAATAGATTTCTGGGCCCCTCTAGAAGAATCGAGAACATTCCAGAAGAATACATCAACACAAATACAGAAAATACACTGGGAAAAATCTCGAACCTTCGAGAAAAGAATGGAACATTCTGGAAAATTGGCCTGGAGGTATATAAGCGACGGCGACTGTCAAACTAGAGTCAGTTGATAGCGAGCGTTGACAGCGAAACAAGCGAGAAAGTTTGAAGAGCGATAAGTGACTTGATTTAGTGACAGTTTTGCGATACATTGTTTTTGTGCGAAGTTATTTGGGTTGTATAACTAGTTGGATTGTAATTAGTTTTGTTAAATTTGTTTATCAATAAACGTTGTTATTTGTTGGACATACTGTATATTCGAGTTTTACGTGACCGAACACGTCACATTTGGTGTCAGAAGTGGGATGAAGAGGAATTTGAAGATTCCAGAAGAAGTTGAGTGTGGGGTATCGTTGAAGAGGTCTTGAAGAGGAGAAGAAGAATTTTTGAAGCTTTATGCCTGTTACCCGAAGTCAGTCAGCAACCATGGACGAACAAATGAGTGCTCTGCTTTCCATGTTGCAACAAATGAAGGAAGAAATGAAAGCTGGACAGGAAGAAATGAAGGCTGGACAGAAAGAAATGAAGAATAAAATAGAAGAAGGACAAAAAGAAATGAAGAATGAAATGAAGAATGAAATGAAAGCTGTGCAAGAAGAAATAAAATCTGGCCAAGAAGAAATGAAGACAGAAATTAAAGCAGGCCAAGAAGAATTAAAATTACGACAGGAAGTTATACAAGAAGATCTCAAGACATTAAAAATGGAACAAGAAGATCTGAAAGAAAAGTTAAAGGGGGTGAGAGCTGAGATGAAAGAAGATCTAAAAGAGGAGTTAAAGGGGGTAACAGCCGAGATTAAAGAAGATCTAAAAGAAGAGTTAAAAGCCGAGATGGAGGAAGAAATACAAAAAGAAGTAGAGAAAATGCGTCAGAAGTTAGAGACAGCAAGACCGGTTAGCGAAGTGAAGCCCGAAGAGACTGTGAGAGCAGTTAGAATTAAACTACCGACTTTCGATGGAAAAGTTTCTTGGGCTATGTACAGGCGACAGTTCGAGGCAGCAGCAGAAGCAAATTATTGGAATAATTTTGAGAAAGCAACGGCGCTGGTCATAGCCCTACGAGGAGAAGCATTGGACATTCTTCAGGGCATTCCAGACCACCAACAACGAGACTTCTGTGCACTGATGGAACGACTGGAAATGAGATATGGCGACAAACACCTGCAACAAGTGTACCAAACCCAACTGAAGTGTCGCAACCAGAAATCATCCGAAAACTTACAAGAGTTCGAAGCCGCTGTAGAACGCTTGGTTGCACTGGCCTATCCTACCGCTCCGCAGGACTTCGCAGACCAACTTGCAGTTCAAACATTCGTCGATGGCGTGAGGGACACCGACTTGCAGCAGATTCTTCGAATGGCCCGCCATAAAACTGCGAGTGACGCACTGGCTCACGCCTTGGAATTCGAAGCCGCGAAGCAAGCTTCCAAAGGCCATGTACGAATACGCCAAACGGCTATTGAACACGACGATTGCAAGAACGATGTCGCGAAGCTGATTAAAGAATACATCGAAAGTGCAAAGAAGACCACCGTCAGCGACAGAAGAGAATCAGCTAGATGTTGGGAATGCGGGAAGATAGGTCACTTTTCCCGAGACTGCAGCCGCAACAAAGGAAGGCCTAGATGTTGGGAATGCGGGAAATATGGACACTTGCAGCGAGACTGTCCAGCCGAAGAACGCCGGGCGGATCGACAGCAGTCGGGAAACTAAGATCAGCCAGCTTTGAGGGGCGCAAGTTGGCTTCACCTCACCAAGCCCCACCAGAAATCGTCGTTTCCCAATTAAACGGAAGCAAGTCTTTATACGTCAACGGCTACGTCAACAACAAGAATGTTAAAATGGTGGTCGATACGGGAGCTTCGAAGACCATAATCCGACCGAACATCGTTCCAGAATGGAGAATCCGACCCCTACAGAGGAAGCTGCGTTTGACGACGGTTACTGGAGAGACGGCGCCGATTAGAGGAGAATGCGACGTCAAGATGAACCTGGGTGGAGTATGTCTTCGACACAGAGCACTGGTTGCCGATGTAGCCGACGATGTAATTATCGGACTGGACCTTCTAGAACAAAATAAGATAAATCTGGATTTGGGCTCTGGAATTCTACGAATCTCCAAAGAAGAGTTGGTTATGACAAACCCTGCCAAAGAGTACAGTCTTCGAAGGGTCATCGTAGCGGAAGACAAGTTAATACCTGCTAGATCCGAGGCAGTTATAAGAATAAACATCGACGGCGACGCTGCTGATGGTTTGGTGGGCATCGTAGAAGCCAACAACCCGGACTTGACGAGATGCCATCAGACGATTGTGGAACCCGAAGATCACTGGCAGAGTGAAGAACTGGCAAAAGATCAGGACAGCGACGAAGACATAAAACCGATACTGCGATGGAAAAAGGAAGGAGCAGCACGACCTACTTGGGCTGAAGTGAGTAGCACAAGTGCGATCACGAAAAGTTACTGGACCTTATGGGATTCGCTCGTCATCGAAAATGGTGTGTTAAAACGAGTTTGGGAAAGCACTGACGGGACTAAAACTAGACATCAGATAGTCCTTCCGAAGAACAGAGTCGACGAGGTGCTGACGGAAGTTCATGGAGGTGTTGGTGGAGGACACTTTGGAGTAACGAAGACACTGGAGAAGGTGCGAGAGCGATTTTACTGGTTAAAGTGTAGAAGAGACGTCGAAAACTGGTGTAGGAAGTGTCCAACATGTGCGTCAGCCAAGGGACCTCAGACTCGAAGCCGTGGGCGAATGAAGCAATACAACGTTGGAGCCCCATTCGAACGAATAGCATTGGACGTAGCGGGACCCTTTCCGATGACGACAACTGGCAACAAATACTTCTTAGTTGTGATGGACTACTTCAGCAAATGGCCCGAAGTCTACGCAATTCCTAATCAAGAAGCTACTACGGTCGCTGAAGTACTTGTAAACCAATGGATCAGTCGCTATGGAGTTCCGATGGAGATTCACTCTGACCAGGGACGGAATTTCGAATCCGCAGTATTCCGAGAGGTCTGTGAATTGCTGGGAATACAGAAGACAAGGACCACTCCATTACATCCACAATCTGACGGAATGGTCGAGAGGTTTAATGCGACGATAGAAACCAATTTGAGAATGGTTGTTGAAGATCACCAAACAGACTGGGACCGGCATATACCTTTGTTCCTGTTGGCTTATCGAAGTGCGGTTCATGAGACCACCGGCAGAACACCAGCCAGTATTGTATTTGGAAGAGAGCTGAAGTTACCAATGGACATCAAGTTTGGCCATCCGGAAGATCGTCAATCTTCAGCTACCGAATACGCACAGCAACTGGAGGAACGACTCGATACCATCCACAGAGCCGTTCGTGACAAAATTCGATTAGAGAGCGACCGCATGAAAACCAGGTATGACCGAAGAGCCAACAGCACAGGATTCAAAGAAGGGGACCAAGTGTGGCTTTATAATCCTGTCCGACGAAAAGGCCGCTCGCCGAAGTTGCAACGAAGCTGGGAAGGACCCTACACCATAGTCCGAAGGCTAAATGATGTTGTTTACCGAATCCAACGAGGACCGAAGGCCAAGATGAAGATCGTTCACCTGGATCGTCTAGCTCCGTACCAAGGTCATGACATTGATCGGGACGATCAGTTCTAAGAGGGGGGCAGTGTCACGATTTGTACTTACGATTTCGGTAAACAATATCTTTTTGTACGGGAAAATAGATTTCTGGGCCCCTCTAGAAGAATCGAGAACATTCCAGAAGAATACATCAACACAAATACAGAAAATACACTGGGAAAAATCTCGAACCTTCGAGAAAAGAATGGAACATTCTGGAAAATTGGCCTGGAGGTATATAAGCGACGGCGACTGTCAAACTAGAGTCAGTTGATAGCGAGCGTTGACAGCGAAACAAGCGAGAAAGTTTGAAGAGCGATAAGTGACTTGATTTAGTGACAGTTTTGCGATACATTGTTTTTGTGCGAAGTTATTTGGGTTGTATAACTAGTTGGATTGTAATTAGTTTTGTTAAATTTGTTTATCAATAAACGTTGTTATTTGTTGGACATACTGTATATTCGAGTTTTACGTGACCGAACACGTCACAATATATATATATATATATATTTAGGTAAAATGGACCGCTTACCGTTTCGATTACGCGGAATAACATACAAGGAGCTCATGGATGAAGTTGAAGATGTAGGTATTCCATCTGATCCAGAATGAATTGTTGATGACTCCGAAGATGAAGTAGACGAAACTGATAGAACGCATATGATTCTAATGGAACACGAACCAGACAGCGATTCAGAAGATGATCTACCTCTTTCAGTTTTAGAGTACAGATTAAAACCATCGTTATCCTTCGTCCATAGTAGTAATTGGTCCAAGCTTTCATGTCCCCAGAAACCAACTGATTTTATTGGCGATTTTGGAATTTCAGATATTGTGAAAAGTGTCGATGATCCAACGCCCGGGAAACTTTTTCAGCTCTTTTTCACTGATGATGTTCTAGATTCTATTGTTTTCCAAACAAATCTGTATAGCTAACAAATTTCCGCTGCGCCTAAAGTTACAAACACGGAGGAAATAAAAACTTTTCTTGCTATAAATTTGTTGATGGGACTAAAGCGTCGTCCCAGTTACAGAGATCACTGGAGTAATTCTCCAGATTTTCATGACCCGTATATAAGTTCCCTGATGTCCGTCAAACGCTTTAATTGGGTACTTTAAAATTTGCATTTAAATGATAATGTCATGATGCCCAAAAAGGGTTTCCCTGGCTACGACAAGCTTTACAAAGTGAGACCGCTCCTAAATGCTTTATCTTTTAATTTTGAGAAGTGCATGCTTCCTACCGTAGAACTCTCAATTGATAAATCTATGATTAAATTTAAGAGTAGAAGCAGTCTTAAACAATACCTCCCAAAAAAAAAACAATCAAGAGGGGTTACAAAGTGTGGGCATATATATACTGGCAAATCAGATGATAGCGAGGAAAGTTTAGGAGCAAGGGTAGTAAAGGATTTATTGGATAGTTTAGAGAACAAACATCACTTGGTTTACTTTGATAATTTTTTTAATAGTGTCGAGCTACTCGAATATCTAAAAAACAAGAACATTCATGCTTGTGAGAAGCGTTCATATCCTATCAAATTTTCACGATCCCAATGCCTTTACTGAGGTTCAACGGAGAGATAAAACTGGAGCGATTGAAAATGTACCCTGCCCAGTTATGTTGACAGATTACAACAAAAATATGAACTTTGTTGACAGATTCGACCAAAACCTTAACGTCTATAGGATAGACAGGAAATCTAAGAAATGGTGGCACCGGATCTTTTTCTATCTTCTTGACGCTGCAATCGTAAACGCATTTGTATTATACAAAGAATTAAATTTACCAAAAAAAAACTATAAAGGAGTTTAGAAGAGAAGTGATAACATTTTTAACGGCCGAAACAGCGATTAAAAGAAAAAAAGCGACAACTTCAAATACTGTCGCTATAAAAAAATATAAACCCTTTATTCTTCCTGAAATACGCACAAGCGAAAGTGCACACCAACCAAAAAGAGATACCAGACGTCGTTGTGCGCTGTGCAGCAGCTCAAAAAAACAAATTAGGACCGACTGGATATGTTCCGTCTGCGACGTACCACTTTGTATCGGAAAAAATAAAACGTGTTTTCAAAATTACCACCTAGAAAATCATTAATAACAACTTTCATATTCTTGGTTTGCGCGCAATGGTACAAAAATTGAACCACGTATTTTTCAAAAAATATTAAGTTTTTTAATTTTTTTTTAGTTTTTATAACGAGTTTTCATGTACAGGTTTATAGACCTGAAAATATAAATATATGGTTTTTAAGTTGGTGCCCCTCTAGGACCTTTATTTGCGTGATTACGTAGCCCCTGAAAGAGTTAACAATAAAAAACAACGATCAAGCTTGTAAATTAGTATTCTTTATACAAAACTGTTTAAAATTAAGAGCATTAGAAAATAAGTTAGCCAGTGTAATAGAACCGTGTAATAGGCCTACGGCCTGCAACAAGTATGTATATAATAATAATAATAATATAATAATAATATATATATTATTTTATCATTATATTTTGTAATTTTGATGCTTAGAAAAAGTGTAGTTATTAGTTATGTACCATAGAAAATTTATTCTTTAAATAATGTTGTATCAATACAAGCTGTACATTTTACAAAATAAATATTTTTAGAAATATCACCTCTGTTTAGAATATAAATACAACGATCTACTGAGGAACTACGAAATCCTTTCTTTATGAGAACTTTTTTAAACCCTTCAAACCAGAATCTTGCGGCTTGTTTTGAGCCATGTAATGCTTTATTTAGTTTACAAACCTGATTATATTCACTAACTACACCCTCAGGTACTCTCATATAAATTTCCCTCTTTTAACTCTCCGTTTAAGAAAGCTGTTTTCCATTGGTATGATGAACTAGTAATTGGAGTTAATTTGCAAAGGAAATGGGCTTAGAATGGATTGAGCACACATTAAATAAACACCTAATGTACCATCTTCATTATAAGAAATAGAAGATCGATCTTTAATCCTATCACTTCGTCTTAGCTGTGAATATCCATTACTATTTTGAAAAATTGTTTTTTTACGTTATTTGTATGCATATCGGAATTATAAGTAAATTCAGCTTTCTCTAATCTAGCTTTTTTATTTGGTACATTTTCTACAGTATCCACCATTTTATCTGATTTAACCATATCAGATTTATCATACACTTTTACTACTGATTTTGACCCTCAAAAGGTCAGAAATATCAGCTTTATCTTTCCTTTTCTTTGGTATTACTTTTCATTTCATTGGACAAATATTATAATTAATAGTAAATATATAAATTAACAATTTTTAAATTAAATCTATTTTTACTTTCTGCAACATAATCTTTAAGTACAGAGACTATATGTGATTTATACGTGATTATGTATGTAACAGAATGGTAAGTGAATTGACCAACAAATAATACTTAATACTGTTTGTTGTTTATTACAGACGTACACATTGTTTATATATTTTATAATTTATCATTTGTGTTTTAAGGTTACTATTAGTTTTGGAAATTCTGGTAAAATTATTATCTTTTATAATTTTACCTATTCTATAAGCAATGGCATGAACTTAAAACAAAATTGTTTAATGTGCAGTGAAGGTGAACGGGACAGAGTTGTGGATTCGTAAACAATCCATGTGAAATGATAATAAAATACTCAAGGAACATGGCGTCACATAAGTGGTAATGTAATGCAATTGCATAGTAACGAAAGAAAAATGTAAGAAAATAAAAATGAAACCAGAAAAAATATGACAACAGCACGCGGTGTTCCCAAGCGGTCACCCATCCAAGTACTAACCGCGCCCGATGTTGCTTAACTTCAGTGATCGGACGAGAACTGGTGTTTTCAACGTGGTATGGCCGTTGTCAAGATGTAGATGGTTACCACAATGCATTTATTCAATCCCCTAATCCCAATTGCATTATGTTATCAGTGACGCATAAACAAACAAACTCTCTAACAAAATACAAGGATATTTTAAATTTCGAAAAAACATTACACACCAATACACACACAAGCCTTCATTGTTCTTAATTCAATAAATCGGGTTCCTGGAAGTGGCTATTGAAATATAGTTTTGAAACGTATATAGGGTGAATGTACCTGTTGTCGGCCAGTTAGTGAGGTTGTAGAATTTAATTGCGTATATAAAATACGTAAATAATGTTGATAATACCCACCCTATTTTATTTGAGAACTGTATATTATCTGATTTGGATCATACCAATTAAAACAGTATGAAATTATTTAATTTAGGTAATTATAATATTATAGAAAATGCACCGTTTACCGTTTTACGGACATTAGTCAACTTTTTCGGACACCACTAGACGGGTTTTCGGACTGGTGTCCGAGAAAGGCGGGTACATGGACAGGTCACATAAATATATATATATATATAAATACAAAAACAAAAAATCTTCTTTTTCGTAAAAGAAAATAAAAACCATTCTTATGAACATTAAAAAAAAAATTGTACGCACAAACTTATTTACATGCATAACATACAATATATATATATATATAACTGTGGTACTTCAGGCACCCATAATGTATAGATACTGCATTTATGGCACCCAAAATTCCGCTGTGGCACCCACATTGGGGAGCCACAGTGTTTTTCAATGGTATTGTAATTTCCTATATAAAGTGTCATCTGTTAGTTATAATGTGAGGAAAATGAGATGGTGCCAGTTTTACAGATATTATCTATGGACATACGAATTAGTTCGGGCTTTACCCGTGAGCCGAACTGGTGTCGACATACAGATTAATACAGTTAAATATATAATTTCTATTAAGTGGCACCTTTTTATTTAGTCGCCGGTAATCTAAAAATAGTCATGTTATCGCAATGTTACAGCGATAAACACCTTATTTTAACAGTGAAAATGCTCCAGTTGAATCAATTTAATAATAATAATAATAATAATGCTATTTATTAATGAGTGGACATTACTGCATCTACTGCTTTAATAATTGTAGTTTATTATAACACAAATATTTTTTCTTAATCAAGTATTTTTTAATAAAACGTCTAGCAAATAGCATACAAAAATTCTGATATGAAAAGAAAATATAAAATATTAAAAATACAAAAAATAAAATACAAAAATCTAAAAAAAAAGCCATAGAACTTATCGGCATGCATTAAAAATAAAAGTTTTTACACGCAGCCATGAGACGCCTTTAAATTCGTGTTTAAATTTGTCAATAAAGTCTTCACAGTCTTTTTTCTTTAGCGCCTTTTTATTCTTAACATTCTTTTTATAATAATTTAACATGATCTTTTTTTGATCATCTCTCCATCTGTGTCTAATACCTGCAACAAGACCACAATTAGTACAGATAAATGTTTATGAATCAGGATGGAGTATTTTTTCTTCTTCATCGGTATTGATAAAACTATTCTTACTTTAGAGGTAGAAAGTATAAAACTTTGTTACACTTACCACTCTTTGTTAGGATCAATTCTTTATTGTTTTTCACAGTTCCATTGGAAACGGACATATTCTGATTCACTTTCATGTATATATATATATACTTCAGCAATTAATCAATTAGAAATACATAAACAAGATTGTGATAATAAAAGTATCGACACAAAAATAAAACGAGGAAATCAAAGAAATAAAGGAAAGATCTGAGCAATCGTCACCCTTAACAGACAAGACGAGTGAGGTGCTCAATAGAAATGATGACAGTACTCCAGTGAAAGATACAAGATTTGCATGTTTCGTCAGTACCGCTTTAAGCCCATTTGCCTGCCATCTTAAATTTCTTAACTCCATAGAGAAAAGTTCAGAGAAAACAAAACTCGAAAAGCTGCCCAGCCTTATTTCATTCAACGCATGGCAGATATTTTACGAAAAAAAAAAGAGCTACAAAAACAGCTAAAACATGAAATTCAAAAGAAGAAGAAAGAAAAAAGACTACAAAAGCAACTCAACCAAAATGCGGCCAAGACCAAAAACAAAAGGAGAACTAGAATAAGAGAGAGAAATCAAGTTATACAAAATAAACGACAGAAAATAATATGTGGACTGTGCGAGGACGACATTCATAGCGACGTAGAAGATGATTCCCTGAGAAACCTAGGTTGTGACTTTTGCCCCAAGTGGTTTTATTTAGCGCGTACCGAATTTTCAAATTTAAATTATGAAGAGACACAGCAACACGAGAATTTGTACGTTATGCATGTAAATAAGTTTGGGCGGACAATTTGTTTTTTAATGTTCATAAGAATGGTTTTTATTTTCTTTTATGAAAAAGAAGATTTTTTGTTTTTGTATTTCAAATGTTTATGACTTATACATAATTTATAATACCTTCTGTTAAATGTAATTACGTACCTATACTGACGGTATTTATGTGACCTGTCTATGTACCCGCCTTTCTCGGACACCAGTCCGAAAACCCGTCTAATGGTGTCCGAAAAAGTTGACTAATGTCCGTAAAACGGTAAACGGTGCATTTTCTATAATACTATAATTACCTAAATTAAATAATTTCATACTGTTTTAATTGGTATGATCCAAATCAGATAATATACAGTTCTCAAATAAAATACGGTGGGTATTATCAACATTATTTACGTATTTTATATATGCAATTAAATTCTACAACCTCACTAACTGGCCTACAACAGGTACATTCACCCTATATACATTTCAAAACTATATTTCAATAGCCACTTCCAGGAACCCGATTTATTGAATTAAGAACAATGAAGGCTTGTGTGTGTATTGGTGTGTAATTTTTTTCAAAATTTAAAATATCCTTGTATTTTGTTAGAGAGTTTGTTTGTTTATGCGTCACTGATAACATAATGCAATTGGAATTGGAGGGATTGAATAAATGCATTGTGGTAACCATTTACATTTCGACAACGGCCATACCACGTTGAAAACACCAGTTCTCGTCCAGTTCTCGTTAAACCCCCAAGTGTACAACACATGCGAATAGCCTAGTCTACTACCCTATAGCGAGCGAGAATACCAAATACGGATAAGAGTGTAATAGTAATGAGTGCTAGCGACCCGCCTAAGCCAACCAGTCTAGCCGGGGCGCTTTATACGAATAATATAAATGGCAATAAAAAAACGCCATTAAAACGGCAACTATCAACTATGGATACGACAATCAAAAGAAGAAACGCCAAAGGTGAAAAACCTATAAATACCACTAATCCGCTAGAAAGAGACCCTTCCTACTATGTTGATATTATTAACAAAAAGTTAGAAAACGAAGGAGGTGTACAAGTAACAAATATGGACAAAACTTTTCACGTCGCAGTGGAAACAAAAAACACATACACACCACTTCAAGGCCTGGATGAAGCTATGGACGACAACAATGAAGAAGCGAATCTAACGGAAGAATTGAAGGACAAGAAAAGAAAAAATGTAAATGTGCCACCTTTAGTAGTTAGTGGAAAAGTGAAAAGTTACACAGACTTAATAGCAAACATAAAATCAAAAGTAAAGAAAGGATTCCATTTAAAGTACGGCAATGAAGCTATTAGTGTCTTTGTTCATGATAAAGTAGAAAGAAAAAAATTCCAAAGTGCAATAAAAAAAGAAGGGATACCATACTACATGTTGGAGATATTTCTCTGTCTAGCAAACATGCACTTGTGTGTATTGTATTTTGCAGTTACACTGAACACCTGCTATGTGCGTATTCATGCAGGTGGCCAGTTATCGATTACATTTCGTTTTGCCCTCGGTTACCCTCTCAGTCTTCACTTAGTCTTTAAGCCGTTATGTTGTGCATTTATGTTTTCTGTTCTCTTCTGTTCTGTTCTAATAATAAAGTTTACTATTCCAACAAAGCACTCTGTTTTAATAATCAACAGGTTATGGGCCCAGAGTGCTCATTAGTGATTTAAAGTAAATAGTATTACGCGAAAATTGTTTTGGTGGTCATACGTAGTGTACGTGTGTTATCCGTTATAATTGCGAACAAAGAAAATTTTCTGTAAAACTCAAAATGGCCGCAAGTATGGCATCGTCAGCATCGCGGATTGAATTATTGTCGAAAGATAATTACGACACGTGGATAATTCAAATGGAAGCGTGGTTAAGACGAAACGGCTTATGGAAGTACATCGACGAGACGCTGGTAAAACCGGAACGTGGTTCATTGGCAACACCGCCCGATGCGTTCATCAATTGGATGGAAAAAGACGATCAATCCAGAATGGAGTTGATACTGTCGATTCAACCACGATTGTTAAAGGACATAAAGTATTGTACTTCGTCTAGTGAAGTCTGGAATAAACTGCGATCAATTCATGCGTCGACTGGACCTGCGAAAAGAGCAGCGTTGCTGAAGCAATTAACTCAGCGAAAAATGTGCGATAGTAATGATATCAGAGAACATATGAATGATTTCTTGGATACCACTGATAAACTTGTAAGCATGGGGGAAGTAATCAGTAATAATTTGCTGACTGTTTTACTATTGAATAGTCTTCCACAATCGTATCAAGGGTTTCGCACAGCAATAGAGACGCGTGATTCACTACCATCTCCGGAAGAATTGAAAGTAAAGATTCTAGAACATAATGAATCTATGCGAGATGAAAACGGAAGAGATGTCATCGCAATGGCAGCTCGTCAGAACAAGGGCGCGGCGCGATCAAAAGAAAAGCGTGTTTTGAAATGTTTCAAGTGCGATGTGAAGGGACACAAAGCAAACGTTTGCCCTAGTAAAAATGTAAAAAATTCACGAGAAAAGTCAAAATATACGGCTAATAACGTTGACGGGGTTTTCGCGGTTAGTCATACAGTTTTAAACTCAAATTGTGTGTACGAAACGAAAACTGAGACCAACAGCAAGCCATGGATTTTGGACAGTGGCTGCACATCACACCTATGTGGTGATGATATACTATTTGAAGAAATAGGCAGGGCGCCGAAAGTGAAATTAAACCTCGCGAGTGACGCGACTACTGAAGTTAAAGGCAAGGGTGACGTACTCGTGTCAGTAGGAAGTAATAATGGTCAAAAACTGATACAATTTCGCGATACTTTGTACGTGCCGGATTTGAGAACAAATCTGATTTCCGTCGCGAAGATTACAGATAAAAATTTCGAAGTTACCTTTAAGAAAGATTCTGCAATTGTACGTAGTCCTCAAGGAGATATAATGATGGTCGCCGATCGTAAGGGCGGTCTTTATTATGTGCGCGAAAGTTTCGAATGTGCCAAAGCAGTAACCAGCAAACCAGTAGATGATAAATTACGGTTGTGGCACGAAAGACTTGGACATTTGAATAGTAAAGACCTTGTGAAACTAGCAAATGGCCGAATATTACCAAAAATTGACGTGAGTAACGCGAATCGGTTATCTCGTTGCGATGTGTGTCTAAAAGGCAAAATGGCTGCTTTGCCTTTCCGGAATAAACACGAAAACTGTAAAGAAGTGCTCGAAATAGTACACTCGGACGTTGTTGGTCCGTTTAGAACTGAATCTACCGGGCGGGCAAGATATTTTGTCGTATTTATTGACGATTGTACGCGATGGTGTGAGGTGTATTTCCTCAGACACAAGTGTGGCGTTCTCGACGCGTTCAAACTATATCAACAATTGGTTGAGAGACAGACAAGCAAGAAAATTAAGTGTTTACAGTCGGACAATGGTCGCGAATATTGTAATTCACTATTCAATAAATACTTACGCGTAGGTTGAGTGTACCTAATAGTCCTCAACAAAACGGAGTGAGTGAGCGGATGAACCGTACCTTATTGGACATGGGTCGATGTCTGCTGTTGTCGTCTGGTATGAGCGCGATGTTTTGGTCAGAGGCTATTGCTACGGCGTGTCATATTCGTAATCGTTGCCCCACAAGTAGTTTGAATGGTGCAAGTCCGTATGAAAAGTGGACAAACAAACGTAACAATGTGAATTATTTTCGAAAGTTCGGATCAAGGGTAGCTGTACTAGACAAAGAGCCGAATAAATATAAATTGGCTCCGAGATCCGTGAGTGGCATTTTTGTAGGTTATCCAAGGGAACGGAATGCGTTTCGTGTGTGGATCCCTAGTGCGCGAAAACTGATTGAAGCGCGAGATATAAAATTCAGTGAGGATGCGTGTAACGGTCCTTATGATTCGCGAATACACGATGAATTAACTTTAGAAAAAGTGCCGGAATTAAATGATCGTGAAGATAACATTGAATTGACACCATGTTCTATACGAAAGAGTCCAGAACCCATTCAGATACCTGAAACTCAAAAGAAAGATGAAAAACGTGCGCGTGGTAGACCACGATTAGTCCGAACAGGAAATCGAGGACGACCGCAAAAGTTGTTTCAATCGCGAAGTGCTACATCAAGCGACGAACGTAATCCAGAATGTGAAGAAAGCAATGAAGATCAGTTCGAAGATGAAGTGGTTGCCAATGTTGCAGAGTTTAGCGTAAAAGAAGCGCTTGATAGTGATATGTCGGACGAATGGTTAGACGCAATCGAAAGTGAAGTTACTTCATTAGTAAAAAATGACACTTGGGACATTATTCAAATGGACAGCGAAAAGAACGTTGTTGGGTGTCGTTTAGTATTAACAAATAAGTATGATACCAGTGAAAAAATCGTGAAGCGTAAAGCCCGATTGGTGGCAAAAGGATACAGTCAAAGGTACGGCATTAATTATCACCAAACGTTCGCACCTGTGGCGAGGCTAGAAACCTTAAGGCTAATCCTAGCTCTAGCAGTGCAATTCAAACTGAAGATCTGGCAATTCGATGTAGTGACTGCATACTTGAACGGGTCACTAGAAGAAGAGGTGGTCATGAAGGTGCCAGAGATGTTAGTCGAGATGCTACAGAGGATCATCGCCAAAAGCAATTATGAAGCGGTAGTGCGTACACGTGCTAAGAAAATGCTACAAAAGTTAAAAGGTGGTGGTAATGCGTGCAAGTTAAAGAAGGCGTTATACGGCCTGAAAAAGGCTGGTCGCCAGTGGTTCGCGAAGCTAAGTAAAAAACTGTTAGGCATTGGTTTTGAGTCTGCAAAGAATGAACCATGTTTATTTTTCTGTAAGCGTGATAGTTATATAATATTAGTCTTAGTCTATGTAGACGATATTCTTGTCGCGTCAAATAATGTAAATCATGTAGATAAGTTAAAACAAGAGTTAATGAATGAGTTTGAACTAAAAGATCTTGGTCTTGCGAAATATTGTCTTGGATTAGAGATAAATCAACGTGAGGAGCAAATTGAGCTCTCTCAATCGGGATATATCTCCGGTTTGCTTAAAGAATACGGTATGAGCAATTGTAATCCAATAGCAACACCTTCAGAGGTAAATATGCGATTTGAAGATGCGAATGAAAATGAACCATACGAAGATTGTCCATATCGCGAATTAATTGGTGCATTAATGTACTTATCGGTGGCAACACGACCAGATATCTCGAATACGGTCTCGAGATTGGCTCAATTTGTTGAAAAACCGCGTAAATGTCATTGGTTAGCTGCGAAGCGCGTGTTAAAATATTTGGCTGGAACTATAAGTATTGGACTTGTTTATAGCAAAGTTGACGAACCATTAACTGGGTACTCGGACTCCGATTGGGGTGGATGTACGGTTGACAGACGGTCTTACTCCGGTTACGTGTTCTTATTAAGTGGTGCCGCGATTAGCTGGAAATCGCAGAAACAGCGTACTGTAGCTTTGTCGTCGACAGAAGCAGAGTATGTGAGTTTAACAGAGGCTACCAAAGAAACGTTGTATTTGCGTAGCCTATTATGTGAGTTGAATTTGAATGAATGGACAAAAATAACTATTTTTGTTGATAACCATGGCGCACAATGTTTGGCAGCTGATTCTGTTTCATGCGCGAACTAAGCACATAGATATCAGATTTCATTTCATACGCGAAACGATTGATAAGAAATTGATTAATGTAAGTCATTTCTCGACTGGCAAGATTATAGAAGATGTGTTGACAAAACCATTACCTCGAGTTGTTCATGAAAAATGTTTAGATGGTTTTGGGTTTGGTTATCATTAGTAATTAATGTTCATGAAAACGTGCAGTTTGAGAGGGCGTGTTATCGATTACATTTCGTTTTGCCCTCGGTTACCCTCTCAGTCTTCACTTAGTCTTTAAGTCGTTATGTTGTGCATTTATGTTTTCTGTTCTCTTCTGTTCTGTTCTAATAATAAAGTTTACTATTCCAACAAAACACTCTGTTTTAATAATCAACACTACACATACTCAGAAAAAGAAGAAAAACATCACGCCTTCGTACTTAAAGGGCTCGATTCACGACCAAAGTGTGATACTATTTTGGATGAATTAAAAAATAAGTATAAAATAAATGCAATCAATTGTTATCAGATGAAAAATACATGCCGGCCTCTCTATCTTGTAATAATAGATAGCACAATAAACGTTAAGTATTTAACACATAATACAAAAATAGTGCAATATGCGGTAGTACATTGGGAGAGGTACTACAATAAGAAAAGAATCATACAGTGTCATCGATGCCAATGCTGGGGTCATGCAACAAGTAATTGCAATCTAACACCAAAATGTATGAAATATGCCCAAGAACATCTAACTAGAGCTGTAAGATAAGTGAAAGTGAAAAAGTGAAGTGCGTAAACTACAATGAAGAGCACACGTCCAACAGCATCGAGTGCCCTGTATATAAACAGCGTATAGAACTTATAGAAGAACAAAAACAAAAACCTAAAAAAACTAATCCAAATCAAACAAGGACGAAGGCAGTACTACCTCTAAAAAGCCATACAGCTACTTTGTCGAAGAGACCAACTTCTCCGGAAATAGGCAGAATTCAGCAACAGCAAACTCAAGGTACAGAAATAACACAATATTTACAATTAGTCAATGAGTTTAATAAATTAAATAGCATGATTAACATAAGAGATACACTTAATATTATTAGTGAATTAAACAATAGAATGTCACTAGCAGAAACCAAACTAGAAAAAACGCAAATATTTATCAACTTTATGTTAAATTTAGAATCGTATGGTATATAAACTAAAAATCGCATCATGGAACGCTAACGGTTTAAATGCAAAACTAACTCACTTAATTCATTTCTTACAAGAAAAGCGTATTGATATAATGATAATAAACGAAACAAAACTTAATAAAACCATAAGATCAAAATCAAAGGATATAAAATAAAAAGACGCGATCGTCCAAATTGTAAGAACGCGGGCGGAGTTATAGTTCTTATTAAAAACACAATCCCCACTGTAGATGTACTAATTAATAACAATAGTATAGAAGCGATATGTTTCAAACTAATGAACAATGTACATATTGTAAACAAAATATAATAAATAACGCTTTTAAATGTTTCAGACTACTAACTTCCAAAAGAACATTATCAAAGCTCTTAAACATAATGACTTAATCTTTGACCCAAACTATTTATACAGATTTAAAGTCATGAATCCTTCAGCTCCCGTCCTCTACGGACTACCAAAAATTCATAAAAAAGATACTCCGATTAGACCTATTGTTTCCTATATTAACGCTCCCGCTTATAAATTTTGCAAAGAAATTAATAAAATCCTTCCCAACCTAATAAATTATAATTCAAAATACTCAATCAAAAACTCATTTCACTTTATAGACAATATTAAAGATTTGGAAATCCCTTATTGTTCAAAACTAGTATCGTTCGATGTAAACAGTCTATTTACCTCCATTCCAATTGATGAATTACAGGAAATTTTAAACGATCTCATTAACAAGGCAGACTTATCCGATATAATGAAATTACAAATAAGTAACGCCATCAATGTATGTCTGAACCAAAATTATTTTTCATATGATAATAACTTTTTTCAACAAGTAGACGCATTACCAATGGGCTCCCCCATTTCACCATTATTGGCGGATATTTTTATGGCAAATTTTGAGAAAACCTTGTTCAGTAATAAATCAGCCACTAACAAAGTATTATATTGGACACGATATGTGGACGATGTTTTCTCCATATGGAAAGGAACTGAACGTCAACTTAATCAATTCTTAACACATTTAAATAACATAAATAAGAAAATTAAATTCACCTTAGAATTAGGTGACAGCATAAACGGTTTAAATTTTTTAGATGTAAATATCACAATTCATAACAATAAATTAGACTTTAACATATACAGAAAACCAACGAACACAGACACAATAATCAATTCCAAATCTAACCAATCACTACAAATAAAATTAGCCAGTTTTCGCAGTTTCATCTACAGACTATTAAAATTCCCTCTAAATAAATCCAACTTCAATAAAGAGCTCAACTTAATAAAACAAATCGCCATAAATAATGATTACAACCCTATAATCGTAGACAATATCTTAAAAAAGACGAAACGAAACTTAATTGTGAAAGAAATATATGCTGGATCCAAAAAAGCAACCACTCATTATAACTTAATTAATTATTGTGGATAATTTAGTAACAAAATATGTAATAGCCTTAATAAACTAGATATAAGCACTGTGTCTGTCAATAAATGTAACATTGGGAAAATATTAGTCAATAACAAACCAAAAACTGCATGTACAAAAAGAGTGGAGTTTACAAAATAAATTGTAAGGATTGCGATGCTTTCTATATAGGGCAGAGACTAGAACAAAAGAACATGTTAAAAGTATAGAAAACTTAAAAAGATCCACAGGCATCAGCGCACATTGTTTAGACTTCAATCATAATTTAAATACAGACAATTTAAAACTATTACATTCAGAAAACAAAGGCACCAGATTAACATTACTAGAACAATTGGAAATAAAAAGAGCATTACTGCAAAAACTATATATAACAAACGACCAGCTAGACTTTAAATACATATACAAAAATAAATGAACTACACGCATCTGCAGAAATTCCCCTATTTACCGACTATATTAAAGAAATGTCTGAGAAATGTTACAGAACGCAACTAAACTGTAACCCTTTACTTAAAGACATCACAAACATTCGCTCCAACACAACATTAAAGATCAATCATAGGCTACCATACCAATGTCTAAAAATATTCAATGAAAACGTCTAATAAGCCTAGAAACCATGACGCGCTATTTCTCAATGCTGACATTTATATTACAGTAACACTAAACCAATTGTAACTATGCAATAAATAAAATAATATAATATATGTATATATATTAAAATGATTATAAATGCATCATACATGATAGAATAAGTTAGCAAATAAACCATCCATCTATGCCAAATATAAAACTAAAAACAGGTTTTTCTATACTTTTTCCTGTAAAAAATTGTAATTATACAACATATGTAACAACACAAAATTGTATTATTTATATTTAATGCAACTTATATGTACACATTTTTATAATGTTTATACACTACATTTAAGAAACTCATAGATAAGCAAAACTGCAGGAGCTATGTATTAAAAACTTCAGACTGTTAAATGCTTTTGTAAATAACATTGTATATAGTAGTTTGTAAAAACATTTGTATTATGTAAAAATTGTTCAATAAACTATTTTTGAATTGAGTTCTCGTCCGATCACTGAAGTTAAGCAACATCGGGCGCGGTTAGTACTTGGATGGGTGACCGCTTGGGAACACCGCGTGCTGTTGTCATACATTTTTGCTGCTCGTCGCGTTTTATTTAGTTTAAAATTTATCTATCATTAATAACAAATTTGTATTTCGTTCACTGATGCTACTTTTCCTACCAGTATTTTTCATTTTAAATTTTGTAGATTCACCCTAAACAAAGCATGTTTTGATATATTTTTTTTATTCATTCTTGCTACATTACAGTTAAACATACATTAAGTTGAATTTGATGAAAATCATGGACAATAATAATTATTGAGGACAACGGCCATACCACGTTGAAAACACCAGTTCTCGTCCGATCACTGAAGTTAAGCAACATCGGGCGCGGTTAGTACTTGGATGGGTGACCGCTTGGGAACACCGCGTGCTGTTGTCATGTTTTTTCTCGTTTAATTTTTATTTTCTTACATTTTTCTTTCGTTACTATGCAATTGCATTACATTACCACTTACGTGACGCCACGTTCCTTGAATATTTTATTATCATTTCACATGGATTGTTTACGAATCCACAACTCTGTCCCGTTCACCTTCACTGCACATTAAACAATTTTGTTTTAAGTTCATGCCTTCATGCCATTGCTTAAAGAATAGGTAAAATTATAAAAAATAATAATTTCACCAGTATTTCCAAAACAAATAATAACCTTAAAACACAAATAATAAATTATAAAATATATAAACAATGTGTACGTCTGTAATAAACAACAAACAGTATTACGTATTATTTGTTGCTCAATTCACTTACCATTCTGTTACATACATAATCACGTATAAATCACATGTAGTCTCTGTATTTAAAGATTATGTTGCAGAAAATGAAAATAGATTTAATTTAAAAATTGTTAATTTATATGTTTAATATTAATAATAATATTTGTCCAATGAAATGAAAAGTAATACCAAAGAAAAGGAAAGATAAAGCTGATATTTCTGACCTTTCGAGGGTCAAAATCAGTAGTAAAAGTGTATGATAAATCTGATATGGTTAAATCAGATAAAATGGTGGATACTGAGAAAATGTACCAAATAAAAAAGCTAGATTAGAGAAAGCTGAATTTACTTATAATGCCGATATGCATACAAATAACGTAAAAAAAACAATTTTTCAAAATAGTAATGGATATTCACAGCTATGACGAAGTGATAGGATTAAAGATCGATCTTCTATTTCTTATAATGAAGATGGTACATTAGGTGTTTATTTAATGTGTACTCAATCCATTCTAAGCCCATTTCCTTTGCAAATTAACTCCAATTACTAATTCATCATACCAATGTAAAAACAGCTTTCTTAAACGGAGAGTTAAAAGAGGGAAAGTTATATGAGAGTACCTGAGGGTGTAGTTAGTGAATATAATCAGGTTTGTAAACTAAATAAAGTATTACATGGCTCAAAACAAGCCGCAAGATTCTGGTTTGAAGGGTTTAAAAAAGTTCTCATAAAGAAAGGATTTCGTAGTTCCTCAGTAGATCGTTGTATTTATATTCTAAACAGAGGTGATATTTCTAAAAATATTTATTTTGTAATATGTACAGCTTGTATTGATACAACATTATTTAAAGAATAAATTTTCTATGGTACATAACTAATAACTACACTTTTTCTAAGCATCAAAATTACAAAATATAATGATAAAATAACTTTAGATTGAAGTGCATACATTAAAACAGTTTTAAATAAATTTAGTATGAATGACTGTAAAGCAGTAAGTACACCTCTTGAAAACAAATTAAATTACGAATCCTTAAATCTGAAGATAAATATGATGCAGCATGTAGAAATCTTATTGGATGTTTAATGTATTTAATGGTATGTGCAAGGCCAGATTTAATTATGACCGTGAAAATTTTGAATAGATTTATGAATATAAATAATAAGGAACTTTGGCAATTTCTGAAACGAGTACTTAGGTTTTCCAAAGGTTCAATTATTCTCAAATTAACATATGTAAGAGTAAATTATAATAACATTTTAGTTGGTTATGTTAATTCCGATTGAGGAGGAAATGATATTTCTGATAGAAAAAGTACAACAGACTATTTGTTCAAATTATTCGAAATAAGTACCATATGCTGCAAGTTGCTTATCGCTGAAAAAGGAGGACGAATCACGAATGAGCTGACGTGTTATTCTTACAGGATGACGCTAGGCCTCACACCGCAGCTTTAACGCAGGCCCAAATCGGTGGAAGGCACTGGACTCAGCTGGAACACCCTGCATATAGCCCCGATCTATCCCCTTGTGATTTCCACATGTTTGAGCCCCTTAAATAATCACTAGGAAGCGAGCGATTTCAGGTGTTTGTTTGTTTATGAGTCATTGATAATATAATACAATTGAGATTGGAGGGATTCAATAAAGGCATGTGGTACCTGTTTAGTTTTCGACAACGGCCATACCGCGTTGAAAACACCAGTTCTCGTCCCCCAGTCGTCGTCCAACCCCCGAAGGGACAAGAAGTGTAATGGAGGTCTATTAGAAACAAAAGCGAGCAGAGTAGGTAGAAAGCTTAAATAATAGAGTGCCAAAGTGATGTGCGACAGCCCGCATAAGGCACCTAGTCTTTCCGGAGCAATACAAACAAGTGGTACTAATAAGCACGGATCCTTAAAACGGCAACTCACAAATGAGGATACTACAATGAAACGAAAAAACAACAAAACCGAAAAAACGAATTCAAACAACGAATCATCAAACAAAGATACATCATACTATGTCAACATAGTAAAAAAATCTTTGCAAAATAATAAACAAAAAGAATATGAAGAAACTAAAGCATGCTACACAGTAGCAGTAGAAACAAAAAACAACTATACACCACTTGATAATATGGGAGAAGATATGGACGACAGTGATAACACCAATAATGCCTCGAAACCAACTCTTGAAAATAAAGTCAAGGAAAACCAGAATCTGCCACCGATAATCATCAACGGAACAACAAAAAATTACGCTCATCTGATCAGAAATATAAAAGCAAAAGCGACTAAAGGATTCCTCTTAAAATATGAAAAGGATAAAATAAGCATTTTTGCACACGACAAGGAGGAAATGAAATAGTTCCAAAATAGTATTAAAACTGAAGGTATTCCATTTTACACCTTTTCAGAAAAAGAGGATAAACACCATGCTTTTGTCCTGAACGGACTAGATGTTTAGTCTCCAAATTATCGTTTAACAAAAATCATAAATTTGTCAAACGTTCATGTTAGTTGTCATGCGAATTCCTATGCTGTCGAGATGGTCTGTTTTATGTCTTCAGGAGATAAGCGCGTGAGAACGGTAAGGGCTCTTGAGGACATAGAAACGAACGTTAAAAATAACAGATAAAATAGAACCACCGAACGAATCTTTCGATAGCAACACATAATCGTAGATTTCATTTAGTTAAGTTTTATACTTATATAAGTTTTGCTTTTGTATAATAATTAGTGATAGTTAAAGTGAAGATTTTTAATTAATGCAAATAAATATAGTTAAACAAACACAATATCGTTTTCCTCAATATCTGAAGTGGTCATTCGAAGCAAGATTTAATACGAAATCGCTTCCAAGCTTCCTCATTTTGGTTAATCGAGCCGGATTCTAAGAAAAAATATCGTTTGGATTCTAAGAAAAAATATCGTTTGGATTCGAAGAAAAAATATCGTTTGGATTCGAAGAAAAAATATCGTTTGGATTCGAAGAAAAAAAATATCGTTTACCACATATTCCGAAACGAAAGTCGGATTCGAAAAAGGGCAAATTTAGAAAATACAGACTTAAAACAGTTGGATGGAAAGTGTTATTGTTTGAAGTCCAGTGCAGTTCTGTTTTTGGTTTGTCATCATTGTTGGAAAATCAGCGCGGCCCTATTACGAAGACAAGATCAGCGAATATATGGAAGAACATCGCATTAATAACGAAGAAATCTTCACATAGTCACGGTGAGCTCGTTCTATTTTATCTCCTTTTTATTGTTTCTTGCACGAAGTTAAGTACACGCCTATTTTTGAACTTTTCAAATACATTTGAAAAGTATCGTTCACGAAATCGAAAAATCGTAATTGTTATTATCGTTTTAGGTGAAATCTCGTTCACTTAAGCAAATTAATTATCGAATCGAATTGTTAAAGTTAAACACGAAAAGGTTTATTTGATCATTTACCAAAATGGATCCAAAATCTGATAAAAGCGCTCATTCAATTGGGAACGAGAAGTTAGAATTATTGCACGCACGTAAAGTTATTTGTGACAGATTGTTGCGTTTTCAAAAGTTTTTGGATGGTCAATGTGTTGTAGATGTTTTCCAAATCGAAAGCAGGTTAAAAAGCGTAGAAGAAGATTTTTCGGAATTTGACAAAATTCAAACACGTTTAAAATCGAAAAGAATAATTGCGGAATTTCACGAAAATCGAAACGAAAAATTAAATAAGGTTAATGCCCAAACAAACGTGAAAGCTATTACCAAACTTCCCGATTTAGGTTTGCCAACATTTTATGGAAAGTATGAAACGTGGTATAGTTTTCGAGATATATTTTACTCAGTAGTTGACAGTAAAAACGATTTAAATGAAATTGATAAGTTTTTATATTTAAAATTGTGCTGTAAAGATGATGCGTTAAAATTGATCGATTCATTAAGTGCTACAGCAGCAAATTATACGATTGCGTTAGATTTATTGAAGAAACGTTACGATAATAAACGGATTATTATAAATTGTCATATTAATAACATACTGTTCAACTTACCAACCGTCACGAAAGAATCGTCTTTTCAACTTAGAAAATTATTAGATTCACTGCATCAGCATTTATCTGCGTTAGAAAAGCTTGAGTTGCCAGTGAAACTTTGGGATGCTTTGTTAATTCCAATTATTTTGCAAAATTTAGATAGCAGTATAAAACGAGAATGGGAAAACAAACAAAACTTACCAACCTTGAATGAACTAATAGAATTTCTTAACAAAAAATGTTGTACTTTAGAAACCATTAATAACGACTATTCAAATTTAAAAATTAGAAGATCTCATAACAGTGGTTATTCAAACAACAACAGCAATTATTCAAACAACTCACGTAAAGTATCATATTCATTAAGAGAAATCAATATCAATCAATGTTGTATATGTAACGAAAAACATTTTATTTTTCAATGTCCGAAATTTGCAGAACTATCAGTTTCCCAAAAATATAATGAAATTAAAAAACATCAATTATGCAGTAATTGTCTCAGATCTGGTCATTTTAAACAGCAGTGTGTATCGGGTGGTTGTAAGATGTGTAAGTATAAACATAACACGGCTTTGCATATCGATAAAACCAATCATCGAAATGATTTAAATACGAAAGATATAAAGAATCGTAAAAATATGGTTTCGTCACCATCTACATCTGGTTGTCAATTATCGGTCACAAAGACACCGCAATCAGAATCGATAACAAATAAAACAAACGAAGATACTAAAATCACTATGTGTTCTTTAAATCAAAACATCGAGTCAAAAATTAACGAATCAAATAATTATATTTCATCTTCAAAAAAAGTAACAACTGATGACAAATTTAACATCCCCAAAAGAATAGATTTGTTATTAGGAGCGAGTATTTTCTTTGATTTAATCAAAAGCGGAAAATTAAAGTTAAGTGACAATAGGCTCACATTACAAGAAACGAATTTGGGATGGATTTTTAGCGGAAGTTTAAATTCGAATAAAACTGAACGTAAACAATTATCGTACAATAGTCTTTTGGTAGTAACGAACAATGAATTACAGGGTAGTAACGTAAGTAACGAAATAGCATATGGCACGTCGATTGCCCCCTTTCAAGCAACACGGTGTTTGAAAGAGTCAACGATATTAAATGAAAGTAAACATCCTCGTACTTCAAAATTAGTAAAAAATTCCAAATTACGTAGAATAAAGGCTTAGATATTGAGATTTAAAAATCGAACTCGGAAAAAATTAAAATTTCTTTCTAAAAATTTATCAGTAAATGAATTAAACGAATTACAAACGCGTTTAAAAAGAATAGTGCAACGTAAAACATTCAAACAAGAAATTTCAGACCTAGAATATTCAAAAAACATTTCCAATTATCAATTATCGAATTCAAAATTAAAATTTGATGAAGAACATCCGATTATTTTGCCTTATAAACATCGTTTATCGGAACTTATTATATTACATACTCATTTAAAATATTTACACGTTGGAACACGAAACTTACTTTCTATTATTAGAATAAAATTTTGGCCTGTTAAAGGTAAAAACGCAGTAAAACGAGTTATAAAATCGTACATCAATTGTTTTCGAGTTAATTCACAACATTGTAAAATTCTAATGGGTGAATTACCGTATTCTAGAGTGACTCCAAATCGACCCTTTAAAACTTGTGATATAGATTACGCCAGACCGATTTATGTAAAAGAAGGTGTGCTAAGAAGAAATAAATTAGTAAAAACCTATTTTTGTATTTTTGTGTGCTTAGCGACAAAAGCAATATACATTGACTTAACAACGAAAAGTTTTCTCAACGCATTAAAAAGATTCTGTTCTCGACGAGGGAAACCAAGTCAAATATTATCGGAGCCAATAATTATCTTATTGAATTGCACGATTTAATAAATAACAAAGAACATAACAACGCAATTTCAATTTTTTTGGCCAATGATCAAATAAATTGGCATTTTATAACGGCGCGATCAGGGGGATTGTGGGAAGCCGCGGTGAAATCTATGAAATTTCATCTAAAACGAATATTGGGTGACGACGCTTCTTTACACTTTGAGGAAATGCATACTGTTTTGATTCAAATTGAGGCCTGTCTTAACTCACGTCCTTTAACTCCCCTTTTCCACGACATAAACGACCATTTACCCTTGACTCCTTCACACCTTTTAATAGGCGAGTCACTGGCTAGTCTTCCAGAGGAAGACATTAACGATGATAGGATATTTATCATCTACAACTACGTTCCAAATCGAAAAACGACGTCGAAAATAGTGTTAAAGTGGGTTCGTTAGTTGTAGTGGCCGAGAACAATTTTGTAGGCAATGACATATAGTGCAAAGTGTGACAATACGATTTCCAAAACGAAGTTTGGCAAAAATATGCGTTTTGCCTATCGAACTATAGAACTTTATACATTTAACATACATTTTCCATTTTTACAGTTTTTTTATTTTGAAAGTACCTTTCAAGGGAGGCGGCATGTTTAGTCTCCAAATTATCGTTTAACAAAAATCATAAATTTGTCAAACGTTCATGTTAGTTGTCATGCGAATTCCTATGCTGTCGAGATGGTCTGTTTTATGTCTTCAGGAGATAAGCGCGTGAGAACGGTAAGGGCTCTTGAGGACATAGAAACGAACGTTAAAAATAACAGATAAAATAGAACCACCGAACGAACCACTCGATAGCAAAACATAATCGTAGATTTCATTTAGTTAAGTTTTATAATTGAATATAAGTTTTGCTTTTTCCTCAATATCTGAGGTGGTCCTTCGAAGCAAGATTTATCACGAACACGCTTTCACGCTTCCTCACTAGACTCATCGCCAGACTGCGAAACAATAACGGAAAAACTCAAAAATCTCTGCAAAATAGACGTCATCAGCTGCTACAGAATGAAAAATACAGTCAGACCACTTTACCTTGTTATTGCGGATAGCAAAATAAATGTCAAAATCTTAAACCAGAAAGTGAAAGTAGTAGAATACACCGTAGTGAAATGGGAGAGGTATTATAACAAGAAGGAAATAATACAATGCCACAGGTGCCAAAGTTGGTGACATGCAACCACTAATTCCAACTTGGTACCTAAATGCATGAAATGCGCCAAAGAACACCTCACCAAAGACTGCAACATAAGTGTTGAAGATAAAGTTAAGTGTGTAAATTGTGACGGAAAACATACATCGGATAACATTGAGTGTCTTGTGTATAAACAACGTGTGCAATTTGTGAATGACATAATACAGAAACCGAAGAAATATAAGAAATATCCCACCAACGAAATCCGACTAATACCGTCGCAAACTATATACGCCACCCAAATAACAGAGAAAGAAACAACAAGAAAAACCGAAAATACTCCGACCTACAGCGAAGTACTAAAAAATAAACCGCCACAAGAACAAATAGGTATGATAACGACAGACTATTTAGAGTTAGTTAAAGAATTTAATAAATTAAATAGTATGATAAATATTAAAAACACACCAAAAGCAATGAAAGAACTCAATAACCAGATCTCAACAGCAGAAAGTGCAATAGAAAAAACGCAAATATTTTTAAATTTTATGTTAAATATAGAATCTTATGGGATATAAAGTCAAAATTGCATCTTGGAATTCTAACGGCTTAAATGCAAAAATAAGCCAATTTTCATTTTTTACAAGATAGAAAAATTGACATAATGTTGATAAACGAAACAAAACTGAACCAAAATCATAAAATTAAAATTAAAGGTTACCAGGTAGTCAGGCGCGATCGCCCTGGTGCTGATAATGCGGGCGGAGTTATAGCTCTTATTAAAAACAACATCCCCATAGTTGAAATTAAAACAAAAGAAAACGGTATAGAAACTATCTGTTTTAAACTTAGCAATAAAATTCATGTCATAGCCACCTATAATAAACCCTCAAATAAATTCAACTACTACAATCTATGCCAACTTTTTAATGTAGGCAATAAAGTATTACTAACGCTCGCCACAATCACTGGAATTGTCACGTCGACAATGCCAACGGCAGAACCTTATTTAACTACACACCACAAAACAATGTAATTGTATTTCATCCCGACAAACCTACCCATTACTCAACCAACGGTTCCACTCCAACAACAATTGACCTAGTAATAAACAAAAACGTTTCCGGAATAACCCAACCAACATCGTTACCTGACGTCAATTCAGACCACAATCCAATTTCTTAACTCTAACTAGTAGCATTAATTGCAAAGAAAACCTAACCCGGAAAAGAATATCTTATAAAAAAACTGACTGGAAAAAGTTTCGTAAATGAATAGATGAAAAAACACAAATCAATAACACCATAAACAAGAAAGACCGAATTGAAACAGAGACCGCCAAACTAATGCAAGCACTTAACTATGCCCAAACACAAAACTCAGAAGAAAAACGCACAAATTGCGAAATAATACAACTTCCAGACCATATTTTAAATAAAATTAAAAATAAAAATAAATTAAGGAAAAACTATCAACACACAGGCAACTACACATATAGAACCGAAATGAGTACATTAAATAGTGAAATTAAAAACGACATAATTAGAAAAACTAAGTACTACAGACAATTCACTCTGGAAACTAACAAAAAATCTCACCAAACCTTTCCAAGCTATTTCTACCTTAAAACATAATAATAATACTGACAAAGAAAAATGCACTTCGTTGTCAGAAGTGTTTAGTGAAATACATGCTTTAGAAATAAATAACAATGACCCCCATACAAACTATGTTAAAAACACTAACAATTTTTATGCAAGAAAGTACTAAAGATGACCAAGTTAACTTTAACAAATTACACACGAGTCTAAAAGAAATTTTCGAAATCATTAGAAAGCTGCCGAACAATAAAGCACCAGGCCAAGACAATATCGACAATAAAGCAATTAAAAATATATCCAGAAAGGGGCTGGTGCAACTTACGTATATAGTCAACGCTATTCTTCGACTACAACACTTTCCTAACATCTGGAAAAAAGCCGTTGTCAAGCCCATTCCGAAAACAGGCAAAGATAATAAAAATGCCAAAAGTTATAGGCCCATTAGTCTGCTATCCACTTTAAGTAAAATAACTGAAAAAATAATCTTGAAAAGAATATATACTGCTGAGAAACATCTAAACATTAAACAGAATTGTAAATTTGGTTTTAAAAAGAAACATAATACAGTGCAACTAATAACTAAAATAGTTAATGATATTTCAATAGACTACAATAAAAAGAAAAATACCATCACGACACTTTTGGATATTGAAAAGGCTTTTGATAAAGTATGGATTGACGGGCTACTTTATAAAATAATCGCGCAAAAATACCCCTCGTTTATAATTAAATTAATAGGTTCATATCCAAAAAAAAAGGAATTAAAATCCCTATTCGTCTAAATTTTAAGGTCAATGATCTCAAATTTTGGACGCGTCCTACCAAGTAGGCACAACGAACCGAAGCCATATCCCACGACCAGTTTCGACCTATCGGGTCTCATCAGGTGGGCGCTGGTAGAAAGGCTTTTACAGGCTATATTATAAATATAAGAAAATAAATATAAATATGGATTCAACAAAAACAACTACTCCGAGGGCTAATACCCCTACCGGCATTGAATTACACTGTTGATTCCGATGTATTATTAGACGAAACCGGTCGTGGGATATGGCTTCGGTTCGTTGTAATTCAATGCCGGTAGGGGTATTAGCTCTCGGAGTAGTTGTTTTTGTGAAATCCATATTTATATTTATATTGTTATATTTATAATAGGTTCATATCTGCAAAACCGCAAATTTTGCGTTAAAATTAATAATGAAAAATTTAAAGAGCAGATAATCGCAGCAGGGGTGCCACAAGGGTCCGTACTAGGACCAAAGCTCCTTAACATTTATATTCACGACTTACCGGAGTTCCCAAAATTAAAATTAGCTTTATTTGCCGATAACACAGCTGTACAATCCCAACAATAAAAAAAACAGAAGAAAAAACACCAGCACCCAACGCATGGACAAAACCTCCGAAAATCACCTCATCAACCACAACGCCCAATGAAACAGCTCAACAACACCCCACCGGCAATCACTCTCGGCAAACTACTCCTGCAATACTTAACTGAAGAACGAACAAACATCGCCAACAACATGCAACAAATCATTCATCTCTTCAAAACTACTCATGGCCAAACACAAGATAATAACAATAGCCTTTTACAACAATTCCTTGAAGAACACCGCATCGACATTAAGCTCATCAACGAAACCCGTATCAAAACAGGGAAAACATTTAAGATAATGAACTATGCCACATACAGGACCGACAGAAAAATCCAAGCAGGTGGCGGCACGGCCATTTTGATCGAAAAAAACATTCAATACACCACTACCCTATCAATCGACACAACGCCTGCTCTTGAATCCACAGGAATATCTATATTTCCAAACAACAAACGAATAGACATCTTCTCTATCTATTCCCCACCAAACAACAGATGTGGGTAACTGCAGAAAAATTGGGAATAAGCTACCTATCGCATCAACCGAACATGGCAGAAATTAAAATCGCGTTTTGGATTCCACGATTATAAATCAGTCTGTAAGTACAGTTTCAGTCAACAATTTCACCCAAACCTAAATTTCATACTTTGGACTTGATACGTCCAAGCAGGTCTCGCCGACCAGGCAGTTTAAGAAATCGAAATTTGCTTTGGGCTATGGATTTGACAGAATCCTTCTTTATGATCTAGTTTGGACCTGTAGAGTCAGAATATGACAAAGACTACATGCTTGGATTTTCACCCAAACGAGTTACGGGACTTTGATTTCTTCGATAGAAATGCAACCTTACAGAGGTTCGACTAAAAAAGCATTACTGAGAACCAAACGTATCTACCATAACGCCGCTTAGATGCAAGATTAACAACAGATGTGGGTAACTGCAGAAAAAGTGGGAATAAGTTACCTGTAGCTTTTACCGATGTATAGCCTTCCAAAAATGGCAGAAATTGAAATCGCGTAACTCGCGTGGTTCAACTCCTAGGAATGTTTGTTTTATTTAATGATTTTTGGACTCTACGATTATAAATCAGTCGATAGGTACAGTTTCAGTCAAATACGGATTTTTGTTGAAATTTGCTTTTTCTTGTGTCTAATATTTATTTTGCGTACGATTGTCTTTGATTTTTTCGTTTGTTGTTGCCGCACTCAGTCTTTTTTGTTTGCACGTGCATCCACAGGTGGATTATTCGAGGCAGTTTTGATAGAGACATTGAGAGTGAAGGAGCGCTCTCCAATAAATAGAAACTAATTTTATTTCTCAATGTATTATGTTGAGTATATTTTAGTTGTGTTAAAATTGTGTTATTTAATATACAGTCTACTTAAGACGAATTAAGATTTAAATTAGTAACTTATCTCAACATCGAAGTTCAGTTTCCGACCAGCAAGAAGGGAAACCATCATCCGAATCAATACATTTTTGGTCCTTCGGGCCGGATCGTAATAACAATAGGAGCGGCCGATTCATTGGGTCAATATAAATAAGATCCAACAAGTTAATGGAATAAATAATAGTGGTACAATACACAAGAAGGATCGAAATAGCAGGTGGAGCAAAGCGAGTCCTTACGTAAGACATCCTTTTGTTACAAACCTTTTCTTATTCAGTTTAAGATATCCTCTAGAATAGCAACATGTCAAATAATAAAGTTACTAGAGGTCAAATTAAAGCAAAATTAACTAGGTTTAAAGCTTATTTAGAAAGTTTGAATCAGGAAAATTTGTCTGAGTCGGATGTTTCCCAATTAACAGTACGTTTAGAAAAAATAGAACCTACACTAGATCAATTTGAACAAATACAACTACAGATAATAGGGAAACGCCCGATGAAGCAAATGGAGCAGAGCAGGAAGAGTTTGAAGGGCTCTATTTTAAACTTGTGAGTAAAAGCAAGGAATTATTAAAAATTCATGATAGTAAGGGTGAGGATGATAATGCATCATTAGTAAGCTCAACGGGTAATCAAATTTTGAATAACTCTACTTCAAATTACAAATTGCCTCCAATAAAGTTGCCTTCATTTGATGGTAAATACCAGGATTGGGCAGAATATAAGGACACATTTTTGGCTGTTGTTGACAATGATCCATCTCTTACAGATTCGCAAAAGTTTTACTATTTAAGGTCCACGTTAGGTAAAGAAGTCTTAGTAGTAATCAAATAGTTAGAAATAAAGGGTAATAATTATTCTGCGGCTTGAAAGTTGCTGCAAGAAAGATACGAAAATAAAGCATTAATAATTCACAATCATATTCGGTCAATTGTAGAATATCCGCGGTTGCAATCTGAATCACATAAAGAACTGCGCACGCTGTGAGCTTTAGAGTCATTAGGCGAAAAAATTGAGATAGACTGATAATTTATATTCTAGCAAAAAAATTCGATTGTAATACCAGAAAAGATTGGGAAAGTTTTAAATGCGAAAGTGAATTACTCAAAATGTCAGATATGCATGAATTTCTTAAAAATAAATGCGAAATTCTTGAAAAATTAGAAGGCCATGCCAATGAAAATAAACTTTCTTTTAATAAAAATAAAATAACTTCCAATAGACGAAGATTTTCGAGTCAAAGTTTAGTAGTGAGTGGCAATGAATTTAAATGTAATTTCTGTCAGGAAAAAGCTCATGCAGTGTATAATTGTAATAAGTTTTTAGAACTATCAGTATGGAACAGAATTCAAGAAATAAAACGTAAAGGATTGTGTTTAAATTGTATTAAGGATAATCATATTTCAGTGAATTGTAAAGCTCAAAGATGTATCAAATGCAAAAAACCACACAAAGTATTAGTTCATATAGAAAATACGGTCCCTAGTAACAACGATAGTAAGCGGTCGGTCGAAGATAAAGGCCACTCGGCGGGCGGTGTTGCGGCAGGTCAAAGCGCGAACGTTGATAAACAAAGTATTGTAGAGGCCGATGGTACAGTATGTTCGGCAAATCAACGTTTATGAAAGGTAATAATAGCAAAAAAATTAACATCAAAGCCGAGCCGCAAGTGCTTCTTTCGACAGCATTTGTTTAAATTAGGAATAAGGATAGGGCGATACCGGCTAGAGCATTACTGGACAGTGGTTCCACATTCAATTTTATTCAGGAGGATTTTTGTGACAAATTCGATATCCCAAAAAACAAAATACACAATAACATCTTGGTTACTGGAATAGGTCAGAATTCTGTTAAAATAAATACGCACACGAATATTACCATATCAGCACGTAACGATACATTCTCTATCAATATTAACTGTTTAATAGTAGCCCAAATCTCAAAAAAAATGCCGAGTGTTAGTTTCGATCCGAGGATACTCAATATTCATGATTCGTTTGAACTTGCGGATCCTAATTATTTTATTTCCAGTGAAATAGATATTTTACTGGGATCTCGTGTTTTTTGGTCAATTTTACGGCAAAATCAGGTAAAATTGGGAGATAATATGCCATCCCTCCAAAAAACAGCCTTTGGTTGGGTGATTGCGGGAAATTTAATGTGTTATAATGTAACCAGTAATTTAAGTAATATTTCGGTTAATCATGCTTGTATTAATAGTCGGATCGACAATCAGATTTTAAAATTTTGGACCATAGAACAGATCACAAATAAAAATAAGTTGCTTTCCGATTCGGAAAAATACTGCGAATTAAATTTTCAAAATACTACTCGAAAAAATAGTGAAGGCAGGTTCGTAGTTGATATTCCATTTAAGGATTCGTTATCAAAATTGGGGAGCTCACGTGAGGTTGCTTTAAAGAGGTTTCTATTATTAGAAAATAAATTATTAAAAAATGAAACGCTTCGAAAGGAATATGTATCATTCATGGAAGAATACGGGGCAATGGGTCATATGACTGAATTAGAGCAAAACTACCAAACATTAAATACGGCTTATTTTTTGCCACATAACGCAGTGATAAAATCAAAAAGTCTTACAACAAAGTGCAGGATGGTCTTTGATGCCTCTGCTAAAACTTGATACCAGGTTGTCATTGAATGACGTGCAGTTTGTAGGACCGGCGTTACAAAATGACATTTTTTCAATATTAATCAGATTCAGACAATTTAAATACGTTATGACGGCCGACATTTCAAAAATGTACCGGCAAATTTTAATAAATGAAGAACAACGTAAATATCAAAAAATATTTTGGAGATCTGATAAAAATGAACCCATTAAACTAGTTCAGCTTAACACTGTAACATACGGCTGTGCTTCGTCACCTTTTTTGGCGGTGCGTTGTATCTTACAGGTAGCGAATGAATGTGAACGCGATTTTCCAAAAATTAGTAAGATAATTTCAAATAGCTTCTACATAGACGATTTGTTAACTTGTTCAGATTCAATTAAGGAACTAATTGATATTCAAAAAGACATTTATAGGGTTCTATTAAGCGCAGGCTTCGAATTTAGAAAATGGTTATGTAACGATTCAAATATTTTAAGTCATTTCTCATTAAATTAAGATCTACCAGTTAGTATATTAGAAATTTATCCGAATGAAAATAATAAAACTTTAGGGGTTTTTTGGAACGCGACGTCTGACTTTATACAATACACAATACGAAAATTTGATAACAACATTTCCCATTTATCTAAACGAGAAATACTTTCTATGGTATCTCAACCCATTAGGTTTGCTGGGTCCAGTAATTATTATAGCAAAACTGATTATTCAGGAATTATGGAAATTGAAAATTTCCTGGGATATTCATGTACCGGAAAGTATTTTGAAACAATGGATTACTTTTTAAAAAACTTTAAAATCCTTAAATACATTGAAGGTCCCAAGACATATGTACTTTTCTAAAGGCAAATTAATCGAATTACATGGATTTGCAGATGCGTCCGAAAGAGCCTATGGGGCATGCATATATATAAGTTGCATAGATGAAAATAAAAATATATATGTAAATTTGCTCTGTTCCAAAACTAGGGTGGCACCTATTCAGCAACCTATTAGTTTACCTCGGTTGGAACTATCCGCCTGTGTTCTTCTGGCCAATTTAGCGGCTAAGGTGAAAGGCTCTCTTGAAATAAATTTTAGTAATCAATACTTTTGGACTGATTCATCGGTAACGTTGGCTTGGTTAAAGGCTGACATTATGCGCTGGAAGACATTTGTCGCTAACCGCGTTAGTGAAATTTTAACGTTAACCAAGAAGCACGATTGGTATCATATAAGGACTACGGATAATCCTGCTGATCTGGTTTCACGGGGTTGTATGGCTAATCGGTTATGCGATAATGACTTATGGTGGCAGGGGCCTAAATGGCTTAAATATTCTAATTCGGATTGGAATTTAAGTAAAATCAATCTTGATTTCGAAAACGTTCCTGAACGAAGATCGGTCATAGCACTTGTTGTCAACATTATGGATAATAACCCTTTAATTCAATTAATAAACAAGTTTTCGAGTTTTACAAAATTGCTAAGAGTAGTATCTTACATTCTACGGTTTATTGAAAATTTAAAAAATAAAAATAGAACGAAAGGTTCACGGGCGTTAGAACCTTCTGAAATGGAAACCTCTCTTTTGGCTTTAATCAAAGTAGTACAAATTCAGAGCTTTCCAGAAGAATACAACACTCTCCTAGAGAATAAAAGTTTGAACAAAAGGAGTAGTTTATTATCATTAAATCCATTTATTCACAATAAATTGATTAGAGTAGGGAGAAGACTTGAAAATTCTAAGTTTTCTTTTAATAAAAAGCACCAAATTATTTTACCCAAAAGTCATAAATTAACTGAACTGATAGTTCACAGTGAACATGAACGATTGCTTCATTGCGGTGTTCAGCAGTTGCTGTGTTCTGTTCGAGAAAAATTCTGGATACTCTCAGGCAGAAGTACCTGTAAAAAGATTGTTAATCGATGTACACAGTGCTTTCGTGCAAAACCTAGGGGTATAAGCTATATAATGGGTAATTTACCAAAACATAGGGTCGTAGTGAACTATCCTTTCTATAATGTAGGAATTGATTATGGAGGACCTTTCATGGTTAAGGATAGACATACGCGAAATGCAAAAATTATAAAAGGGTATATCTGTCTAATTGTCTGTATGAGTACCAAAGCTATTCATTTAGAACTGGTGAGTGATTTGACAACAATAGCCTTTTTAAACGCGCTTAAACGTTTAATGAGCCGAAGAGGCAAACCTGCCAATATCTACTCCGACAATGCACGTAATTTTGTTGGAGCAAATACCGAAATAAAACACCTGTATGATTTTTTTGAAAGTGAAAGTGAAAATATAAAAAATAGTCTTGCTAATGAGCGCATTGCATGGCATTTTATTCCACCTCGATCTCCTTCATTCGGAGAATTATGGGAGGCGGGCATTAAAAGTGCTAAGCATCATTTGTATAGGGTCATTGGTGAAGGTTTTCTTACTTTTGAACATTTTTGTATTGTGTTAACGCAGATTGAGGGTATCTTAAATTCACGACCTATTTGTCCTATTTCCGATGATCCCGACAACCTTCACTCCTGTGCATTTTATTCTTGGAAGATCCTTGGTTACCCTTCCTGAAGCCAACATTCTTCATCTGCCTGAAAATAAGCTTGACAAGTACCAGCGGCTGCAGGCCATGTCACAACAATTTTGGTGTCGATGGCATAAGGAATATTTGCATGAATTACAAACCAGATCGAAATTGCGTTGGGATACCGAGAACATAAGGATTGGTACTTTGGTATTATTGAAAACCGAGAATGTACCACCTCTCCATTGGCCATTGGGAAGAATTTCGGCACTTCATCCTGGAGCGGATGGCATTGATAGAGTTGCGGATATCAAGGTATCCAATGGTAGTGTACGTAGAGCAGTAACAAAATTGTGTTCGTTGCCGATCGATTAAGTTTTGACAATACATGTGTTAAGTACATTATTTACGATAAACTCAAACCTTTACTGACATTAAGTGACCAAAGGTTGGTGTTATCTAATTTTAGTGGACATATCTTTTTTTTAATTATTTTGCTAATATTCATTGTTTGAATTATTTTGCCTAATATGTATTGTTTATGTTAGTAATAAGTATTTGTACGTTTGTTGAAACCCAATGGTTCCAAGGCAGGCGGAATGTCTAATATTTCTTTTGCGTACGATTGTTAAAGAATTGTTTCCGACAAGTGCGGTAGCTACTTTGATTTTTTCGTTTGTTGTTGCCGTACTCAGTCTTTTTTTTTGCACGTGCATCCACAGGTGGGTTGTTCGAGGCAGTCTTGATAGAGGCATTGAGAGTGAAGGAGCGCTCTCCAATGAATAGAAACCAATTTTATTTCTCAATGTATTATGTTGAATATATTTTAGTTGTGTTAAAATTGTGTTATTTAATATGCAGTCCACTCAAGACGAATTAAGATTTAAATTAGTAACTTATGCCAACATCGAAGTTCAGTTTCCGACCAGCAAGAAGGGAAACCATCATCCGAATCAATACATCTTGTTTTATTTAAAACAAAAGCAGTACAACCAAAAATTTTTAAATTATGAATTCTAGGGTTTTTGTTATGCTATAGTTCAAAAGGTATTTTATTTTGGGATATTGATTTTGTTGCAGCATTTAATTATTTCTGCACCGTGTATCATTGCTCTAGCTTTTTCTGTTAAAGTTCTGTTCATTCGTTCGGCAAACTTTAATGTAGGATTTATTTTTTGTAATGACGTAATGTTTTGCGTCAATTCCTTGGTTTTTATTTCTAGAAATTTGTTTTGGCTATGTGGCCTGATCGTTCGTCCCATAATTAATAATTGTTATTATTTATATTATTAGCAGTTATTTAACAACATATATTTTGATTTGTATGTTTTGTTACTTTAAAATTAACATGTACTAAATTGTTGTCTTGTTACTTACCCTATATGAGGGCCTTACCCCTCTTGCTGATTGTAAGACCCTCATCTTCTTAAAAAGTAATCCTTAAACCAGCTTGTTGCATTCTTCGTACTGAAAGCAGACCGTATGGGACATCAGGGGCATAAAGAACATTTTCAAGCACTCCGGAAAACCAAGATTTGAAGTTACTTTCACTTTTCCTTTTAATGTTGCGGTAATTGATATGTCTTGTTTCGCCACTAATATTTGTATTTGTTTCTCTACTTCTGAATACTTGCTGAAATACTGAAGTTTGTTGATAATATGGTCGGTTGCTCCTGAATCCAATATGAAAATGAGGTCTTTTTCATCTCCGGCATATCTTCGTTGAATGTTTGTATTTCTTGAGAGCATAAAAGCAAAACAATGTTTACTTGTTTTTGTAATTTGAATTGTGTGTTTGTTGTTTTCAGCCTGACTTCTTTTGTAATAATAATTCGACCAAAACTTTTGAACTAATTTTTGGGTGAACTGATATCGAGCGATGATTGCATGGTGTTTCCGAAAAATCTTCATCGGGAAGAATAGTGATTTTAACACCTATTAAGAAATTCCCGGGAGTCAAGGGTTCAAGGTCATTGGGGTCTGAGCTCATAAGAGGTTGAGAATTTACACATGCTTCAATTTAATTTAACGCCCGCTTCCCAGAGGCCGCCGAAATTGGATACTCTAGGAGGAATGAAAAGCCATTTAGCTCCATCAGACATTAATTCTGCTTGAATTTCTGATGCATTCTGATAAAAGAATGCTTTGAATTTCATTATGGGCCCCAACAAACAAAGAGATAAACATAGGATTTGATTAGTTGGTAATTTCTAATAAAACGGTCCTTAATATTGAACGGACCGCAGAAATCCATCCCGACACTCGAAAATGGTCGCGAAAGAATTACCCCGAATTTTGGTAAATTTCCCATTAAATATTTTGTATCCGAGGCGCTGAACGAAAACATTTGGGGCACTGGCGTACAACCTTTTCAAATCAAATTTCTTGGGGACAAAATCCAAAATCCTTCACGAATTAATGATAATAAATTTTGGTGACTTGCATGTAGTAAAATATTACATATTAAATATTATTCCATTTATGCCACTGGAGTTCTTATTGGGTAGTTGATTATATTTGTCATAGAGATACGCTTCTTTTTTCTACTCTTACGTTTTAATGCATGCCCTATCCTTTCCCGCTATCTGTTTTTTTATTTTTCACCGCGAAATCAGTGTTAAAAACGAAATCGTTTTTAGCATTGATTTTCACCCTTCTCTCACCACCCCACTCTCAACCCCTCTTTTTCCCAACCCTTGCTTGGTACTGGAGTTTGTATAAATACCCGTGCTTTCTTCAATACCAAGCAACTCTGACATTCCACCGACTGACGGCAAGGAAGAGAGAGATCCCTAACCACCATCCTCATCGTCGCCGATCTCTGACATTCCACCGACCCACGGCAAGGAAGAGAGAGATCCCTAACCCCTATCCCTAACCACCATCCTCATCGTCGCCGATCTCTGACATTCCACCGACTCAACGGCAAGGAAGAGAGGGATCCTCCCAGTACCCCTTGATCCTATTTTTTATCTTTGTTTTCACAATCTGGCTATCTCCGATATTCCACCCACCAGCGGCAAGGATGAGGGAGCTCTAGCCAAATAGCTAACCCGTTGCGATCGACCGACAACATTTTTGTATATATGTTTCTTTGTGTATATATATTTTGTGTGCGCTTGTGTAGAGAATGATTGTAGAATGTGTGTGAGTGTGTCTGGCATTTCGTATATATTGAATTTGTGTTTTTTTTAAATTGTCCTTTTGTATATGTTTTTTTTTGTAAATAAACAGTATAGTTGTACCAAGTGGCGCCCAACGCGTGGGCCAAAAGACAGTCTGTTCGTGAAATATAACGAATCTACGCACGTTCACTAAACTGAACTAGCCAGTACGATGCCGACGAAGGGCAAGAAGACAATCAACGACGAGGAGGTAGACATCGCACTTCTTGGAGTGCCTAAACACCAAGTGGCGCCCAATAGCGAACCGAATATCAATCTTAGCGCTCTTCAGTTGGAAACCATCCTACAGCGTGTCTTAACTACCACTCAAGCACCACCACCAGCCCCTTTCTTCAGCGGGGACGTAACTGGAGTTCCCGAGGGTTTCTTGGACGATTGCCGATCATTCTTCCAAAAATACCACATAGAAGACGGCGACCGAGTACGGTTAGTTACCAAGGAATTAAAAGGGAACGCATCAGCTTGGTGGCGCCCTTATGAAAAATTCCAGCTACACTGGAAAGACCAGAAGTTTTAACTAACCTAACGGCCCAGTTGTATGGTCAAAAGCAAGGCACTAAGGATGACACAGAAATATTCCTACTTAACAAAATGCAACTTCGGAATTGGCTCGAACCAAACAAACCGGAAGAATCATGTATACAGCTGCTAATCGAGCTCTTGCGTCCTTCAGTCCGCATCTTTTTACGAGCCCCGAAGCCAAATTCCCTAGATGATTTACTCAGGAGAGCTACAGAGATCGAGCGTGACCTTGCCCAAACATCAGCCTTTTCGTCAACTCGCCCACGGGAGGAACCTAAGAGTAACGTGCCCAAAACACCGCCGGCAGCAACTCCACCAAAATGCCATTACTGTCCGGAAAGGCATTTTCACCGGGATTGTCCGCTCCTCCAAGGAAAACGGTCCACTCCAAATCTTCCCACGCAGTCGGGAAACTGGAGGCAGACCGAGGGAAACACGTCTCCCCGACTAATGGTCGGGGATTCACCTATCCAAAACCACCGAGTTGCCATATCACCTTGCTGGATGCCGAAAATACCCCTTCGTCTACGCGAAACATATGTCGAAGCGCTATTGGATACGGGAGCATCCCACAATTTTATTACCACTCGTCTGGCACAAGACGTAAATAGGACATCCTGTTCGACATGAGCCGCCCGCCTCGCAGATGGAACAACCATGACTATTTTGGGTATCGCATCCATAACGATACACGTCAACGAGTCGCCTCAAGATGACGTCATTATCGAAATGCCGTGGCTCCTACAAGTCAATGCTACGTGCGACTTCGAAAGAAAAGCATTCATATCGGTGTAGAAGTACGCCAGACAATCTACTGGGTTAGACCAACGCCAACTGCTAGCATTCAGACAACGCCAATTGAACAGCTGGTCACACAACATTTTCCCCGGGACTACAACGACCAGTTTCGAAGGATTATGGCGGATTTCCAAGCAGTATTTGCCAATCTGACGGTACCAACGAAAATAGAACGACATGTCATTGGCCTTTGTAAAGACGAACATTTTTGTCTACCGCCGTACCGGTACTCCGAAGGGAAAAAGAAAATAATTCAAGAACAAGTCGAAGAAATGCTTGCAAATAACATAATAGAATCAAGCCAATCGACGTACAACTCTCCTGTGGTCTTGGTTAGCAAAAAGAATGGTGACACCAGGTTCTGTGTGGATTTCCGGCGGCTAAACAACCTTACCTATGATGAAGTTTCACCCCTTCCCGCTATACCAGAGACTTTGAAAGTGATCGGAAGATGCAACATTTTTTCGACTATCGACCTAAAGTCTGGATATTGGCAGATCCCGATGCATCCTGAGTCCCGGCCTCTCACCGCTTTTACCGCCCCCGATGGAGGAAAGTTCCATTTCAAGGTTAAAAGAAGCTCCCGCCACATTTCAACGTACAATGGGTCAGGAGGTGTTGCCAGGATATCTGCGAAAATTTTGCCTTGTGTACTTGGATGATATCATTGTCTTCTCGCGAACCTGGGAAGAAACATCCAGTACTTAGGTCTCGAACGTTAACATATCTGGGGCATCTCATCTCCGAAGAAGGAAATTCTCCATTGCACAGCCACCTTGGCAGAGTTCACGAAGCGCCTATGCCAACCGCTCGGAAGGAGTTAAAGAAGTTCTTGGGATTATGCAATTGGCTAAGATAGTACTTTCCTCGTTTCGCCGACGTCTCAGCCCCAGAAGAAAGTGGTATTAGAGCCAGGATTGTCAGCGGTCCTTCAACGACATCCGAAACCTTATGCAGCAACCGCTTCACTTACATCGGCCAGATATCCAGAAGACCTTTATCCTGCAAATAGACGCTAGTAACAGGGAGCCGCCACCGTCCTCTATCAGGAAGGGCCCCTAGGAGAAAAACAAGTTATCTCTTATGCAAGTACCCGGTTCAACCGCACGGAGCAGGCATACCATTCCAACGAGCAGGAGTGCCTCGCTATAGTTTGGGCCATGAAGAAATATCGCCCTTATCTTGAAGATAAACGCTTTATCCTGCGAACGGACAATCGGACTATAACTTGGTTGCATAGTATGAAGGATGCGCGCGCTAAACTCACCAGATGGGCTGTATTGCTTCAAGAATTTACATTTACTCTAGAATATTGCCCAGGGAATGAAAATCATCTCCCAGACGCTCTATCCCGCATGCCGGCTTCCCAAGAGGTAGACCGAGACGTCGACAACGTATCCCGTCTTCTCCCTCCTAACGACGAGAAACCAATGGTGTCCCAGATCCATGTAGAAACGTACCGCGAAGAAATCCGCCGGGAGCAAAACACCGAACCTGATATCATCAATATTCGGGAACGTTGCGTCTTTCTGCACGACCATCCCGACAACCACAGCCAGGACGATATAAACTTCCTTCGGCATTATCGCGTACACGATAACATGGTTTGGAAAAAGGAAGCCGATACTTGGCTTATGTTAGTCCCAACCTCCATGCAACCGAAGCTGATTCACCGCTACCACGACGAGACTGGCCATCCAGGGATACAGGAAACCGTAAGGTTGTCCTTGTACTACAAATGGACACCTATCACATAAGGCGATGCCACATCTGTCTTTGTGGGAAAAAGCATCGAGCTGTACCTGCTGGCCTACGTCCTCGACAACCCGAAAGACCTTGGAACACCATCGCTTTGGATTTAATCAGCTCCGCAACCACCCGATACGACTATCCGCGTGCTATTCTCACCGATAACGGGACGCAGTTTACCAGCCGAAGTTGGAAGGATGCATGCACTAGATGGAGAAGGTAAAACACTGGACCACGGCTGCCTACCATCCTAGAGCCAAACCAACTGAGAGACGAAACCAGGATATAAAAATCGGTCTCCAGATTTACCTACAACAGGGTGAGCATCGGGCTTGGGATAATTACCTACCGAAAATCTTATTTGATCAGCGAGATCGAAGAAATACAGCGACAGGAGTAACACCTTACTTCGCCCTTTTTGGACGGCCCCTTCTGAGACCGGAAGAGTGGGACAACGTTCTTGACGTCGAAGTTGCTGCCAACACACCCCAATTCGAAGAAATAATGGAGGACATCCGACAACACCAACAGCGATATGTACAGAATCGACTCCCTGACGCACCAAGGGAAATCTCTCGCTACGAGCCTCAACAAGTGGTCTACCGTCGTGAGCATCCCCTTTCGAGCGCCGAATTTGTTTCCCGTTGGTCCGGTCAGTGTTAAAAACAAAATCGTTTTTAGCATTGATTTTCGCCCTCCTCTCAACCCCTCTTTTTCCCAACCCTTGCTTGGTACTGGAGTTTGTATAAGTACTGTTATATTGCGGATTTGAGGTTGATTTCCAAATGCAATATAATATTACTATCACTTACAAACTGATATTTTCCTCGAAGATATTACTTCACTTATATGAAGAAAATACAGTTCGATAGTTTTATTCACAAAGTATAACTTGATCCGTATTCAAAAGAAACACATATAAAAGAATAAAATTCTCGTTCTTTAGATACGATACTTTATTATACAAAAAGATGAGTCGTTTCAACAAAGGAAAACTTAAGACTAACTTAAATTTAATCCTTAGTCCATTACGAAGGATTGTATTTGCCCTAACTATCATTATGAGTAGTAAAAACAAACAATCTAATCAACATCCAAAGTACCGCTAGTTTTAAACAAATAGTTTTTTTAATTTAAAATTTGTTTAAACAATAATAATCAGAACAATATAAAGGTATGCATAAAAGATATAATAAGTACTAAAACAATTCACAAAAGAAACACTTAGTGTATTCAGTCTTATTTTGTAGCATAATTAGTTGTCAATCTCCAATTTGTAGAATGTTCGTCAGAAAATGCTCCGTTTGAATAAGCATTTTGCAAAGTTGGTGCAGAAGATGTTATCTCCCGCCGGGAAAACCTTACAGTTGGTTCCGAAAATTCTCTTCTGGAATCAGCAGGGACCCGCGGAAGCACACTAGAATTTGGTTGATTTATATTAAATATTTTAATGCACCGATTACAATCACTGCCAGAAAACGGGAACCACTTTGGTTTAATAAGTTTTAAGCAACCCGGGCAACAACAGCAACAGCACAAAAACACCATAATTACAGAAACAAACATCGATAACACCAGCTTCCACCACGATAGGGAATTGAGTTCAACGAACGGTCTGTGTTTTTCCTTATATATTTCATTCTCCATCGAGTCTAGCTTATGCTTGGTTAAAAGAAGTTCTTCCTTGTTCATTTTATGCATTAATATAGGAACCAATTTTATTTCGTTGTTCTTTGAATAATTAATTAGGCAATCCTCAGGAATTGAGATAACGTCATAACTCATATTTTTATTCAAGGTGTTGTTTTTAATAGTAACTATTTTGAAAGATTTTCCAACGATTCCATTACAAGAAGAATGGAGTGTTATTACACTAGGCTTTACCAACTTTACCGTTTTTATAAAGTCTCCTTCACATTTATAAGTAAAGTCCAGGGGTTTTGTAAGGATGGCGAGCCATTGATTTTCCTCCAGGCGAAGCATTTCCTCAGATTGTGGAGGCATACGTACTGGTTGACACATATTGGACCATTTTCCAGTGAACACCATCTCGCTCTCACAAGTTACTTCCTCCTTGTTGATAATAACGGGGTCTCTCATGAAATAATCTCCATTTTGCGTTTGCAATTCAGAAAGAAAATTTATTTGGATGTAGTGCGCACTTGCTCGTTCAATAGCCACATATGGATATTTAGGAAATAGGAAATAAAAGTTAGGATCGTTCTTTCCAGGAACAGGAATCGGTATTAATTTGTAAAACTGAAAAATTTCCTTTGATATTAAAGGTACTTTAATATGATATACTAAAGTTTTTGATTTTATTGAAATTGAAATTTTACAGATATTAATAAAATTCGGAATTTGTTCGGAAGTTAAATCAAAGGGTAACATATACTGGGGTACATTTTGATTAATTTCTTTTAAAACTTGTACAAATAAATTATTGTCAAGAAACGATGGTGGCAGAGTGTTGGTTCTAGCAAAAAGAATTTGTTCTTTAATCTTTGTTATTTCAGAATCAATGCTTAAGATAATTTCATTGCAAACCACTACTAAATTTAAAAGTTCAATCTGAAATTCGTTGCTCGCAATTGTAAAACAGTTTTCATTCAACTTATTTTGAATCTTTTCAAAGTTGGAAGCAATTTTCTCTTCATTTATGTGTAAACTTGCTAATGTGGAGTCTTTGATTACATCTTTTATAATATGTACAGTATTGTCCACAAGTGCTAAAGTGTCCCTATTGGAATTCTGAATCAATTTAATTGCATTGTTGATTTCTAGTTCATCATTGGCGTCCATTAATCCAAATATAGTATGAAGACCAGATCCGATAACATCAAACATTCCACGTTTACGTCTATTTCTTTCGATAGGAAGCATATTAGTAATAGCTTTTAATTCGCGATTTACCCTATTCAAATTTTGTTTTAAGGTAAGGGCGTGAATATAATGATGATGAGATCCTAATAATCTATTTTCCATTTGATTTATTTTATCTGTCAATCTGTTAATTTTATCTAAATCTTGATATAATGACGTAATGTTTTTTATTACGATTATCGAGTATGTTTGTTCAATTATTTTCAAATTTCCTAATAATTTAAGGTAAATACCGGAGTCAGACGGTAGGCTAGTTATAGTTAAAGGTTCTTGCAAAGATAGGGTGAAAAGAAGAATTAGGGATGTTACTGTAATGATCATTTTATTGCCTGAAACAAGAACAGAAAATAAAACCGTTAATTGATGTTATTGCTGAATTGGAATTCGTTTTATTTTAGAAACGTTAATTACTTTTGGTTTAGGACATGCTATTTCATAAGAATTTTGATTGATTTTCCTAACAATTTCAAAAGGACCGTAATATTTCAATTTTCTGTCACCTTGTCTTTTCATTTTTACATATACCTTTTCTTTATCTGTAAACGTTGGAATTAATTTTGCATTGTGGTCATGACGAACTTTAGTCTTCGCTGAGTTGGTTTGTTTATTTTGTTTTGCCATTTCTCTAATTTGTTTTATATTTTCATTTCTTAAGGTAGGATCAATTTCGTGATGATTTTCATTATTGTCCACATCTAATCGTGGAGGTTTTATGCCAAACGTCAATTCATAAGGTGTAAACTTATGTCCCTGATTTATGGAGGTATTATAGTTATGAGTGGCCATATGAATTATTTCAAAATTATTTAAATTTTGTTTTTGACTTGTATATAATGTTGCACACGAGTCCTTTATTGTTGATATTAGTCTTTCGACCGAACCATTAGACTGCGGATGATAGATAGAGCTTTTAGTCCATTTTATATTTAAGTCTTGAATTAATTTTTCTACTGTTTTGTTTAAAAATTCGGTTCCCTGATCACTGTGGATACGTTTCGGGAAACCAAACGCTGAGAAATGTTTAAGAAGAGACGTTTTGACAAATGCTCCCGTTATTTGTTCGTATGAGGGGTAAATTTGACAAAATTTGCTTAGATCGTCCTGAATGACCAATAAATATATTTTTCTTTTACCTGCCTTTAATTCAGCTGTGTCAACATTAAACCTTTCATTTATATTATCTGGCATTCTGGGAATTAATAAGGGCATTTTATGGGAGGTCCTATCCGTTTTGTTTTTAATATAGATAACACATGAATTGATTATTTTAGTTGTTAAATCATTCATACCTGGAAACTGATTTTAACTTATTCAAGGTTTCTGTAATGCCCTTGTGATTATTTAAAGGATGTTCGTGAAATCTTTTTATTATGTCAATTCTAATCTCTTCCGGTAAAGGGATCCTAATAAACCTAGATATAAAAATAACTTTATCATGCCCGTGCTGTTTAATTATTTCATCTTGTTCATCTGAAGTACTAACAATTAAAATTATTATCTGAAACAGTATTGTCAATAATTAAAGTTTTACCCGTAGATTTCTGAGTAGTTACTTCAAAATCCCGGAGCGGTAATTTTAAATCAGTATCGGCCAAAAGTGAGTTAATTTGTTTTTTACAGTGTAAATTCCGTAACATTATTACATCAAAATCAGATAATTTTGGATTAATGACATGTTTTACAGGAGTGAATTCTTCTTCAGAATTACCAATGTTAGAAGATTGTTGATTTATACTTCCCTGATCTACATTTTGATTTTCTGATACGTAAATACGAGACAACGCGTCCGCATTAGAATTGAGACGTCCCGGTTTGTAAATGATTTCATAATCGTATTCAGAAATCTTAAGTCGCCAGCGCATTAAACGCGAAGTGGGATCTTTAACACTAAACAGCCACTTTAGAGGTTGATGGTCAGTAACAATCTTGAATTTTTTTCCATAAAAAAAGGGCCTAAAATGTTTTAATGACCATACAATCGCCAACAACTCACGTTCAATCGTCGAATACCTTGTCTCGGCGGGGCAAGGTGCGAGACGCGTACGCAATTGGTAACGAACTTTTTATGTCGCCCTGCGAAAGCACCGCACCCACAGCATACTTACTGGCATCGGTAGTTAGTATAAATTCTTCATCGAATTTTGGGTACTGTAGTATAGGTTCAGTTATTAAACAATCACGCAACCTCTCAAACGATTCTTGCCCTCTTTTCGTCCATTCAAACTTTGTTTCCTTTTTTAATAATAAGGTTAAAGGCTTTGCAATTAGGGCATAATTAGGAATAAACTTACGGTAATATCCCGTCAAACCAAGGAAATGTTTGATATTTTTGGGAGTTTTAGGAACAGGAAAATCTCTGATACATTTAATTTTCTCTGGGTTTGGCTTTACGCCATCAGGGGTAATCACGTGACCTATAAATACCGTTTCTTTTCTCAGAAATTCACTTTTATCAAGTTGTATTTTTAGACGATGCTTTCTAAGACGTTCAAAAACCTGAATTAACCTACTATTATGCTCTGCAAGATCTTTACCAAAAATTATGATATCGTCTATATAGACCAAGCATTGCTCGGGTGTTAAACCTTGTAATGCCAAATTCATACAGCGTTGAAAGGAAGAGGGTGCATTTTTAAGCCAAATGGCATCCTCAAATATTCATAATGACGACCGTTCGCGGAAAATGCAGTTTTCGCAATAGACTCCCTAGACATTTTTATTTGATGAAAACCCGAGGTGAGGTCTAAAGCTGAAAAGTATGTAGATTGACCTAGATTGTCTAATATTTCATCAATATTTGGCAGTGGATACTTGTCATCAATAGTTTTACAATTTAGTTGTCTATAATCGATTACCATTCGCCATTTAGTTTTTCCGCTCGCGTCTTTCTTCTTCGGAACTATCCAAAGTGGAGAATTCCACGGGGAAAACGAAGGTCTTATAATTTTTTCTTTAAGTAATTTGCCTATTTGGGTTTTAACCTCTTCTTGATGAATTTTTGGATATCTGTGAGTTTTAGCCTGAACAGGTAGCTCGTCTGTCGTAATGATTTTATGGTCGAGAATATCAGTTGATGTGAATATGTCATTTGGTAAATAAAATATGTCATCATAATTTTGAATAATATTCATAAGGGATTCGCGCTCTTCCGCATTACAATGATCTAGTCTTAATTGTTTAAGTAATTCTTTTATACGTTATTGATTTGGTTCATGTATAGTATTGTCAGTATTTAGAGAATAAATCTTGTTAATATTAGGTATTGACATAAGATTAATATTATTACATTCTAAATATTCTTCACTATTCGATAAATTTAAACACGTAGTCGTAAAGACCTTGTTATTGTCCGTTTTGACATAACAATCGGGGATTGTAATGAGTTTGTCGATTTGAGTACGTGGAAGATAATAATCAGTGTTAGGTTTAGAATTTTCTGCAAATATTTTTATTACTTGCTCACAACGAGGTAATAAATTTACTATTTGTTTTTTGTTATTAATTTTGAAAGGAATCGTTATGTTACTATTAGGAATAAAAATTTTCCCGTGTTTATGATCAATTATTGCTTTAGTAGCTTGGAAAAATTCCTGACCCAAAATTCCGTCCACGCCTAAATAATTTTCACCCAAAACGTGAAACTTTATAGAAATCCCGCTTACTTCTGTTTTGAAAGAACCTTCCGTTTCAAATGGTTCGCCATTAATACCTGAAAGTTCTGTTTTGTCGTCTGAGTTTAAAAGAGGTAAATCTGAATAATATTGTAGCAAATTAACAGATGCGCCTGTATCTACTAATAGCCTAACTTTTTTGTTAAATAAATTTACTTTTACAGTAGGTAAATAAAATTTTGAATTTTGAACATTGTGAATATTATAGTTAATACTATTTTTTACATTATTCGAGGATTTAAGGCGGTTTAATTTTCGGATCCCGAGCCCTCGGTTTCGGAGTCCGTGAACGAGTTTAAATTACAAACAATATTAGTATCTGTATTATTTGAATTGTCATTAGGAAATGAGATTTGTTTACTTTTGCTATTATTGTTTGACCATTTATTAGGAAACTTTCTCCTATCTGTAAACTGTTTATTGCTTTGTCTAGGTGATTCACGATGCGATTGTTCGATTTGCCTAAAACTGATAACTTTTTCAAACTGTAAACAAGCATCCAACGCACGTTCAAGATTAGGGTAATTATTTTGTATTGCTAAATTACTTATCTCTGGTTTTAATTTTCGAACAAAACATCCGACGGTTAGAGTTTCAAATATTTTATTTATTAGCTTTTGTTCGTCTTTTGTTTTTCCCAAAGAAACTGTTTCTATACAAACGTTATCCCTAAGAGGAGCAATTTTATTATACAAATCTTTCACATTTTTACAACTAGAACCATTTACATTGTACATTTCCCATACACTATGATCCCAGGACTTTGCTTTCATATAAATGGAATCAAAAACTAATATTAAGTCATATATACCTGTTAAAGCACGATTTACAGTAGCTTTCAAAGCACTACTTTCTAACTTTTAAAAGATTATTGTGTCTAATAAACTCTTTTGCTCTTCAGAACATTTATCCTGCAAATTTTGCACAGCGGATTTAAAAGTTCTATAAGATATACCGTTGTCACCACCATTGAATCTAGGCAATGAGCTAACCATAAGAGAAAAAATTGAATCTGATAAGCGTGCCATTGTTCCAATTTATGAGTTACTCCGTAAATAATGATTAAAGGAAAAGAAAAAGGAGTGGCTAGTAGAACAAAACAAATTATGCACTTACTTTAATTATTTTCGTTCCTCTATGAAGTTATGTTTTTCTTTGGAAGATTATTCTCAGGATTCCTCCGGTTCCTAGATGAGATGTCCTTTCAGGTGTTGCCTCCGTAGTCACACGATGATCCCGCTATCAGCACTTATTGTAGGTATCGGATAACAGGCTCCACAGAACAAAACCTTTTTCGAATAAAAAGGTAAGATGGAATTTTGTTGGATGCTAACGGAAATCCACTGATGTTTTTCACTCTTTTAGCATCCTGTTCGCAGCGCCATTTGTTATATTGCGGATTTGAGGTTGATTTCCAAATGCAATATAATATTACTATCACTTACAAACTGATATTTTCCTCGAAGATATTACTTCATTTATATGAAGAAAATACAGTTCGATAGTTTTATTCACAAAGTATAACTTGATCCGTATTCAAAAGAAACACATATAAAAGAATAAAATTCTCGTTCTTTAGATACGATACTTTATTATACAAAAAGATGAGTCGTTTCAACAAAGGAAAACTTAAGACTAACTTAAATTTAATCCTTAGTCCATTACGAAGGATTGTATTTGCCCTATCATTATGAGTAGTAAACACAAACAATCTAATCAACATCCAAAGTACTTATGAATAATAATATTAACATGGAATTGTCATGCTAACAGTACCCGAGCTTTTTTCAATACCAGGCATCTCTGACATTCCACCGACCCACGACAAGGAAGAGAGAGATCCCTAGCCCCTATCCCTAACCACCATCCTCATCGTCGCCGATCTCTGACATTCCACCGACCCACGGCAAGGAAGAGAGAGATCCCTAACCACCATCTTCATCGTCGCCGATCTCTGACATTCCACCGACTCACGGCAAGGAAGAGAGAGAGATCCTCCCAGTACTCCTTGATCCTATTTTTTATTTTTGTTTTCACAATCTGGCAATCTCCGATATTCCACCCACCAGCGGCAAGGAAGAGGGAGCTCTAGCCAAATAGCTAACCCGTTGCGATCGACCGACAACATTTTTGTGTATACGTTTCTTTGTGTATATATATTTTGTGTGCGCTTGTATAGAGAATGATTGTAGAGTGTGTGTGAGTGTGTCTGGCATATTATATATATTGAATTTATGTTTTTTTTAAATTGTCCTTTTGTATATATGTTTTTTTTTTGTAAATAAACAATATAGTTGTATCAAGTTTCTGTTATGGAATTCAGGTTTTAGCCTTTTCCTTAACTTTGTAACTTCATTTCGGATTCTTTGGAACTTTTCTTTAATCATGATGTCGGTTTCTTTAAGTTTTTTGTTTAATACCTCTCTCTTCTTTATTTTGTTGTTAACATCTTTCGTAATCATTCTTTATTGGGTGGTTGTCTTTTAGAAGTTTTTTATAATGGTAGTACTGTTTTTTATGCCTTCCTGAATTATTTTTGTTAGTTTGTTGTATTTTTCGTTGACATTTTGATTATGTTTTTATTTTTTCTTCAATGTAATAATTTAATTGGTTGTAATTTACTTTATTATAATGAATTTTGCGATGTTTGCGTGCTCTGCAGTTTTCGTATTTGATTTCAAGTATTATTATGTTATGGTCAGTTATGGATGTTTCTATAGTGGATATCTCATATTCTAATATTTGGGTATTGGTAATATAATTGTCAATGAGTGCGTTTTGTCTAGTAGCATATTTAGTGTTTAGGATATTGTATCCTTTGGAATTTATAAAGTTGTGATACTGGTCTTGTCCATTGAAGGTATTGATATTCATGTCACCAACTATAAGGGTGCTTTTATTGTCTATTATGTTGTCTAGTTCGCGTAGTAGTCTATCTATTGGGGTATCTTCTGGTTTGTATACTAAAACAAGATGTGTGGTCGTTGTAGCTGGTGTTTATTATTTTGCAGTCAATGTCTTTATTAGCGAAGATGCCCGCTTCACCTCCTCTTCTTTCTTCTCTTGAAACGTAGTAGCTTTCGTATCCATGGAGATTGTAGTATCTTTCTTCATCCTTTGTTCAATCAATTTTAATGTCTCTTCAATTTCTTCCATTTTGTTTGTTTAAATTATGATGTTAAAGTACAATATTTTTAGCTTATTATTAATCTGTTGGCTTTTAAATTCTTCTATTGTTGCAAATTTTAGTTGTTTTATTGTCATAATTTAGTTATCTATTTTATAGTCAATAGTCTCTCTCAATTGTGAGATTTTTCTGTTGTATATTGTATAATTAACGCTGTGGGCTGTATGATTGGTATCAAGGTTTTCTTTGTATTAATTTGTATTCTACGAGAAGGCGTTATAAGGCCATCGTTTTCTCCTTGGTCAAGCCCAATTTTGTTCGTTCCTAAGAAGAATGACGCCTCTGGGAAAACCAAATGGAGAATGGTGGTGGACTACCGAAAATTAAATAAAAAAACAATATCCGACAAGTACCCCTTCCCAGTATTGATGAGATCTTGGATTCATTGAGAAAAGCCATATATTTTTCAGCATTGGGATTTCATCAAATCAAGATGGATGAGAAATCAATACAAAAAAACAGCCTTCTGAGCCAATGGCAAACTATTCGAATATACTAAGATGCCATTCGGATTAAAGAATGCGCCTAGTACATTCCAACGCACTATGAATATGGTGTTAAACGGCCTTTCTCCTCAACAATGCATGGTGTATATCGACGAAATCATTATATACCGTAACTCCTTACAGGATCACAATTCGAAACCTAAAAGTACGGTTGGACAAATCCGAATTCCTACGGAAAGAAACCCGTCTTTTAGGTCATGTAATAACCAGCAAGGAATAAAACCCAACCCGGATAAGATATCAGCAGTATACAACTTTCCAAGACCCAAAAATCAAAAACAAGTCCGTGGATTCCTAGGCCTCAGCGGCTATTACCGCAAATACCGAACTATGCGAAAAAGACAAAACCCCTTACTCAACTCCTACAGAAAGATGTCACGTACCAATGGACCAATGAATGCTAGAAATGGTTTGAGACGATGGAACAGGACCTAATCCAAGCACCTCTTCTCCAATATCCTAATTTCGAAAAAGATTTCTTCCTAATAGTAGACGCAAGTAAATACGCGATCGGTGCAATTCAATCACAGGGCACTGTGAAGAACTATTTACCGATAGCTTATGCGAGCCGAACCCTTAATCCCGCAGAAACCCGGTACTCAACAACGGAACGCGTATGCCTGGCTGTTGTATGGGGAGTGAAACATTTCCGTCCATATCTGTTTAGAAAAAAATTCACCGTGATTACTGATCGTGTGGCTCTAAAATAGCTTTTCAATGTATCCAATCCAGCATCCCGACTAGTCCGATGGAAACGAAAACTGTCCGAATATAAATTCGAGATAATTCATAAACCCGGTAAGTGTAACACCAATGCGGACGCATTATCAAGAATCTATGTAAACGAGAAAAATCCCGACTCTACCCCTTCATCGTACGAAGAACTTATAGAAGACCTGGATCTTGATAATGATGAGACAGAGAACCTGAAACCTAAAATAGATTATTCCAAAAACTCACCTCATCAATTAGTAATTTACACATTGTTAATAATATCCCGGAAGACACTGAGATCATTTGCTTCCCCCTCGTTGGCAACGAACTCAAATGCAACGCTATTCTACTCGACACCGACACAGAACAGTTAAATCATGAAATAGAGATCGTGTCATCAAAAACTAAAAATCCAATACCTTTTTTATAATGATACACAAATGAACTCGGAAGAAATAATAGATGCTATCCTAACACTTTTTCGTAATAACATAATTGTCTTCATCTGCAACTCTCTAAATTCATTTGACAAATATAAAACTTACGATAAATTTAGTTAACATAACGGCATGATCTATCTATCAAAAGATTTCATTTTCCCAGACTTAAAAGAAACTTCGATAAAACACTGCCAAACATTTCATGCTAGTCCCATCAATGCGCATAAAGGTATAAACGGAACGCTAGAAAAACTTGGGCAATATATTCGCTTCCCTAATATGAAACAAATCTTAACAGAAGTAATTAATTCATGTACTCATTGCAAAGAAAATAAAGTTGATAGGGTTAATAGGGAAATACCCATGAAGACCTCTCATACACCAACCAAATTATTCGAACGCGTGGGCGTGGACACATGTACAATTAAAGCAGGTTCTAACAAACACAATATATTGGTCTTAAAGATCAGATGTCAATGTATGTGAAAATCTATATAATATCTAATGAAATAACTTGAAAGTTTATCAAAAATTCAAATTTTAATTTCTTTTCTGCTTTCTCGTTTCCAAATATATTACACTAGGATTACGGTAAAAATATTATTAATTCGACCATTAAACAATTAATTTCAACGTTAAATATAAAGCACACACAAAGCGCGATTTATCACCCGCAAGTAAATGGATCAATAGAAAGGGTCATAACTACAATTAAAGAAACGGGTAAAAACAATACTTCAATACATTAAGCAACCAAATTTACACCCTACGAATTAGTATTTGATAGAAAACCACCCAATACTTTTCAAAATGAACAACTATTAGATATTGAATTAGAAGGCGATAAAACGACACTTTTGCGCGAAATACGTGAACCGGCAATAAATAATCAAAACATAAACAAACAAAAAACCAAACAAAGGTATGACGCAAAAACTAAACCTATAACAAAAACATTCAATGAAGGCGACAAAGTATATGTTAGATATAAATATTTTATAGATAAGTTTTTCAAAAATCAGAAACAACAATACCTGAACAATATTAACTTCTCATAGACTTTCTCATAATTTAAGTAAACAGCCATAGTTCACTGATAGTGACTAGGCTTTATCAAAATAGAATGTTATAAATATTGGTACAAGGGCATTCATCCCTCAGGTGTACTTCGACTTTTAAGTAATAAACTTATTATCTTCAGTTTGGTTGTTTTATTCAGAAGTCAATGCTATTAACTTAAATAAGTTGAATTGCAACTAAACAAAGAAACACTCTCCAAGACGATAGTTGCAGTTAAGGGTGTTTTATTAATATTTACATATTGCAACGTATCGACCAATTAGCCCGGGACTATCTCTACAGAAATTACAAAGATTAATTCGGCATAATAAATTTATGTTATCTTCAAGTTAATAAAATCGGTATGTAACATATACTTAAAGAAAAAACTAAGTTACAAAACAAGTACCGAAGGACCTTATAAAATCGCTAAAAGAATTAATGAAAGAATCAGATTAAAACCTCTAATAAAAGAGAACCTGTGCAAACGGTAAAAAGTGAACAGTTAATACCATTAGGATCTCTTTTACAGAGTAATAACCCGGATAACCGCGATGAACCAACAAGCCCCCCACTTCCGTCCACTTCAGGATAACGTAGGAATTTACTTACAATACTTAAGAACACTCCATAATATACGAGTTTATTTTAAGATTATATTAGTTAAGGATATCTCTCCTTGTTTCGATACTGCAAACGAAATTGAAAAACTAATTTACAAGTTATTCTCATTAGAAAAGATACATACTAATATTTCTTACAGTTATGTACATTCATTTACTCTAAAAAACGAGTTTAGCTCCATAAAAAAAGAACTATACAAAATCGAGCTAATCTTCTCGAATCCCCGAAATAAACGAGGATGGTTTAACCTATTCGGTAACGGTCTCCATACACTCTTCGGTGTAATGGACAACAACGATGAAACCCAAATAAACAATGCAATCCAAACTTTGCAGCAAAGTAACAAACGTTGCAGAAGATATGACTAAAGTTCTCTCTACCATAATCAGGAATTTCAGTCAAAACCTTTACAATATGGAAATAAATGAAAAATTATTGAATCAAAATTTTCTAGAAATTCAAGAAGCTCTTAATAAAAAGCAAAAAGATATAGATCATAACGAGATCAAATTAAAAATTCTTAACTTGGCAATAACTATTGGTGAAGTAACCAACGAATTTCGTTATGACATTAATAAGATAAAAACTCACGTTTTGTACTCACATCTTCCTACATTACCGTTCGAATTTCTTTTCGAAGAAAAATTGCTCGCTGAAATATGAACAATCAATTCAAATTCCTTTGGCACAAAGATACGATTTTCTCCAACTAAGAAAGAACTTCTAAAATATCAAAGTTTATTGAGCACAAAAGTAATATTTTCAAAGAAATATTTTATTTCATTCAAGATGGCGGCCACCAAAGAGCCACCTGATAAAGCTCGAGTTACATATTTTGGTTGTCATCCCTCTACAAGATGTGGAGTCGTCGTGTGTTTGTTATGTGATGTGCCTTATCATCTAAGTGACTTTTTAAATTACTCAGATGGGAAGTTTATAACCGAAACACTTGTTATTTGCCCAAAGCATCCCGGAGTAGACATAACCTCAAATCTGGCTGAGAATGAACTATCGTTAACAGCTAGGAAAATCATTGCCCACGTCAAGCTTCATGGAAAGAAAAAACTAATGAATCTGAATTAAACAACAGTATATCAAAACTCAATACTTCTAAGCAAGTCGATTATAACCAAATGTCAGTGCTCGTGGATGAATCAGAGGATTTGGATGCGATTAAAAGAGAAAATCTTCTGCTTAGACAACTTAATGCTGAGCTTGAAGAAAGAAATCTTTTGTTAAAAGATCAACTGAAACTTCGGAATACGAACATTTGTAACACTGAAAAGGATTTATCAGTAACCTCTGCTGCTGTGACAGCTGGCAAAACAAACAACCGTATCAGTGGTATACCAGGTATAGTGATTGACACTACTGATGAAACCCTCAAAAGTAATTTACTTGCAACGGTCACTAAAAAAATTCAACGAGAAGTTCTTGTACCAATCAATAAAGTTTCCAAAGAAAAGAATGGCTCGGTTATTATTAAATGCAACAATGAAGATGAATCAAATATAGTTTTGAATCAACTAAAACAAAGATTGCCTGTTGACTTTACTGTGTGTAAACAAAAACTAAAGAACCCAAAAATAAAAATTATTGGTGTAACCAACGATATGACTAATGACGAACTTCAACAGGATATCAGCATCAGAAATTTTAATGATTACGGAAATACGTGCACGATTTAGCATGTTTACAGTGGCAAGAATAGTAAGTCCATTATTTTAAGTCTACCTGCTGTCTACTACAAGAAAATCAGAGACTCTGACTACAGGATCTACGTTGGACATCAAAAGTCTATTCCTACTGCTATGGCTGCGGTACCCCAGGTCATAGTAGTGGGAAGTGTGTATACGAGCCACGTTGTCTAATTTGTGCTGGTAAACACAATTTTAAGGAATGCAAATCTATTGAAGGACCAAGATGCTTGCATTGCCTACAATTAAATAGTAAATATAAAAACAATCTTAATATCAATAATTTTACTTCAGACACAAATAACTGCTATTATCTAAAAAATAAAATCAGGAAGTACATTGCAACAGTGGATTACCCATATGAACCTAAAATACCAAAAACTTTATTTAAAGTTAACCGAACAAATTACAACATAAATAATGAAAATAGCAACAATAGTGATAGAACCGTCTTAGACACCACCAGCATTAACTCAGATAATAATAGCAACGACAGTAATAATATCAATAATGTCGCTGGTCCTTCAACTTTGACTAAAGAACAACGACAACTTGGAAAAGTGGTTATACCCTTAAAAAATTCTAACCAAGGAAGGCAAAGTAACAGATCAAGAACCTCTTCGCTGAGCAGCTCTGGTAGTCACCCACAGAAGAGGCATTCCATAACTGAACTCGCAGCTGGGACTAATCCTAAAAACACAACAGTCAAGGACAAGGTAACTAGTGAAAGGAAGAACAAGAATAAATAAGTTTTCAAATGGCGTTAAATCTGGATTTTTCATCGATTTTAGAAAATCAAGAAATTTGCGAAAAAATAGAGACTCTTAATAATTCTTTAGACCAGGTAACTTTGGATAATACTAACATTTGTTTAATCAACGTACGTAGTCTCAATGCAAACTACCATAACCTTGAACTGTTCTTAAGTCTTTTACATAGCAAGCCGGATATTGTGGTGTGCACTGAGACTTGGAATTTAAAACACTATTTGTATTTTTCTCTTGCCAACTATTCATTGTACTATAATGAAAGTGTCATAAATCAGGCCGACGGCGTTTGTATATATGTCAAAAATGGTATTAATGCGCATGTTAATTTGGAGCATTTTGGTAGCCTTAACGTCCTGAGTGTACACATTGGTGAACCGCAAGGTGTTGATCTCGTGGTCTCGGCTCTGTATAGATGTCATGACTACAAGGAAAATGATTTTTTGACAGATCTAAATTTACTAATACAACATTACTCCCATACTAGAAATCATATAGTTGCTGGCGACTACAACATCAATACACTCAGTGACACTACGCAATCTCTCGAATTAGTCGGTAACTTTATGCAATCGAGATACCTGCCACTTGTTTCCTCTATTACTAGACCATCGACTGATGGTAATGGAGGATCCTGCATTGACAACTTTTTAGGTAGATTGACTGATTGTAAAACAAAGCTTTTTATACTTCAGATTCCTTTCACAGATCACTATCCATTGTTTCTGTCAATTGATTATAGTATACGTAAATCTAATTATAAGAAGCCTACAAATACTATCGGTAAAATTAATTTAAAAAAACTATTTAGATTAGCAACTCTGCAAAATTGGATACTGGATGATAGCATATGTAACCCTAACATTATTATAAATGATACTATAGACAGAATCAAATGGCTTGTGTCTTCGTCTGTTCGGGGATCATCTAATAATATAAATAAAAATAACGATAAATGTAGAAAAAGTTGGATAACGACTGGTCTGATGAAGTCATGCAAAACAAAACAAGCACTTTACCAATTATATAAATCAAATCAAAGTAATGCAGAAATTAAGTACAAATATGAATCCTACTGCAAAATATTGGATAAGTTAATTAAACGAGCAAAGATGATCTCTGAACAGGATGAGGTCATGAAGGTCAAATCCGAGCCTAGGAAGCTGTAGCAGTATCTCAATTCAAAAATAAAGGGAGGTGGTATCAAAAATGTAACTAAATACGAGTTAGATAAACCAGATGGTACACGTTTAACTGATAGTGTCGACGTTGCTTCTGTTTTTAATGATTTTTTTAGCAGTATCGGAGCAGATTTGGCAAGCAGGATTCCCGTCCATAACAACCGCACCAAAAACAGTAATAAAGCTATAAAAAACACTATTTTTATTAACCCAATAATTGAGGTAGAACTGCTTGAGGTTCTTCACAAGTTGAAAAGGAAAGCAGGTGGAGTAGATGGTATTGGGGTTCCTGTTTTAAAATATCTAGCTCCTTACATTGTGCCGGTATTTACTAAAGCGTTCAATTTGTGTATGCCCTTAAGATTGCTGAAGTAGTGCCAATATTTAAATCTGGGAATAAACGCAATCCTACTAATTACAGGCCAATTTCACTTATATCAAATATTGCAAAACTATTTGAAAAAATAATTTTTATTAGACTGGATAAATTTTTAACGAAACATAAAATCATCTCGGAAAGGCAATTTGGCTTTAGAAGGAAGATTGGCACTGCAGATGCGCTTAAATATATTACTGAACAAATATATGCGGGATTGAATCATGACAAAAAAGTTATTGTAGCATTTCTAGATATAAAAAAGGCTTTCGATACAGTCAATCACCGTTTGCTCTTAAATAAATTAAACCTCATTGGATTAAGGGGTAAAGCTAACGCTCTGATAGCAAGCTATCTAGCAGGTAGGAAACAATTTGTAAGAATAGGAGACGCATGTAGTGATCACAGAGAGATAAATGTGGGCGTTCCACAAGGTACCATCCTGGGCCCTTTGTTATTCCTGGTTTATATCAATGACCTCCTGGAGACTTGCACTAACGGTGATACGGTTTCTTACGCAGATGACACTGTCGTAATCGTTGTTGCAGATGATTGGCAATCAGCCCAAAATAAAATTAATATAATATTAGGATCTGTTAGTACTTGGATGGCAAGTAATTACCTCACATTGAATATAGCCAAAACTGTTTGTATGACTTTTGGATGTTATAAAGATTTTGTCCCGGATGTCATTGATGTTAAAATTGAGGGCGAGCAAGTTGTAAGAGTAGAGCAGACGAAATATCTGGGTGTAATTTTCGATTACAGATTAAGATGGCTTGAACATATATGTGACACTGTTAGGAGAACAAAGTATCTTACTTTTGTTTTTGCCAAGATGAAAAAAATAATAACTAAAGATATATTGCGTATGATATACTTTGCACTATTTGACAGTGTCATTAATTATGGTATCGTAGCCTGGGGAGGCGCCTGTTCGAGCATAGTTGAGCCCTTGGCTAGACTGCGAGACCGGCTTGTTAGACTGGTTTTTGAGACTAATAGAAATCAGCCTCCAATAAAACTACCAATGCAACTAAGACAATCTTTTGAATTGCAAGCAAAACGAGAAATAAAGCAATAATTTTACCAAAGATTAATAAGACGTTATATGCAAACAGCGCGTTTCTCACTGCTCTAAAGTTGTTTAATGAAATGAGCCCGGAGCTAAAATCTGCGGTTAATGTATCTAAACAAATTTTATGTGCCAAAATTAAGAAATGGATTATAAATCGTACACTCAAGGTTTAGCTTTCCTTCTTACGTGTGAATGAATGATTTGTAAACATGCGACTTTTACACTTGTATGATTTTGAAATGTACTATTATTTTTCTTTGTAATTATTTCTTGTTATCATTGTTATTTTAATATTGTTATTTACAGCACCATGCACAGGTGTACGTTGCGCCTCTATGGATTGTAGTTTTCTACAATTGTTGCTGTATTAAATAAAAAATAAAATAAAAAATTTATAATTCAAATACCTCTTGTGAACGATGATATATTTGATATATGTAAATTAATTCCAATTCCTTTCACATCAAAACTTGAAGATCATTATAATATAATATTACCTAATTATCGATTCATTGCACTTGATCAATTAAAATCTACTTATGCACTTTTGCATATCATCGATAAATTTTCCCAAGTAATAATAATAATAATAAGTTTATTTTATATACTTGTACATACATTCTATTTTTGTATATTCCTGGGACCGGCATGTACGGTGCCCTACATCCTTATAGAAGTGGTAGCCATATGTCCTTCTCAGTTCGTCTGTGACGTTTTGTATCCAGCGACAAGTGCTCGTGGAGTCAGTAATGTATTGATTTATTTCTTGTTTACCAGGTTTCGAATTGGTTTATTTGTTGGCCTTCTTCGTATGACGCCTGGTTGTCAGAGTCGCCCAGGCCTAGTCACCTGTGGTGGTCTCTTTGATGGCGGGAGTTTGCGCATGCCTTGGTTTGGTAGCGCCGGAATTTCCATCCCTCCTAACCTTTTTGTGGGCATAAGTACACTATGCTGATTATGCTTGGTGTACTGTGGGATTCTGTCCATAGGGATTCCTTCCACATCCAGTTGTCGAAGTCTTTCTAGCATATTGCGCTGTAAGTCCGCCACTCTAATATGGTACGGATCCATGTCAAGCATTTCCCATAGTTGCTTGTTAGGCAGGCTTCGTGGGAACTGTCCCACTGTTTTGTATATTGTTTCACTCGCGTTTTTACTAAGGTGTCGGCCGAAAGTCTTTTAGTTAGTTCAACCCCGAGGTATTTTACTTTACTTTTCACAGGAACGCGATTTTGTCCAATTTTTATGAAGTTTTTATACTTTCGAGAATAACTGAATATCGCGCACTCCGTTTTCTTCTCGTTGCATTTTAGACCCCATCTCTTGTAGTATTCAGTAACGTCTCTCATAGCCCATTCTGCTCGGATAATTGCACGGTCCGGATTTGTAGATGTATTAAGTACACAGATGTCATCCGCGTATTGGGACAGTTTCGTACACGCTATGTTTGCAATGTTTAAGTCTGCGACATAGATGTTCCATATTATCGGCCCTAGTATTGATCCTTGTGGTACTCCGAAGGGTAAAGTTTGCTGCTCCGACACCGTATTGAGCAGCCTACCTCTGATGGTTCGTCCTTCTAGGTAATTTTCCACTATTTTGATTATGTTTGCTGGAGCACCCATGTTTTCAATTTTTTTAATTAAGGCTCCGTGATGGATACTGTCAAAGGCCTTTGAGAGATCTGTCGTCACCATTGCTACGTGCTCTCCATTTCCCAGTGCATCACATATGTAATTTGTTGTCCTCGCAAGCTGAGTTCCAGTACCTCTCTTTTTTACGAAGCTATGCTGAAAATGCGGGATCGTTTCTTCAGTCCATTCTTTTATTCTGTGTGGATTATTCTTTCGACGACTTTTCCCAAAACGTTGAGTAGAGTGATCGGCCTAAAACTTGTAGCTTGTTTTGGGTCTTTACTTTTCTTGTATAAAAAAATGCATTCCCCATTTCCATCTGTTTGGAAAATATCCGTGTTTTAAAATGTAGTTAACAATATGGAGGAGCTGTGTCTTGCATACGGGCCCCATGCTCTTGATTGCATTAGCTTGTATGCGATCTACCCCTGGGGCTTTATTATTTTTTATTTTTTTTATTGTCCTGTGTAATTCGGTTATCGTACACTCCTCCAGTGGCTGAAAAGGAGTTGATCGATAATCGGCTGTGTCCACATACTCTACTTTCGTGTCTGTAACTATTGCTGCTTCAAGTAGTTTGTGTATTGTCTCCATTGTGTTGTGGGATCCCCCAATTTCAGGAATGGTTGGTGTTCCTCTTTTTAGGCATTTTTGTATTTTCCAGAATTTTCTGCGGTAGTCTCTCTCGTCTTCTAATACTTTCCTCCATTTATGTTCTTTCCATTCCTGAATGTCTTTTGCAATCTATCGTTTAATTTCTGCAAGTCGGTTTTGTAGCCCTTCTATAATGTATCTGCCGTTTAATGTTTGTAGTCTATTTCTCACTTTTATTTTTTCTAAAATGTAGGTCGGCAGACTCTCACCAACTCCCACTTCTACGTATGGTGCGTGTGTGTTTAGCGCCCCTATAAATGCCTTTTCGAGCATTACGATACGTTCTTCGCAGTGATAGTTCGAGGTTATTTCTTCTGGGTCTTGTAAGTTTTGGTCTGCTGTCTTACCAAATTGTATCGAATCATAGTTTTTATAGTTCCACCTCATTTTCTTTGTTTTCATCACTTCTGTTTCCGCTGTTAGTAGCCATGGTAAATGGTCCGATCCAATGTCTTCTAGTGACCTGGCCTTTACGCTTTTTACGATATTACTCCTAATTATAGCGAAGTCAAGAAATCCCTCACCTGTTCTGTTTGGTCTCGAGCTCTTTTCATGTTTTACCAACCTTCCGCCCTGGATTACGCTGTTTTTCACTATGTTTCCTCTAGCATTATTTGTTCGGTATCCTAGTATTGCGTGTTTGGCGTTGAAATCTCCTATTGAAATTGTATTTTCTTCTGCGAGGATTGTTTCGAGTTCCCTATTTCTGGCATTATTATGTATAGTAGGTATATAAACTCCTGCTAAACAGGTTAAGCTTTATTCTAACCCTCCCTCAATCTCTTTTACCTCATCGGGTAGTAGCTTTTCCCTATTCCAGGTTAGTTTGTTTGAAATATATAATCTTGTTCCTAGTCTTTCCCCTATTTTATCAGTTAAGGTTGTATATCCGCTGATATTTCCTTTGTAGTTTTCAGGGGCCAGTATTTCATTTAGTACTATGACGTCGGGTTTTAATACGGATATTATGTCTTTTATCTCAGATATTCTCTTTCTGAGATCATTCACGTTGCAGTGGATCACCTTTAGATGTGACATAGTCGGTTTACTGCTGACATTATATCGAAGGCCGCAAGGTTAACTTCATATATATTTTTACTTTTAATTGCCGCTAGGAATTTGGCTTGAGCTTGTATTAATTCCATGCTGCCTTCTTCTGCTTTCTTCAGTTCGTCCTTTGACATATTCAGAATTTCGTCTATGCTTTTTTGTATTGTATCCATATTATCGTCTTCTTTAGTTTGAGCTTATTTCCTTTTGGCATCTTAGGGACTGCTTTCTGTGCATAAGTGACTTCTGGGATAGTTTTTGCGTGTACCGCCATATTCCTTTTTGTTTCCCCAATATAGGCTCCCTTTTTAGGGATATTGTTGTTTAGTATGAGGTCATTTCTTCTTTTCTTATTCTTTTTGATTTCTTTCCGAAAATTTTCGCATATTACGTTTCTTGCTGTATGTCCTTCTTTATGACAGTTAGAGCACACCGTGTTGCCTTTTGAGTCTTTGGTTGTGTCTGTTTTCCCTGATATTGCGCAGTTTACAGAAATGTGCCCAAAGTCAAAGCACCTCTTACACTGCGTTAGAGTCACATTTTACTTTAAATTTTTCAACTTTCACTTTTTGATTTAAAAGTCGGTCAGTTTTATAAAGTTCTTTAAGGTCGGTCTTTTTGTCTATTACAAGCAGCACTGTAGTCTTGCTCTTGTAGATTATTACCTTCTTAATTTCGTAACCATACCTGTTTCGGATTTCTTCTTGTATTTCAACTTCATTGAATCCTAGTGTGCAGATATTTTTAATTATAACCTTTTTACTTTTTCCTACTTCGGATTTCCTTCCATATGTGAACATTTCGATCTCCTTTTCTTTCAGTAGGTCTGTAATTATTTTGTGGGTTTCTTCGTCCTTTGGTTGGATGTATATTTTTCCAATTAGCTTATTAATTTTTATTGTTGATTTGCATTCGGTCATCATTTGCTGGATACATTTTATAGATTCCTGGGAATCCGTGATTTGTTTGCTAACTATTATTATCGGTGGGGCTTTGGGTTGTTTTTTCTCGATCTCGTTGTTTGTAATTTTTTTATGGTTTGCTGTTTCTGTCTCGTTGAGAACCTCCATAATTGTTTCATACGTTTTCGGCATCTTATTTAACAGATCTCTTAGTTTTCCTGTGTCCAGGCTTCTAAATTTATTTTCGGTTTCTAGTTCTGTCTCGCCTATACTGGGGGGTTTATTTCGTTTCGAGGTTTTCTTTGGTTTAATAAACCGTTCTTCGCTGTTTTTTTTGGGTCTGTTGATTCTTTTCATTTGTTTCAACAGCATGCGCAGCAATAGCGCCATCCTCGCTATCACTTCGTGCTGCGCAGTTCATGTTTATTGAATCAGTTTCGTTTGTAGCCGCCCTCCTCCGCATTTTAATATTGGGCTTCTACTGACACCTATATATTAGCACTTGTACCTTGCACATTGGTAGGGGTTTGAGATAGTCTGTTGTTTATAGAGTACTAGTAGGATGCGCGCACACGCGTGACTCACCACCTTTGCTGCCTCCTGCGTCCCTTTTGTAATGCTTTGTACTTTGCTCGGTTTATGACTTATTCCCTACTCGTTTTCTTCTTTAGTTTTTGGTCAATTTTAATGAGATTTTCACTGTTTGCTGCTTACGCTTTGGGGCCCACGTACGCCGATTTTGGCCTTGTAAGATAAAAAATTTCCGCACTGTTTCTAACGATAACGGAGCACACTATTGACACGTCTATTCACTACCGCTTCCACACTCACTCTCCTCTTTTCCCAAATCAACTTTGAGTATTTCGCGAAATCAATGGAAACAAAAACTATGCTTAACGGCCCCAAGAAATTCCAACTACTGGAATTTTGCGATTAAATCCTAATTGCAAAGGTTACCTGGCGAATAATGTCCACCTGTTATCTTCAGGAAATCAATCGAAGACAATCAATTTCACATCCGTACCCATTCAAATTAATGAAGACTGCTGCCTGGAGAGATAAAGGGTAGGCGAAGAATTAAAACTACCAACCATAAAATTATCTTCCTTAAATCAGGATGAGTTGACGTTGAGTAAGCACTGACTGGAGCAAGTACAAGAACAAATCATCAACGAGAAACTGCGGCCGTTCGTCTCCTTTGGACACCAAGGTTGGTTCTTATCAGTGGTGTTACTCTTTTAGTTGTTGTTTGATATACTGTTGTTGTCCACAATGTTTTAAGTTGTTTCAACCGCGGTGTGGTGCAACGGAGACCATCATACAGACGAGATACCGACGCTGTGCCTCTTTATAGTGCATCTACCCCTGCTTTACACTTGCAAAAAGAAGTAACAACCACGTGTGATCTAATGGAGATGGAACTATCACTGGAGTACTTCGTCCTTCTTCAGAAGGTTTAGATCATCTTAATAATACTCTATACTGTATTTTTGCACATTGTTCAAATTTTCTATGTACAAAAATTTTAGGATGAATGTAATGACTCCAATTAGTACAATTACTTTTACTTACAAATATGCGTGACATATATAAAGGTCCATTCCTAATTTTAAGTTTTTTTTAGTAACTTATTAACCTTGATGTAACTCGTTTTCGTAACCTATCTTAATAAAAATCTAAAAGTTCGTTATTATTTCTTTGTTATACTATTATATACAATTACACGAGTAATTAAGTGGTATATGACATAAAACGAATTAAAGACTTTTAAAGCAATCGTTTCATTATTCGGGATTTCTTTAACTTTACATTTAAAGGCAACGTTCCTGGTGCTAAAGTGACAGTTTTCCAGCAATAATTAACTGAAACGCGCAGTTATAACGTACGTTGGTAAAAACAACGTCTTGTCCGATGACCATCCAGGACTTTTGAACCAATCAATCAATCAGGTGGGCGTTGCCAGAAAGGCTTTTACAAGCTATATAATAAATATGAATATAAATATGGAATCAACAGAAACAACTACTCCGTGGGATAATACCCCTACCAGCATTGAATTACACTGTTGGATTCCGAACGTTTATTAGACGAAGATAACAATCCAAAAAAAGAAGGTATTAAAATCCTTTTTCGTCTAATTACAAAGGCTTTCGATACTGTTAATCACAAAATACTATTGGATAAGTTATGGCGGCTTGGTATCAGGGGCATTCCTCACCAATTGTTCAAGAATAACTTAGACAATAGGGAGCAATGTGTCAAAATTAATAATTGCACAAGTGTATGTAAAAGTTGGTGTTCCGAAAGGCACAATATTGGGTCCTCTATTATTTGTCCTATACATAGATGACATTTTTAATACACTACCTGAAAATGCTCTTGTGGCATATGCAGATGAAACCGCTGTTCTTTGCAAGGGTAAAAATTGGTCGGAGGTTAACACAATTTTAACAAAATGGTTAGAATTACTGGATGTCTGGCTACGAATGAATCAGCTTTCTCTTAACGTGGACAAGACAACTTACATTAGCTTTGGTAGTTACAGCGATAGTAGTTCTGTCAACTATATACTAATGATAAGCAATAGAGAACTTAAAAGAGTTAAATATTGTAAATATCTTGGCTTATACTTCGATGCAAATATGAAATGGAATATCCATGTAAATGAACTTATCAAAAAAGTAAAATACTTTACTTTTCTATATTATAAGCTAAGTAAATGTGTTAACACTAATGTTCTTAAAACTATATATTATGGACTCTTTGAAAGTGTCATTAATTATGGCATAATTGCTTGGGGTGGTGCTTATAATAAGGCTGCTCACGTCGAAGGATACGAGTTTTGCGTTATCAGGTATAATTAAGTTTTTTGTTTTTTCTATAAAGTCTAGAGAGTTTATGTAGTAAAAAATTCTCTAGACTTTATAGAAAAAACAAAAAACTTAATTATACCTGATAACGCAAACTCGTATCCTTCGACGTGAGCAGCCTCTTTAGCTCAATTCCAGTAAATGAACTAAAAATGGTACTTAAAGATAAGATAGAAAATAGTCCTTTAGACTCACAACTAAAGATTCAGCTACAAATAGTCATAAACACTTGTTTAAAACAAAATTATTTTGAATTTAACAACAATATTTACAAACAATTAGATGGATTACCAATGGGATCACCTTTATCTCCGCTATTCGCAGAAATATATATGTCATTTTTTGAAAACTCTTTATTTTCGGACAAAAATAACAAATTACTGAAAAATATCTTCCATTGGTCACGATACGTTGACGACATTTTATGTATATGGTTGGGCACCTCAAGACAGTTAGAACAGTTCCTTAAGAAACATGTAATGAAAAAGGCCTTAACTTTTTAGATGTAAATATTCAAATAAACAATCAAAAATTAAATTACGGTATTTACAGGAAACCAACTTTTACTGACACTATTATACATAACCAGGCAAGACAATCAAAACAAATTAAACTTTCGGCCTTCCATAGCATGTTACACCGCCTCTTAGAATTCCCTTTGAATCAGGATAATTACAATAAGGAACTTTCGATCATTAAACTAATAGCCACAAACAATGGTTACAAAACAAAACTAATAGATGACCTAATAAAAACAAAAAACAATAGGAAAATTAGAAAACAATTATATACAGGATCAAATTTAAGTAACGAAACAAATTTTAAATTCATCAATTATATGCCCAATATAAGTAGTAGGATTTGTAATCAACTTAGCAAATTAGGAATTAAAACAATTCATGTAAATAAAAATAATCTAGGGAAAATGTTAGTAAACAACAAAACCAAAATTGACATACTAGATAAAAATGGAGTTTATAAATTGAAATGTGATAATTGTGACGCATATTATATAGGCCAAACGGGTAGAAACCTAAGAACCAGATTTGACGAACACAAAAATGCTATTTTTAAAAAACATTTGTAACACAGGATTAAGTACGCATTATATCGACCTCAATCATTCTGTAGATATTAATAACATTACTTTGTTACACTTTGAAAACAAAGGAAAAAGACAATCTTTTGGAACAGATGGAAATTAAAAAAGCTTTTTTAAGAAAAGATCATATCACTAACGATCAACTAGACTTTCAAAATAATTTAATTATAGATAAGTACTTAGGTTTCCACCCCCCCCCCCTACCTTGAACTAGTATTTAAGGCAATATTATAGATTGTAACTTTAGTGTAATATCTTACTCTCTTGAGAAAGGCTTCAGCAGCCGAAACAATTGTCGAACATTACACTCTCAGTGTGAAACAAAAAAGCAGTATTTTTCTTTTCCTTTCCTTTTTTAAAATGTTTCACAAAAAACCATCTGCTTATACTATTCAAATTATTAAATATTATAACTTACTCCCTAATGAGCTAAAAATATTAACCTGTAAACATAAAACGTTAAGTAATAAGTTAAAATTCTGGATTAGAAGCATATCTATTTAATCACCCTTTCAATAAACTATAGACTAGGTATATGTTTTATAAATATTTTATAACATCATATATACGTGTTTGTATCATATGCACACTTTCCATACTTTTTTTAGAATTAGTATTTTTATACTTTGCTTACTTAATATTTTGACATAAGCTGTAAAAATTTTGTAATTCCTGACTCTATGTACAGATGTTTTCTCATCTCTATAGACTTGTATGCTGGATATAATAATAATTATTATTATTATAACTATCGGTATATTAACTTTATTTTTAGTAAATTATCTATACTAAAGATAAAGAAATGTCACAACCATGTGTGGTTCAATAAACAATGTTATAAAGACAACTGCATTCCGAAGTTTATGAAGCTCCAGTGTAATCACTATAGTGCAATCCAAAAAAGCTGTAACAGAAGCAAGTAAAATTTGGCTCCAGCTCGAAATTAAGAAATGGTATGGTAAGAAATGGCGCGGCATTACGAAAATCTGCTCACTTCCAATCGAACATCGTGAGTGATTGTGACCGTGAAGTGTTAAAAAACAAAATTCTACTCGTTGAACGGTGAACCCTTCAAGGTGGGCGTAATGTTCGGTGATACAAAGACACATTTTAGTTTATAGTCATCTTTATATGTTCTTAGAATTTAGCAGCATATTCATTCCATGTAATAGGAAATATGTTTGTACATCTGTACATAAGTATTTTTCGTAAACTCAAATTTCTACGACCGGCTAAGATATTTATTATCTGGTTGTCTTAAATCTTTAACTTCTCGGATTGACAATGACAGATATCAGATGTGCTTTCAAGTATCAACCACTTCCACGTTCTCCAGCTTTATGTAAGGGTTGGAGAAATATTATATAAAACTATCTACTTAAGAAATAACCAGTTTAAGTTTAAGTTTTTGACTGACTCTTGAATTATCAAATCATATTCGATACAACCGATAAAATCAACACAATAACCAAGATTGTATATAAATATAAATAAATTGTATATAGTAAAAAAAAAGGGTTTACAGTCTATAATTTATCGAAGTGTTATCACCAGAATAAAAAAAAAACGGCGGGTTACCGCCCAAACTAATACTAAATACAAAGCTTTATCTCGTTCCTATGAATCCACAACCCCCGTTTTATACAGGAAGAGGATATACCTTTGAGACGAGTGGTTTCATATATACCAGCCCCTACCTTTAAATTGTGCAAAAAACTCAGTAAAGAACTACCGTTTATTCTGAATTTCCAACCTAAATATTCAATAAATAATTCCTATGATTTTGTTAATTTATTAAAGGATTTGACTTTTCTCAATAATAGTTTGTTGATTTCTTTCGATATTAAAATTCTATTTACATCAATCCCGACTAATGAAATATTCTTAAGAATAATTACAAGATAACCCACTTTGGCTTTCCTTCCCTAATAGATGTTTGCCTAAAACAAAATTACTTTTCGTTTAACGATAAAATTTATGAACAGAGAGGTGGTCTCCCTATAGGGTCTCCATTGTCTCCGTTATTGTCAGAAATTTATAAGGACCAATTTGAAATGAATTTATTTAATACCCAAACTTCCCTAATAAATAATGTCTTTAAGTGGATCAGGTATGTCGACGACATTCTGTATCTGGATAGATACCAGAAGACAATTACAAAATTTACTATTATATTTAAATTCCATCAATACAAAAGTACAATTCACAGTTGAGATAGAATCACATAATACTTTAAACTTTTTAGATTTGTCAATAATATGTAAAATGGCATTTTAGAATTCAACATTTGCAGGAAAAACACCTTTCCAGGCGTAATAATCCCAGCCTCTTGAAACCAAAATTATAATATTAAAATGTCAACTTTTAATAGCTTGATTCATAGACTTGTTTCTCTTCCACTAAGTGATGAAAATTATAAAAAAGAAATACAGTTACTAACAGTCATCGCATCTAACGGCTACAACCCTAACATAGTAGATAAAATTTTGGCTAAAAAAACTCAAAAATTATACCCTTAATCATATATATTATGGAAAAAGTTTCAATAAAGAACGCATAAACTGGCCCTTTATAAATCATTATAAAAATATAAGTACAACAATTTTGCAATAGGTTAAATAAGTTAGGTATCAATAGTATATGTTCTAATAAAACAAATTTAGGCAAAATTCTAATTAATAATAAAATTTCAACAACAGATAAACTTCAAAAATCAGGTGTCTATGATATTAAATGTTCAGACTGCGATGCTATCTATGTAGGACAGACAGGTACATTCTTTAAAACTAGACTTAAAGACTAGACTTTTATGCTATTATTGATAAAAAATGTAATACTGGTTTTGCCCAACATTGCATTGTATAAATAAATGTAATAGTAATTAATTGTATCTTGGTCTACTTGATGAAAATTAATAGTCAACGTTGAAGAAATACACTTTTTAATTTTCACTAATTTATTATTACACATAACATATGCTTCACTACACTGTAGCTTCATCAGAGGTAGACAAATACTTAATTTTACGAACGAAACTTATCTAATTTATATTAATATGGGTTCGAATTGCAACTAAGGAGGGGGAACAGGTAAGTAAAGGAGAATCATTTAGGTCTAACTGATCTATTTCTATATATTCTATATCTAAATTATTTGAAAAATCATACAGCACATGTTATCAAAAATTTAAATTTTAAAAACATTAAAATTAGTTATAACAATAGTCATATTATCAAATCGTTAAAAGCAATAATTAAACAAAATGACATTATTTTCACAAGAACAGGTAAAGGAAAGTCTATTATACCGATTAATAGTGTGTTAAGTAGTATTTAATTGTTACACATAATTTCAGTATTCATCAATTATCGTCTTGTTTATCATTAAATTCAATAATATGTAAGTAATGTTCATTTAGATATTTATTTCGTGTTTAGCAGTTTTATATTTGTACGTTTCAATAATCTATCTTCACGCGCGTTCGGATAAACCTAGAAATTATCACTGACTTTCCAAATTCCTGAATATTAATTTTTATGACACTGCCTGCAAGGGTACAGTTTTTGTAACCAGGGTCGCTTGACGCTCTGCTTTCTCAACCCCTTCTAATATTTTATAGTTTGTAATTAAGTAACATCTAGTACTTTAAGAGACTTCGATTTAAGCTGTTGAATAGAAACCACACACTTTATCTATTCTTACCATTATAGTTTGCAGTTGTACCTTTGAGTCAAATTCTTTTTATTTTAAATATATTTGTTAAGTTTTTAATATCCAACGTGTTTTTAATCCTCCACCAAGAAAAGTTGAGTGTCGTTAACTAAATTCGAGTTTTGGCATTCAAACGCAATCTAACATTGGTCCTTCGAGCCGGATATTAAAAACATTAAAATAAACGTATCGGAAGTGATAAGAAATCCTGTATACCATAAAAGGGGTGACTGTCGACCAAGGATGAAACATTCCAGTTCCACCAGCGAGGTGACTGTCGAAAAGCCAATCTTCAAGAGTCCAGTTCCACATCCTGTAAGTTGATTCTTTTTTCCTCCCTTTCTCAATCAATCTGTGTTCGTTTGTATGGGGTTTCTCAAAGGTTACATCACTGTTTCTATTAATCATTTTTACGCATATTTTTATCATAACAATGTCTTGAAAACAACTAAGCATCCAGAGGGACGCAATAAAGGGTCAAGTAACGAGATTTCGAACAGTTGAAAATTTTGACAAAAAGAATGCATCTGAGATCACAATTACTGTATTAAAAGATAGATTAGATACTATAAAACCACTTCTTCATGAATTTAAGAAGTTCAATGCAAAATAAAGGTTAGTTCAAAAGGCGGCGACATTGAAGCAAATAATTTAGAACGCGAATCATTTGAGAATGAGTATTTTTCGCTAGTCGCAACCGCAAATCAAATCATTTCTCAGTTCATAAAAGATCAGCCGGTCCAGTCTTTACCAATCAATAATTCGGTAATTCCTAGTACACAACATGTAAAACTTCCAACAATCGACTTGCCAAAGCTTAATGGCTCCTACGAAAATTGGTTAGAATTCTTTGATTGTTTTCATTCTTTGATTCATACTAATCAAACGTTGAGTGATGTTCAAAAATTCTATTATTTAAAGTCCTCTTTGAGTAATGAAGCAGCCGAGCTAATTGGATCATTGGAAATTTGTGCAAGCAATTATGAAATCGCATGGAATCTTCTGAAGGAGCGATTTGAGAACAAAAGGTTAATAGTATCGAATCATGTTAATGCATTTTTTGATTTACCGCCTGTAAATAAGGAAAATAGTTCATGTCTTAGACAACTTTACGATAATGTTTCGAAACACTTCGATCTTTAAAATCTCTAGATGAACCGGTGGAACATATGGATACCTTAATAATCCATTTAAAAGGAAGGCCAGTACTAGATAGATACGAAATCATCGAAATAAAAAAAGCAAAAATAGAAAATAAAAATATTACTAACGACCAAATAGAATTTGGTAACAATCCCTTATTGGACCCAAACATTGTTCATCCCCCACCCTCTTAGTATGTACTATAAATTAATGTATTTCTGTTTGGTACTTAGTATAATTTCGTTACTCCTGAAGATGCCCTTATAAGGCGAAATACGTATCGAGTATTCAATAAAGTTTTAGTGAAACCCTCAGTGTTTTAATTTTTTCTCAATTTTAAAAAATAATAAATATCATATCAGGAGTGGAATCGTCTGACCTATACCATGATCAAGATTCAGCTCGAGTCTGAGATGCACCCATATGACAACTTAAATTTAGATTTCGGTAAAAAAAGGACAGCATTTCTGTATGAGATGTATGCGAAATTGAAGTAGTCTTATTATGGTAATACCAGCCGCCTTCTCTTTGATTCTCCACCACTACAATTGTTTAGCCTGGGTATTTACAGGTATGTTTACCTAAAATATTGCACGACAAATCTTACAATTTATTAATGTTTATTTGAATGAAAAGGTTATAGATTATTACTTTACATTTGTGCATGTCTGCTTGTTTATTTAATTTTGGGACTGTTCTCGCACACCTAAAACAACACGTTATATTATTCATTTTCCGCATGCATTGTATACTAACAAACTTTCAATCGTACATTTATTGTGAAGTATCGTAAATATTAAATAATCTCAAAGGGTTATGTCCAGAAAAATTATTGTTTACTCTTTAGTCTAGTGGTTCAGCGTTTCACGTCGTTGTATTTTTATGACAACTTATTTTTTGACCAGCAGTATGCTAGCAGAACTCGATAAAAGATCATTAGAACTTTACGAACATAATAAATCGCTACATTCATTTTTTCACCTACGAATTTTAGTATCTTTTTAGTTATAATAATTATTTGTTTTTATATGAACTAGTTTTGATAAACTGAGCTCATGTGTTGGCGAAAATTTTGTTATTTTCAATCCCAATATTAACATTGGTCCTTCGAGCCGGATAAGAAATGTGAACTGCGAACTACGAACTACAGATTACGACTTGAACTTTATTTTTGTTAGAACTTTTGAACTGTAAATACACATTAAGTGATTTAGTGTCGGATAAATCAATGCGCTTGTGAACCTTGTGACCACATCGAATATCGATCCAGAACTTCCTATAGAGGATACAACTATAAGGATAATTGCAATATAGGGGTTCGAACAACGGTTCCTGTCGTTCTGTAAGTTTTTCAACAAGTTTTTGATTTGCATTGCAACGACATTAATTATGGCAGAACTCAAAAAACTAAATCCTACACGGGGACATGTAACTGACTCGTCTTTTCTTGAATCCATTCAAATAGAACGAAAATTAATAATCTCCAGATACGTTTACGAACTGTCGAACCACTACGAAAGGTTTGACAATATTCAATCGAAATTATTGGATCTTTTAGATGACGACGTACAGCTAGAAGCACACTGTTAGGAATGGCATGGGTTCTAATTGATCAGGAAATTGAGCGATTACGTCGCGTGGATGAAGAAAGCAGACCAGTATCACGTAATCTAACTTCATCATTAGATCAAAGAACTCCAGTCAAGTTACCCGTAATACCGCTACCTAAATTTGATGGTTCGTATAATCAATGCCTTAAATTCAGAGATACCTTTGAGTCATTAATTTATAATTGTGAGGCTCTAACTAATATTGAACGTTTTCATTATTTAAATTCCGCACTTAGTGGTGATGCTGCACATGTTATACAATCCTTGGGCGTTTCTGAATCAAGTTACGAACTTGCATGGGAATGTCTTAAAGACAGATTCGAAGACTCCAAGATACTAATTCATCATCACGTAAAGGCACTTTTTGAACTACCAACAATAATAAAAGAATCGCACGTTTCATTAAGGCAATTAATAGATGACATTAACAATCATTTATTAGCCCTACAGGCTTTAGGTGAACCTACTGGTTCATGGTACACATTCGTAATATATCTGGTATCCGTCAAATTAGACTTTGCAACGAAACGCAAATGGGAAAGGCAGCGGGTGAGATTAGACGGCAAGGTTAAATTAAAAAACCTTATAACTGTTTTAGAAAATCAGTGTAAATATCTCGAGTTAACATTAAAGGAACGGCCAGGTCATCCAGAAAGACCCCAAATAAAAGGTTATGAAACTAGATGTATTTCCAGGTATACAGAACAGTCATCGTCACACGTAACATTAAACGTAAACAGCTGTCCAAAATGCAAGAAGACATCCATTTACAGCTGTAAGGAGTTTAGGAAACTTACTCCTGCGGAAGGGGTTGAAGAACTGCAGAAACTAAATTTACGTTTTAATTGCTTGCATAAAGGTCACAGAAATAAATTTTGCACATACGGCGATTGTAAAAAATGTCATCGCAAGTATCATGTACAAACTGCACCTAATGTACTGCCAACATCAATGACGCAATCAACACCTGTAATTCTATCAACATCGATGGCAGCAGAGATAACCATGGTAGCTCGGTCAATGAATTCGAATGTTTCCCATACATTGTAATCAACCGCTATAGTTTACATTCAAGATCAAGAAGGTAGGAGACACGAATGCAGAGCGTTACTTGATTCGGGGTCTCAATCAAACTTCATTACTCAAGAACTTTGGCAACGTTTAAAGCTACCATCTACCAGGGTTACAACAATAGTTTCCGGCATTAATAGTATGCCTCCAACTGTTAATTACAGAAGCGAAGTTAAGCTCCGTTCAACAATCAATGGTTTATTACCTTCATTAACATGTCTAATATTAGCAAAAATCACAAATTACATACCAAATGTACCACTCAATCTTGACAAGTTTGAGTTACCTTCAGGTATCACATTAGCAGACCCTGAATTTCATCAACACCGTTTTGTATATTATCTAATAATATCATTAAAAAATATTTAACAAATATAATTCTTGCATTTCTTTCTTTTAACTACCTTACCCTAATGAATAACGTTTGAAATTTTTTAATTGTTATTTGTAATTTTTCATTGTCTGTCTCTTACCGTCTTTTTTTTATAAATAGTATAAATGTAATATTAGTGTAAATGTAAGTTGTAAATAAAAGTGTAGATATAGAACTGCAAAGTGTATCAAGTGGCGCCGAAGGTGGGGCTAGTGTAAATATATTAGTGCAATATTTCGTTCCACGCCTTGAGACAATTCATCATGCCAAAACGCCGATCCGACAAGCGAGCTAAAACGGGAGAAGCACTTCTTGGAGTATCGAAACATCGAGTAGCGCCCAAACTCGAACTAACGATGCAGTTTTCGTCGCAACAATTAGAGGGCACCTTTCAGCGCGTCCTTACGGTATCAAGGCCTTTGCCGCCTGCTCCATCCCTTAGAGGGGACATTACTGAGAATCCAATCCGATTCCCGGATGAATGCGCAGAATACATCGAGAAATACCGAATCGATTCCAGCAAACAGCTCAATATCATCACTAGCCAACTACAGGAGAATGTGACAAAGTGGAGGACGCCTTACCAAAGTCTCCCGCTACAGTGGAAAGGATTTCGGCATCGATTACTAACAAAATACAATCGACCCGAAGTCTTAGTATCCTTAAAGGCCTAGCTATACAGTCAAAAGCAGGGACCAAAAGAGAACATGGAGTTGTTCTTACTCAACAAATTACAACTGTTGCAACGTCTCCTTCCGGATTAAGAAGAAGACACCATCCAACTGTTAGTATACGAACCTTCTTGAGATGCCCGAAGCCCGTCACGATAGAAGAGTTGGTACAAAGGGCGATCGAAATCGATTTTGATCAACTCCAATGTGCCGCTAGCCAAAGAAATTGAGAAGTTAGGGCCCCTGTCAGAGATGTACAAGTACCGTCAACATCCGAAGCGCCAAAATGTCACTACTGTCCAGAGTAACATTTCCACAAGGATTTCCCTATATTAGCCCAACGACGCCGCCAGGACGCCGAGAAACTGAAGACCGGCCGAGGAAAATCTGATCCCACTTCAACTAGGGGAGCTGTACACCGGAGCTCTACTGGACACGGGATCCTCTCATTATTTTGTAAGCTCTCGCTTGACTCACGATTGCGACACTGGTTCCGTTTCAATGTCTATCGCAAATCTCGCTAATGGTACCACGATTCGCATCTTAGGTACAGTGTCGTTAACTATACAATCAACGAGTGCCAGTATCAAATCCAAGCCCTCATCGCAGAAGGACTTAAGGAAGGCATAATCCTGGGTATGTCATGGCTCCTTCGAGTAAATGCCACCTGCGACTTCGAAAGGAAGTGCATTCATTTTGGTACCGGCTAACATCAGACAATCTACTGGGATCGACCACCGCCCACCACACAGACCACGCGTCATGAGCCGACCCTAACCTAACATTTTCTTTAGGACTACAGCGGCGACTTTCAAAAATTGGTTGAGGATATCCAGGAAGTATTCGTGAATTTGGCGAAGCCTACCAGAACGACGCAACAAGTAATACGTCTGCGCCAGGACCAACTCTTCTGCCTTCCGCCGTATCACTACTCCGAAGAAAGCAAAAACTGATCCATTATTAGATGACTTCATAAGGAAAAAAATTAGTAAATTAGTTTTTCAAAAATTTACTGCACAAAGTAAAAAGTTAAAATCTCTTTCAAAATATAACAATATTATTATAAAAACCCTGTTAATGAAAGTATAGGTAGTTGTCAGTTTAGTGATAGAGTCATTAATTATTCACAAGTTAATTTTTCGGATAATGAACTAAATTTACTTAAGTTAGGTCCGAAATTTTCACCACAAATCATTAATAAATCACATATCGAAAATTCCATTGCCGAAATTGAAACATGCCTGAAAAATATTGACAACAATCATTCTTTGAAAATAAAGGTCTCAAAATATTTGGAAAAACAAAAACATCTAAATACCCCTAAATTTAATAAAGACAAACATACTGTCAAATTTATTAAATCTAAATTAATTAATAATAAACTAATTCTAACAAAAGCAGATAAATCGAATGCAATTACTATTATTCCGGAGAATGACTATGATTCTAAGATGAAAGTATTTATAAATTCAGAATTAGTAGAAATTATAAAAAATCCCACGAAGGTTTTTCTACAAAAAGTTAAATCACTATTGTCCAAATCCAACTACTTATTCAAGAAACAAGATAAATACATACTCACATCTATGAACCCCCAATTTCCCAAACTTTATGGTTTAATAAAAAATCATAAAGATAATGCGCCAATTAGACCTGTCGTTTCATTTATCAATAGTCCTACTCATAAGTTAGCCAATAAAGTTAATACTATTTTCAGAATACTCACTGAATTTCAACCTAAATTTACGATTAAAAATTCTTCTGAACTCACAGAAAAATTGAAACATGTCTTATCCCGTAATAGTTTTTTAGTATCGTTCGATGTTTCGAATATGTTTCCTAACATTCCCACCGATGAATGTATTCCGTTAGTGAAAAACATTTTGAACCGATTTTCAGTAGACTCAAACATCCAAAGGGAACTTATGAGTGCTCTAGAACTCTGCTTGGAACAAAACTATTGCCAATACAATAAATATATATATATATATATTCTCAAAATAAAGGTTTAGCAATAGGCTCACCGCTAAGTCCTCTTCTAGCAGATATTTTCATGTCCAAAATAGAAGAAGTAATGATGGATATACATCCACTAAAAAATATATCCACTTCTGGAATCGTTATGTGGATGACATAATAGCTTGTTTCATTGGTACGCAAAGACAACTAGATTTCTTTCTAAATTTTTTAAATAGTATTCATGTTGATATAAATTTTACAGTAGAAAAAGAATCCAATCCTAGTATAAATTTTTTATATTTGACTATTTCACGTGACAGTAACAATTTATTAAGTTTTAATATTTTTAGAAAATCCACATTTACAGATGTTACAATTTCAAATTCCTCTTTTAGCCCCTCCTCTCATAAACTAGCCGCATTTAAGTCAATGATACACCGTGCCTTAATGTTACCTTTAAATAAAGAAAATTTAAATAAAGAAATCAGCACCATAAAAACTATTGCCATTAATAATGGTTATTCAGAAAGAACTATTACTAGTATTATTAATAAAATGAAATTGAAACTAGTTTGTAGTAATATCTATCCCTTCATAAAGACTGACAATTACAAATACGTTTCATTATCTTACTACGGTAGTACTACTGAGAATATTGCTAAGATTTTATCCAAATATAATTTAAAAGTTAGTTTTAAGACACAAAGTAAATTAAGAAACATTTTATTCAATTGCAAAGACAAAATTAATAAATTTCAGAAAGGTGGAATATATAAATTATGTTGCCCAGAATGTACTGCATCTTATATTGGCCAAACTGGTCGCTCTTTTGAAATTAGGTTTAACGAACATTTAAGACCTTTTAAATTGAAAAAGGTAGACTCTACCTTTTCTAATCATATTTTTATTTGTAGTAATAAATTTCCGGATAATCTAAATATAATTCATGTTGCCAATAAAAGTTTTAAACTTAATGTACTTGAATCGTTAGAAATTTACAAAGCTGCAAAAATTACTAGTAATAACCTATTAAATGATCAACAACAAGTCTCTTCTATTTAACGTTTCTACATAAATTCCGATTTTTTGTTTTCCCATATTACATCTGTTTATACCTTCTTACCTGTTTATAACTTTATATGGTCCCCTTGGTTCTGTTTTGTCATTCTGTGGAATCACTTGACAATGGTACGTGCTGTACCGAAACTATAGTCGTGTTTTTAAATAATAAATTGTGTGATCGATACAAAGTAGTTTTATTCCTGTATATTGTCATGATTAACTATCACGAAGTAATGGCTTCCTCAATACAATTTTTCTATTTAAAAAATAACCGGCAGTTTAAGTTTTTGACTGACTCAAATCATATTCGATACAACCTATAAAAACCGAAATCAACACAATTCAACCAACATTGTATATAAATATAAATAAATTGTATATAGGTTTACAGTCTATAATTTAATAATTTATCGAAGTGTTATCACCAGAAAATCATCGAAACGTTTGGAACAAAGGCTTTCAACTTCCAAAGGTCCAGACCGCATCCAACAAGCAACACTATCGAGAATTAAGAAACTACACTGCTGTGGTATAACATCAAGTAAGTGGATAGCATTTCCTTTATACCCTTTCCTACATAGCAGGTACTCATTTCATTCTTATTGCAATGGGCGCATTAGCTTCATTAAAAATTAAAAGAGAAACGATTAAAAATAAATTAGAACGGTTTGACAGTTATTTAGCTGAATTTGATCAAACTAATCCTTCTAAGAAACAACTTATCACACGGTATCAAGACGCGATACCTTTGTTAAAAGAATTTGAAAAAATTCAAACTGAAATAGAATTAAAAGACAAAAACGAGTTAGCTACCGACGAGCGCAGAATATTTGAAACAAACTATTATAATATCATTAGTGAGTATGGGGACAAAATTGACTCAGTTGGAGAACCTCAAAGAAACAATTTCGACAATAATATTCAATTACCTAAAATAGATTTGCCTCGTTTTGATGGTAAATATGAGGAGTGGCTTCCATTTTATGATTTATTTAACTCTGTAATTAATGAAAATAAATACATTGGTGATGTAGAAAAATTCCACTATTTAAAAATGTGCCTTAAATCTGAAGCAGCTCAGGTTATTAGTTCGTTAACTGCCGATAACTACCAAAATGCCTGGCAATTGTTAAAAGGCAGGTACCAAAACAATAAATATATAAATAATAATAATCTTTGTTCAAATTGTCTTAGATTAAATCATAAGCTTCGCAATTGCTATGCTAGTGCGTGCAAAATATGTTCTAAGTTGCATTATACCATGTTGCACTTAGAAAGACAATCAATTACAAACTCAATTGTAAACACAGACCATTTAGTACAGGAGCCTTCTACCTCTGTCGTAAATCATTCTGTCAATATGTAAGCATCACAAGTTCTATTATCAACTGCGTTAATTTTTGTTTACAATCACAAGGGCGAACCTAAAAAATGTAGGGCTCTGTTAGATACTGGCTCTCAGTTAAATCTAGTGACTGAAAGTTTTTGTAAACAACTATGCTTACCGATTTCCAATGTTAATTTTTCAATTAGTGGGATTAACAGTAATGTTTCTAAAGTCAACAAACAAGTTACAATAAAGCTACAATCAAGGATAAATTCATTCTCAAAACATGTTAAACGTTTAATATTGCCAAAATTAACAGACCGACTACCAAGTATGACTTTTCCAATTAACAATATTAGTATTCCAGACCATCTTAGTTTAGCTAATCCTACTTTTAATATTTCTAGCGAAATAGATTTGTTGATAGGAGCAGAAGTGTTTTGGGATTTACTAACTATTGGGAAAATAAAATTAGCTTCTTCGTTAACACTACAAAAATCTCATTTTGGTTGGATAGTAGGCGGCACAATTCAATCTTCACAACCTATTAAAAATCAATTTTCATGCAATTTTTCCAAATTAGAAAATGAAATAGCCAAATTTTGGGAAATAGAAGAGACAACTAACAAGAGTCACGATAGTTCTACTCCTGAAGAAACGTTATGTGAGACACATTTTATAAACAATTATAAGCGCGATGATAACGGTCGATTCGTCGTTAAATTACCGCTGAAACAGTACATACAGTTAGGAGATTCCTATGAATTAGCCTTAAAACGATTTTATAATGTTGAAAGGAAACTTCAAGAAAGACAGCATAACCACCAAACTTCGGGTAGTGTTTGATAGATCGGCAAAGACCTCAACAAACAAAAGTTTTAATGATAAGTTGTTATTAGGCCCCACAATACAACAGGACTTATTTTCTATTCTAACTAGATTTAGGACATATCAATACGCTTTAACCGCGGATATTACAAAAATGTACCGCCAGGTAAAAGTAGATGATAACGATCGTGATTGGCAAAGAGCATACCATTACAAATATATCGTTTAACAACAGTAACGTACGGTACAAAATCAGCACCGTTTTTAGCCTTTAGTTGCCTTCAACCGATGCAAAATCAAAATACCCTATGTCTCACGAGGTAATCATGAGGGATTTCTATGTAGATGACTTGCTTACAGGATCTAACAATTTAAACGACCTTTCAATTATGAAAGACCAAATTTCGGAAGTTCTAGCGCAAGCAGGATTTATTCTAAACAAATGGGCATCTAATGTATAGTATATATCTTTCACTCAAATGAAAATGTAATGCTTTATGACAATCAAGATGTTAAAACTTTAGGTCTGTTATGGAATCCAGCCGCGGATATTTTTAAATTTAATATTAACGAAAATAGGATACGCTGTATATGTAAAATCACTAAACGAAATGTCTTATCATACATTTGCCAAATATTTGACCCATTAGGTTTAATATCACCTATTATTGTCACTGCAAAAATACTTATACAAAAACTGTGGTGCTTAAAAATTGGGTGGGATGAAACACTCCCATCTGATTTATATACTTTATGGTTAAATTATCTAAATCAAATTGAGAAAATTACCAACATTTCTATACCGAGAAGCATATTCAATTGTCAGTATACATTTACCGAAATGCACGCATTCTGCGATGCTTCAGAAAAAGCGTACGGCGTATGCATTTATATAAGAACTTTAATGAATAATAAATTCAAGAAATAAATAAACACTTGGTTTTGTTTCACTATTTTGATTTGAAAAATCTCTAACATATGTTTCGGCTATTATGCCATTATCAAAGAGTTTTAAAGTAACTAAATCAGAATGGGTAAAAATTTTTTCCTTAAATAGACAGAAATACCTGGATTGTTATTAGTGATAATATTATTCTGAGTCTTCTCTACCTGTAACAACTTTTAATAAGGGGGAAACCCCAAAATCTATTTGGTCGTTCAATAATATTTTATTATTGTTATTTGCTCTTGTAATTTCTAGGATTTCTAGTAAATCTAATCTTTTACCTTTATTTTGTGTATGTAGCAATTTGAAATTATTTATGTCTAATGTATTATTGTTTTGTACGAAATGGTTTACGAAGTTAGTATTTTTTGAGAGATGAGTTATTGTTTTTTGATGCTCAATCAAAAGAACTTTCACGCTGGACCGCAATCAACATTAGCCGCATTACGCAATAAATTTTGGCCCATCTCAGGCAGAAACATTGTCCGAGGTGTTATACGAAATTGTATTACATGTTACAAGGCTAATCCGTCCAATACAATCCAAATAATGGCAGATTTGCCTGCATTTCAAGTACAACCCGCTAGACCTTTAATTCATACAGGCATAGACTATGCAGGGCCAATTTTTATTAAGGAACGAGGACGAGGTAAAAAATCACATAAAACATACATTGCACTTTTTATTTGTATGGCAACCAAAGCAGTTCATATACATTCTTAGCAGCACTCCGACGATTTATGTCATGAAGGGGAAAAATCGCACACTTATACTTATAATGCTACGAATTTTATCGGGGCTAATAGGGAGCTCCGAGAATTGCATAAACTTGTGAACCAGTGAACTTATAACCTGGCATTTCATACCTCCTAGATCTCCACATTTTGATGGGATTTGGGAGGCTGGAATTAAATCAGTAAAGTTTCAGATAAAACGCGTGATAGGTAACGCAAATGTTACATTTGAGAAAATGAGTACATTGTTAACCCAAATAGAATCAATCCTTAATTCACGCCCTCTCACTCCTATTCCCAATTCCGCAAACGAACTTGAAGTCGTAACGCCAGGGCATTTCCTTATTGACTGTCCACTTAATGCTCCGGTGGAACCTGACGTCACACATATTGACATTAACCGACTTTCTCGATGGCAACGGATCCAACAACTGTCCCAACACCTTTGGAAACGTTAGCAAAGCGAATATTTAACAACACTCCAACAGCGATCAAAATGGAAAAGGGAAGGACTTAACCTGCAGATAGACAGCATTGTCCTAATAAAGGAAGACAACTTACCACCTCTCCAATGGGCTTTGGGGAAGATAATTCAGCTACATCCTGGACCCGACGGCCTCACCAGAACTGTTACCGTCAAAACAACCAAGGGTGAATTCAAGCGCGAAATTACGAAAATCTGCCCACTTCCAATCGAACACCGTGAGTGATTGTGATCGTGAAGTGTTAAAAAACAAAATTCTACTCGTTGAACGGTGAACCTTTCAAGGCGGGCGGAATGTTCGGTGATACAAAGACCTATTTTAGTTTATAGTTATCTTTATATGTTTAGAAAATATGTTTGTATATCTGTATATAAGTGTACTCAAATTTCTACGACTGGCAAGATATTTATTATCTGGTTGACCCAAATTTTTAAATTCTCGGAGGGTTGGTACCTGAATTGGCAATGACAGACTCCAGATGTGCTTTCAAGTATCAACCACTTCCATGTTCTCCAGCTTCATGTGGGGGTTGGAGAAACATAAAACTTTCTATTTAAAAAATAACCATCAGTTTTTGACTGACTCAAATCATATTCGATACAACCAATAAAAAAAACGAAATCAACACAATTCATATTAATATAAACAACATTGTATACAAATAAAAATAAATTGTATATAGTAAAAAAAAAAGGTTTACAGTCTATAACCAATCGGTGTTATCACCAGAATAAAAAACGGCGGGTTACCGCCCAAGCTAATACAATCCTACAAAACTATCCCTTGAAATGGTGAAAAATAGACTATTACAAGAAGAAATGTGACAAGGAGACAATTGTGAAACAAATGATTCAGCAGCATTTACAGTAGATACAAGTAGGCATCAAAATCGTTTTCGTGGTCACCCAATTAGAGGAAGACGAGGAAAACCTTGGAATTCAAGAGGTGCGTCAAGTGGACAAACAAGTTCTGCTGCTATAAGGTTAGGTCAGAGTGAACAGAAAATAAAACTTCAGTAACGTTCTTCTGTAGATTAGCACCAATTTTCGTAATCCCACGTTTTTAATAAAACTTAAACTTTGAAAGGTGCACTTTTTCAGAAAGTAATACTTCCAACTTAAAATGCATTTTTTGTAAACGTAAAAAGAACACCGACCCCTTGGAAAAAAGTGGAATTTGCCAACTAAGTTGCAATTCGTGTGATGCTTTGTACATTAGCCAAAGTGGTAGATCGATCAAAAAGCAGATTTCTGAACACTCTTACGCAATTAATAAAAAAGACTGCAAATCCGGTTTTGTCGAACATTGTGTTTCTAATGATCACCTTTTAGACTTAGACAACATAAAAATCTTACATAGCAATATTCCGAAAAGTGGAAAAATGTCGCTTTTGGAAAATTTGGAAATTAAAAAAGCATTACACAAGAATTGTAACTCAGTTAACAACCAATTAGAATTAGTATCACACAATTCACCCCTAATTTTATACAAATTGTAAACAGTCCCCCTCTCTTTAGGTTTACTATATATTATTCAAACATAATTTGTTTTCTTCGGTAATCTGTATTTTACTCTTGATAATGGCCGCACTGGCCGAAACAGTATTGTTGAGTCAATATAATATTTAGTAAAACTTGTTCGTTTTATTTAAGAAAATAAAAATTGCTCGTAGCGTTATATTTAATGAACATGAACAGAAACAAGAACTTGTTCAGATATTTGAAGAAGAAGAAGAGGAAATAGATAAAAATGAAACAAAAGATAAGGTAGAAACAAAACAAAATTGAAGCACAAAAGTACAGGTCAGGAACAAAGAGACTAATGATACTGAATTAAGACGAAGTGACCGAGAAAGAAAAATACCAAGACGTTTTGATGATTATGATATGGATATGGATAACTTTATGACAGCATTATCAGTAGGACTTCTACCATCAGTTCCAAAGAATTATGGGGAAGCTGTAAAGGATGTAGGATGGTCAAGGAGTATTCAAGAAGAATTATATGCTTTGGAGAAAAATCAGACTTGGGAAATAGTGGAACCTCCTAAAAACGTAAAGATTGTTGATTCAAAATAAGTATTTTCTATAAAAGATGTAAATGAAGAAGAAGTGAAAAAGTCAAGACTGGTAGCAAGAGGTTTTATGCAGGAAACCCCATTACAAGAAGATATTTATACTCCTGTTGCAAGGATGATAACTTTGAGAGTCCCTTTGAGATGAATTCAACTATTCATCAAATAGACGTGAGGTCAGCGTTTCTTAATGCAGAACTGAAAGACTGCGTGTATATGCATCCTCCTCTTGGATTAAATGGAGTTAAACCAGGCTATGTATTTAAACTTAGAAAAGCTCTGTATGGACTAAGACAAAGTCAAAAATGCTGGTATGATCGTTTACATATTTTTTTAAGTAGTAAGAATTTTTGTAGATCTTCTGCGGATCCATGTTTATATTTTAAATCTAAAACTTTCATGCTCGTATGGGTAGATGATTTAATAATTATTTCGGATTCTATGAATGGTGTAAATGAAATTAAAGCACAACTATCTTGTGAATTTGAAATGAAAGATCTTACTAATGATACAAATAAAAATGTTTTTCTGGGTATTGAAATTGAAAAATTTGGTAATACTATATTACTTTCACAAATGAAGTTAACCGGTAAGGTTCTAACTCAGTTTAATATGGAACATTGTAAGCCTTTGCATTTTCCAATTCAACCTAAATTAAATTTACTAACGAAAGATATTTGTAACTCAAATTTACCCTATAAGCAACTCATTGGCTCACTAATGTATATTATGATAGGAACTAGACAGGATTTGTGTTTTTCTGTAATCTATTTTAGTCAGTTACAAAATTGCTTTGATGTAAGTCATTGGAAACATTTAAGGAATGTTCTTAGATATTTAAAGAAAACGGAGAGCTTGGAGGCAAGTGCTATCTGACTGGAAAGATACTCTGCAAGGCATCAGCAGCGTTACCATTCAAAAGCAACAGTTTTCACCACTACTAAATCGTTGAAAGCATCGAAATGGCCCCAAAAACTGGACCAAATGGTCTACTCCTGGGACGACGTATTAGGATCCATAAGCCACCTGTCCAGGTCTCTAAAAAAGGATTTTTCGATGTTCCGGAGTTAAAACCATGAAGGTCTTAGATGTATTATTTGGTGTTGCACTTAAGCCATACTACCCATTAGTTTTAAGAATAACTACTGTGTTTTTGTACTTAAAAATTAGAATGTAATATTTTTTTGTATGTTTTTTTTATTCTCCTTGTTTTTTACTAACAAATGTTTAACACAAAACTGCTTTTCTACATTATTATAATAAAATACAATCATACCATTTACCCAATGTAGTTTCTTTGTTCCACATATTCATATAGCGTTAGTTACAGTCAGTTGAATTTGATGGGGCAAAGTTGCCCTTCCAATTGGTATGGTTTTTCAAAACATATTACAGACCTCTGTTTTACGAACTTGTCTTTAGCATCTATTACAATTTTGCAATTTTATATATTTTCTTTTCATTTCATCCATGGCATTTTGTTTAATGCATTCTAAAAGTGGAGCAAAATAACCCCACTTTACGGTAACGATTTAGATGAAATTCTCAACGAAAATCCTCTAGCTAATGACGATAATGACACGGTCCACACTGCCAGAGAAAATCCGACTTTTAACCTCCCTATTTCATAACAACAAATCTATAAAAAGGAAGTAAGTTCCCAAATCTCGAAGATGTTAGATCAAAAAATAATTAGGCCCAGCTTCTCACCATGGTCCTCTCCTGTTTGGGTTGTTCCCAAGAAGATAGATGCCTCGGGTAAACAAAAGTGGCGAGTCGTGATAGATTACCGTAAGCTAAATGAAGAAACTGTTTCCGACAAGTACCCGTTGCCCAACATAACCGAAATTTTAGACAACTTAGGTTGAAGCGCTTATTTCACATTAGATCTAACATCCGGTTTCCATCAAATCGAAGTAGAGGAGGATTCGATACCAAAAACCGCTTTTAGTACGGAACAGGGTCACTTAGAATTTCTACGAATGCCGTTTGGCCTTAAAACTTCTCTGTCTACCTTCCAACGTGTGATGGACAATGTACTAATAGGTTTAAACAATACCCAGTGTCTCGTCTATTTAGACGACATCATCATTTTTGGTTCCACTCTTACAGAACATAATGAGAGACTAATTAACGTATTTAAGAGACTTCGAAATCATAATTTAAAAATCCAACCAGACAAATGCGAGTTCCTCCGCATGAAAGTTGCATATCTATGTCACATGATAAAAAACGAAGGCATCAAACCGAACTCGGACAAAATTAAAGCAATTGCACTCTTCCCCCGACTTAAAAATCAGAAAGAAGTACGAGCTTTCCTCGGGTTGACAGGCTATTATCGGAGATTCATAAATAACTATGCTAAAATAGCTAAACCCCTAACATTAATCTTAAAAAAGGATGCACCGTTCGTTTTCCATCATCACTGCTTAGAATCATTCGAAATTTTAAAAAATAGTTTAATTCACGAACCAATATTGCAATACACCAATTTTGAAGAACCGTTCGTACCCACTACCGATGCATCCAGCGTAGCCATTGGCGCAATCCTTTCACAGGGTCCTATATGAAAAGACCTCCCTATAGCCTATGCCTCAAGAACTTTGAATAACGCAGAAACCCGTTATTCCACTATCGAGTGCGAATTATTAGCAATTGTTTGGGCGTGCAAACACATTCGTCCTTATCTCTTTGGCAAGAAATTTAGGATTTTTACGGACCACCGTCCACTAACATGGCTCTTTGGAATAAAAGATCCGGGAAGTCGATTAGCTCGCTGGGGCTTAAAGTTAGAGGAGTTCGACTACGAGATAAAAAGTCTATAAAAAGGGAACTCTAAATCGTAACGCGGACGCGTTATCGCGTGTACAGATTAAGATATTAAATCAAAAGGATGACTATAATATCGAGGAATTAGCACGAGACCTGCAAGACTTATTAGGTGATGTAGACCTGACACAAGAAAACGAAGAAATTGAACAAATCACTAACCAAGACAATTCCCCTCGTTCACCGGATTTCCAACATTACGAAATCGATAAAGAAAATCCAAATTATATAACCATCCCTGAAATTACGTACCTAATGCTCCAGTAATATTAATTGATGACGAAAATGATAAATATCTAAATTTCATAACTAGATTTGTCGAAATTGACGCTGTAGAAGGTATTACATTATACACCAGTAAAAACTTTGAAAACAGAATACTACCCCATTAAGAATGATTTAATAAGTAACCTATCCATAATAATGACATCATATTCAACAGTCGATACAGACATTTTCATCCTTAACTACAATCACAACGAAAAACTATTGAAAGCAGTCAGTTTCATTAAACATTTATATAACTTACCTAACAATATCAAAATTTTAACCAATCCTTTTAATCCCCTTAATCCAGATGAGACTAACAACTTGATAAAAAAGTATCACTGCTGACCAATATTTGGCCACAAAGGCATAAACGAAACGATAAACAAAATTCAAGAAAGTTATAGGTGGAAAAGAATGAATGAGGAAATTAAATCTTTTATTAATAATTGCGCGGTTTGTCAAAAATCAAAAATCATCAGGAGAAATTTTGAAAGCCCCTTAACACTGGTCTCTGTGCCATCAAAACCATTCGAAGGAGTGGACATAGATATAGTAGATATAGCTTTAGATAAACAAACCCGTTATGTACTTACCATCCAGGATCAGCTAACAAAATATGTCCAGGCTTATCCCCTTAAAGGAAAATCGGCCGAAGATGTGACAAACGCTCTGACTAAATACCTTAGTTCATTCGGAGTTCCTGAAAGAATCCATTCCGACCAGGAAACGGAATTCCTTAATAAAACATTAAAAAGCGTTGGAAAAGTATTAGGAATCGACCATACATTTTCTGTCACTTACCATCCCCAGAGCAACGGCGCGGTCAAACGGTTTCATGCATCTTTAGAAGAGACCTACCGTACTTATATGATTCAAAAAAATCAAGATCCCAAACTATGGAAAACAGCAATTAGGCTCTCCACTCTTGCATATAATATTGCCAAACACACCGGCACAGGATTCACCCCTTATGAACTACTTTTCGGATATAAACATCGTAACCCTTACCAAAAACAAAAGTCAAATGATATAGTGGCTAACAATTATGCCAACCAAATAAAGAATATCTTTTTGGTCATTGCGATGTGTGGAACGACACAATAAATTAATAAGCTTGCAGTGAATAAAATGTTTATTAACAGTATCTACACGGATTATATATACACGGTTGATTAATTGAGGATGACGAAAAATGAAAGGGTGAAACACAAGTGAAGAGCTCAAGAGTTGAAGAGTAAGTGACTTATTTTAGAGTAAAGTTTTGAAAAGAAAAAAATGAAGGTTCAAGAATGTAGAAAGTAGGGGAATAAATTCTAAGGATTTAGCTGACGTTATTCGTAGAGAGGAATACTAGGAAATTAGGGAATGTGACCGTGACCAAGGTAATAGGCGTAGAAATGAGAAACTGGACAGGATGCAGGAAGGTCCCTTTCTAATGGCAAGGGTGCAAGCGTGAAGAAACGAATAACATTAACTAAGGGTACACAATAGGACTGGTATGGGATGTGTAATAAAGAAGCTAAAAAGAATAGATACAGATTGAAAAGGAAAGCTATTAAGTTAGGGTGAACAAAAGAAAACTGAAATCTGTAAACTACGAAAGGGTCGTATTGAAAGGGTAGTTGAAAGGAACAGTACAGATGTAAGAAGCAGTAAATATCGAAAAATAGAGATTATTTAATAAGTGTGAAAAATAGTATAAAAGAAGTAGAATTTAGAAAGTGAAGATGTAGAAATAGAATTCGACACGGAAGATAAAAGATAAAAGATAAAAGAAGAGAAACGTATATACACAAAAGGCATTCAAGATATTTACAACAAAAATATATACAAAAATTTACAGATAAAATATATACAACACTGACAGAGGCGAGTGTGGCAATAAATGTCACGCCACATCTTAAATAATGTTAGGGAAACTGCCACTAATAATATGAGACAATATAAGGAGAAAACCAAACGGAAACACGACGAAGGTTTAAAACCATTACCCAAATATAATGTAGGCGACAAAATTCTAGTTAGCAATCCCCTTATCAATAAGGACAGGAGCGATCCAATTTGGGAAGGTCCTTTTGAAATATTGAAAATCATTTCTGACAAAAACTTTGAAATTAATAAAAGAAAACGTAATAGAAATAGTATCATAAATATTGACCAAATAAAAACATTTAACGATAATCTCCTTGTTTCAGAACACTGTTAGGAGTGTCGGTAGGCGTAAACATTATCCCACTTAAGCAAACTGGCATCTATTTCCATGATTCCGGACCCCTCTTGATCTCAAACTCAGACTGGAAAATAATTCTCGTAAAAAGCACCAAGGAAATTTTTAATCAAGTACAAGTCGCAAAGTCGTATTATAATAAGTTAAAAATATTAGAAAATAACAATAAAAATAATGATCTAGGATATTATCATAAACTTACGTTAGGAATAGCACTTAATAGGTTAAAAAATCACTACGTTAAAATAATGCAAAGCTACATCAATAAAAGACAAAAAAGAGCATAGTTCTCCATAATAGGTAAAGCACTCCATACGGTATTCGGTACCCTCGATGAAGACGATGAGTCATTTTATAACAATGGCATCGAATTAATGCAAAAGTCCCATCAGGATACACTAAAAGTAATGAAGGAACAAGCGCACATAACGGTCTCGACCTTAAATACCCTAAATGATACTATTAATACAATAAACAAAAATGAAGGCATTATTCGGAAAAATTTTGATGAACTAGAGAAATGGACAACTAATTTAACTAATGACTATATGAAACTAAAGTACTCACTACAAATCACTGACACGGCACAATTGATTTTGGAGATGGTCTCTGTCTTAAATCAGGAAATTCAGAATCTATTAAACCTAGCAACGAGTGCCAAAATGGGAATGTTACACCCCAGCATAATTGAACCGAAAATACTTAACGAACTCAGGGAAATTCAATCGTAATTAACAGAATACAAATTACCTTTTGAGATAAATTTCGACTCAATTCGTTTGTATTTAGCTGTTATCAAACCAACGGTTTACGTTAATAAAGATAAGGTAATTATAACCTTAACGGTCCCCTTGGTTGAGCCAACACTATATCACCTATACAAAATTTTCCCTTATCCTGTTTATGATACCAAATCAAAAATCTATAAAATGGACGAATGGGTGTTCGTGGAAAGAAAAACTATGGATCTGCAGAGGCGTGACCATCCAAGAGCGTTCCAATTCGGGGCATTGTGAAGTCCAAGCATTCGGATCCACTACCTTACCGGAAACATGCGAAGTCATCCAACTCCGCCTCAAAGAAGAACTTCTACAAAATATCAACGATAACCTGTGGTTATTCTACGCAACCACGAATGGAAGTTTGACATCCAAATGCCCAGGTCAAGGAATGACCAAGTACCAACTGACCCAGGCTTGTTTCATACAAATGGAGTCCAAATGCGTCGGTTACCTGAACAAAGGAATAAAACTGGTAGCGCAACAAGATCGTACATCAAATATTACGATTAATGTAACACTACCAGGAATCCCAATGAATTTCTGCCAATAAGAAACCGAACCATTAGCAGAGCTCAAATTGGAACCCATTCACATGGGTACCCTCAAGCATGACAACATAGATTTAGAACGAGAAAACCTACGACAATTCTCCGACTCAGTAAATGAGCAACTGAATAAACCACTAGTTCGACTTCGGAAAAATTGGGTGTACACCCTTTTATCGATAATCGGAGCAATCATCAGTTTCCTTTTCGCCTGCTGGTGTTGCTGTCCCAACTGCTTAAAACTAATCTCGCCCTGGAAAAGATGTTATTCCATAGGAAATCACGTGCCATGCCTTCAGATCGTAAATTGTAACTCTTTTGGTTCACGGCGACCCGGAGATCAGCGTGCCAGACCCGCATCTCCCCATCATCCTCAAGTGGCGTACCGTGACGTTACCCAGCCACCGAAACAGAAGCCATGGAGATGGTACCCATCGCCCAAGGGTTGAAGCCAACCTGGACACCACCGTCTAGAAGAAAGTGAAGTGAAAGTGAAAAGATCGTATTGTGTCTAAAGTGAAATGAACCGTCGCGTTATTTTATTTCCTAAGCAAACCCGTTTCAAATTTAAAAGACTGAACATGTGCTACCTCAAATTAAATACAAATTATTTCAAATTGTTACCCATAAGTGAAACATATACTTAGATTATAGATACTTAGGTTAAGAAGAATTGCAATTGGTAAAATTAAGATGTGTTAGTTATAAGTATTTTGTTGTTTTACATAATCACTCCATTGAACTAATTATGATCTAACAGGAGAGGTGTTACATATGTTACCTAGCTTGTATTTTAATATTGAAGGGATAATTAAGTGACGTCAGTCAAATTCTTTACTTTAAGTATAAAAGGCCTAGGCCAATGTAATTAGAGTTAGTGTAGTCTTGAGTCTTATAATAAACGGTCAACGAAATATAACGTGCTTGTGTACTTAAGTAAGTGTTGCCGTAGGCTAACTCACTCGCGGATTAGACGAAGTTAATATAACATAAATACGTGCTCTATTCTTAATTTAACCATCATAAACTGATAAATCTACGTGTTCATCGTAAGTGATTGAGCCTAGAACTAAACCATTGTTACGTGTGTGCAAAAGCAAGTCTGAAGACATCTAATATTCTCCTTCAATTTTCCGCACGTAACACATAATAAATATTGGCGCAAATGGCATCTCTTCTTGTAATATCTACAAGTTTAGTATTAATAGTTATTTGGTACAACCGTTGACCATATTATGGAAATAGATACAATGTTTCACAATCGCTTGTAGGAGTATTATATATACACAGGTCTAATATTAAAATTGAGTTGGTCATCGTTCCCCCATGTTCACCAAATTCACAATCTTAGTCGATCGGTAACTGTAGTGAATTGAGTTATATGTCGTATGTATTAAATGTAATGTTTTAGATGTAGGAGTAGGAAGTCTATGGATGGGTGTGGCTACACACGTGTATGTGGACATGTATTTTTATTTTTTATATTCTATTAAATCGTTATAAGTTAAATCTGGATTTTGTTAAAATGCATAACAGTAACACTTTCTCCGTGTTGTAGAAAAGGATCAATCCACAATGGTAAACCAACATTTCATAATCACTTTTAGTAGTAAAGTTGTAAATGTTGTTGATTGAGACACGAGTAGAACTAAAAATTAATGAACCTGATATTGAAGCAGCTTCCAGTATTTAATCAGATGCACCTTTTTATACACACAGTTGGGTAATTCATGTCGTACGTGGTGATTACAAAGATCCATATTGACAAAGTTTACGCCTGGGGAGTATTTGCTTAACCAATGCAACGCAGCAGTCTGAAACAATAAACCACCCTTTCGTTTCTTAGAAGTAGATGAATTAGTTCGTTCAAGTAGTGATATGGAATGTCTCTCGAATCTCATCGAACTCATCGAAGACAGGAAAGGTTACATTAGAAAACGTCATACTTCAGGTTGATGAGTGTAAGGGAGAGTCTGGAACAGTGGCCATACAGGAACAGTGGCCACCTGCTCGCCATTTAAATCTTAAACAAGATCTGGTGCTGCCATCTAGTATAAAGGTTGCCAAACAGACACAGACTATATTAAGGAAGTTAGCTAAGATCGTGGCTTATTAGTCAAGAAGCAATAAATCTAACCTATAATTTTATGCTTGCAGTATATCAGATCAAGCGTGAAAATTTGTCGTTAGTGATTAAACAAATACAGATCGGAGTAAACTAGGATTGGTGCCTTATACCTATAGCATGTAAGTATATATTGATATAAAAACGTAAGAATGTATTTTTTTATCTGACCTCTTTTTTCCGAAACATGTGGTTGTTGGTACAGTGGCCATGTTAAATATAGGTACAGTGGCCACTACTCGATTGGAATTGGAATTCACCATTTTTGGAAGGGGCACCAAGACTTCCGAAGAAGAAGACATCCTTAGTGAATATTTCCAAACCATGAGCAAACTTCATCATGGTATGAATCCAAAATGTGCCCGAAAGTTGACCTACGATTTGGCAATTGCAAATGAAAAAAAATACCTGCCCCATGGAGAGAAAATTGTACTGCTGGAAGGTTATGGTTTAACAGTTTCATGAAAAGACACAAAGAGCTGTCCATACGGTCAGCAGAAGCAACATCTTTGGAAAGAGCCATGGGCTTCAATAAACCAGTAGTGCAAGGGTTTTTCAATAATCTCCGTTAAATTTATGAAAAATATAATTTGGGACCCGAACAAGTTTATAACGTGGACGAAACTGTCCAAGTAGCAGGAAAAGGTCTTGCAAAAAAAGGTCAAAAACAGGTTGGCCACATAACCTCAAGTGAGCGGGGAACTACCATGTGTGGTTGTATCAATGCGATAGGGAATAATATACCGCCACTCCTTGTATTCCCCAGAAAGTATTTCAAAGATTACATGATTAAAACTGCTCCACCTGGAACTATTAGAGCAGGTTGGATAACGACTGATATTTTTGGGCAATGGCTAAATCATTTCATAAAACACATTAAACCTACAACTAAATCGCCAGTGTTACTTTTCATGGACAACCATGAAACCCATGTTTCAATGGAGTATAAAATTAGCAAAAGAGCATAACATAATAGTACTGACGTTACCGCCACATACCAGCCACAAGCTTCAGCCGTTGGACAGATCTGTCTACTTCCTTCTGAAAAAAATTTATAATGAAGGCTGCGAGACGTGGTTGCTGAACAATCCAGGAAAAAGGATTAGTATTTATGATATAGCAGATATTTTAGGGCAATCGTATCCACTAGCTTTTACTCCTCGAAACTGTGTATTAGGTTTCCGGACCACTGGGATATATCCCTTTAATGATAATGTTTTCAATGACGAAGATTTTATGGCATCAACAGTAACAGATTTAAACCAGTCAACGGAACAAGAAATAAATCCTGCCCAGTCTAAGCAACAAGATTTATCTGAAATAATGCCATCCACTTCATCATCATCCTTAACAAGCAACACTGCCGAAAAGTAGTTTATTTCCCCCGCTGTATTGAACCGTATCCTTCTGCAACAGCTGTTTCAGTTAAAAGAAAGGAAAGTAAGAAACAAGTAACCAACGTTACTGATTAGTGCGTTTCACCTAGTGATAAACATAGGAAATTCCAAACGTTCGTACCTGTTCATTTTTGGTAGACTTGGACTGCCCATTTTCGGCGCCAATTAGTTGTCAGTGCTATTTAGTTCAGTTTCATTGTTATCAATAGGTTACCAAGTCTCATGCGGACTCGCGTTTAAAGATTGTTTCTACTAATAAAGTTTAAAAAAAGTGTTCCTTGTAGTTGTGTAATTTTACCATTCCCGCTACAATGAGAGGATACAAAACAAGTAAAAAGTACTGTATAGTATCACTACTATAGACATCGTAGCAACAGGAGAAAAAGGAATTATGACAGCTTATGGTCAACATGTTCAATGTGGAATCAAAGATGAAGGCTGTAGTGTTTCATACAAGAAAGAAAATGTTTCCTTAAATAGTAATGTCAAATACAATGGGAAAATGTTGTTACTTGACAATGACACGATTTCTATATCCGACTTACAAATCAATTTTATAGTTGAATTCATTTTGTCATCAAGTCGTAATTGTACAGTATACACTACAGTTGAATCTACAATCATAACATTTTGCACTATAGAGAGAAATCAAAGAGACGAACGTGATCTTCAAAATGTGATAGAAGCAATCCATACAAAAGCATCTGCGAAACTGAATCATGCTATCGATAAAAGAATTCCCTTGGATAGATATAAAGTTATTTAAGAAAAGTAATTCAAGAAGAGAGGTGCTATAAATAATGTATGAATCAGGAGGACTAGGGAAATACTTGAATAGAGTCTACAAACTCCCTTATGGTAAAACTATAATCCTTTCCTTTGTCAATTTAGTTTCGAATCCTTTCCTAAGTGCACTACCATAAATCGCCCATAAATTCCAGTAATTTTCTCTACTGTAACTGTCAACCCCCTAAGCCTAACGTCCGTCAATTTGTATCATATTTCTGTCACATTCATAACCCTAAACCAATACACTACAACAAGTTTCAAAACCCACCTTCCTCACTTGTAACATCCATCATCATTGTTCTCATCAAATTTAACCACACCTCCATCCCTTTCCAACTGAGTCTATAATCTATAAATAACCTTTATCTATCATGAGAAAAAGAGACAAGATCAGACATCAGATCAGACGAGATCAATAACAAGCAATATCAATTAACATCAACTATCTAACTATCAACTACATATCAACTTATATCAACAAACAAGTCAAATCAATTAATCAATATTCAATCGACAATTCAAACGTGACGCAACGCTTCCCGGTACCAGTATTATCCGTGTATAAAGTGTAAATATATGTATAAAAACCTGCTTAAAGACTTTAATTCAACGACTTACTTCAACCACAAAAATTCAACACAAACACCTGGACTTCATCAAGTTGCAGTCCAGGACGATTCAAAGCAAATCGTAACATATGGTTCTTCGAGCCGGATTGTAATCAATCCGTTAATCAATCTGCAATCATCGATCCAATTAATAAATTACAAACAAATTTGTCAACTTTATCAAACCAACATCAGTGCGTGTGTTTCGATTATTATCAAAGGACAAACGTGAGCGTTTTTAAAATAAGTGTCTAAAGTGACTGATTTTAAGTGTATTAGTGTGGGTGTTATCACATTGGATTACGTAAAGTCATCTACATTAAAATCAGCTTTAAGGTAGGACTCAATATTTTTTCATCAATTATAATCCCTTATCCTTTTTCCTTTGCCTTGTAACATCTATACTTCAATCAAAATGTCTACATCCAACGAGGCAACATTGTCGAAATTAATTCGTAAACGAGGTGATATTAAAGGTAGCATTACGCGATTCAAAACTTTCCTTTCAAAACAAAAGAGCGAACCAGATAGGGAAGAGATTCAAGTACGTCTTGAAGGTTTGCGTGACAAATATGAGGACCTATCTGGACTTCATTATCAAATACTAGACGCACATCCAGATGTAGATGAAATTCACTATCGCGAATTAGCAGATATAGAAGACGATTATTATACAGCCGTAGCTAAAGCGCGAAAATTAATACAAAAGGTGTCAAAATTTCAAGACCCAACAACAATTACTAATGTAACATCCGTAGAAAGTAATCAAAATACAGTAGTTGCCATGACTCCACAAATTAAATTACCTGAAATTAATATACCTACATTCGATGGCACAATAGAAAAGTGGCAGTCTTTTAGAGACAAATTTTTAGCACGTATAGGTAACAATCCTGCTATTTCGGTAATCGACAAATTTCAATATTTAGAGAATTCATTAGTTGGCAAGGCTAAGAGGTCAATCGAATCCATTGAATCTTCCGAAAGGAATTACAAAGAAGTTTGGGCCATTTTAACTAATAAATATGATAATGCACGTAAAGCCATTTTACGACACTGGTCCATGCTTCATAATTTTCCGAAATTACAAAGAGATACTCCCGAAGCATTAGAGGAACTTATAGACACATTCAGACAACATATTCGTGCTCTTATAAGTCTTGGCAAACCTGTTGATCAGTGGCATAGTTGCATTATTTACCTATTATTATCTAAAATAAATAATAACACAAAATACCAATGGGAAACAACACTATCCGACAACAAAATGCCTGATTACACTTCACTGATGAATTTTCTCGAAAAGCGTGGTAGTTGTGCCGACCAGTATTCTTATCAAACTCATCAGTCCACTCCTAAATATCGCAATATCAAACCCCAACCAATGCGTAGTCAAGCATTTCTAACAACACCAAACAAGAAACTTAATTACCGAACACCTAATGATAATAATAATGTGTCCCAACTGTCTGGGGAAAGGTCATCTACCTGAAAATTGTAGGGCAGGTACTTGTCGAATATGCAACGAAAGGCATCACACATTTCTTCATCTACAACCGTCTCCGAATACAAATGCAACCGCAGATACCTCTAATTGACTACACTCGGGCCTCATAAATTCGTTTTCTTTAGAAACTCCTACCAATGGCATAATTCCAACGGCACTTTTCCACATCACTGACAAAAACAAAAGCAGAATTCCCTGCAAGACAATAATCGATACTGGATCCTCGACAAATTTTATAACCAATGATTTAGTGAACTCATTAGATTTATCAAAAAGAGACTGTTACGTTCCTATAACTGCACTGAATGAAATGTACACAGTCGCTAACCAACGCGTCACCGTGACTATCATGTTTGTCAACAACGGATATCAAAAAACTATCGACTGCCTTATTGTTCCCAAAATCACAATCACTCCAGACCAACAAATCGACCGTCAATCAATGGATATACCATCAAATATAAAGTTAGCGGATCCAGAATTTCATAAACCATCACCAGTTAATCTATTATTAGGAGCAGGTACATCGTTGTCCCTTTTTTGTGTGGGTCAAATAAAATTATCGCGGTTTTCACAGCCTGACCTATATTTACAAAAAACCCTGGCTGGATGGATAGTGGGAGGCTCCGTACCTCAAGCAGCGAACAATATATCCAAATGTAATCTCAATAATTTAAACAACCTGATATAAAACGATTTTGGGAAATAGAGGAAGGTCCTATTGAAAAATTCTTCTCTCAAGAAGCGGCTGCATGTGAAGAACATTATAAAAAATATGTACGGAGGAATTCAGATGGTAGATATGTGGTTGCATTGCCATTCAACGACAAGAAAGAATTGTTAGGAACTTCACGTGAAATGGCCTACAAACGTCTACTAGGACTCGAAAGAAGATTTCGTAAGGATAATAATCTTTATGAACAATACAAATATGTAATCGACGAATATATACAATTAGGTCACATGATAAAGGTATCAGGTAATCCAAACGACGGATTTTTTCTACCACATCATGCGGTCATCAAGGAATCCAGTCTAACAGCTAAAGTACGCGTTGTTTTTGATGGATCCGCTCCTTCTAATATTTTTTTTATTTTCTGCTGTGACTAGATTCCGTATTCCAAATTATGTAATCACAGGAGATATTGAAAAAATGTTTCGACAAATTCTAGTGAGAAAAGATGATCAGAAGTACCTCAGAATTTTATGGCGGGATGAAAATGGGCCAATTTCCACCTATCAATTAACAACAGACACATTTGGACTTGGTCCGGCATCTTTTCTGGCAATACGTACAATCCATCAGTTAGCCGAGGACGAAAAACAACGATTTCCAAGAGCTGCAGCGAGTTTAAAGAAATGTTTGTATGTTGACGATTTTTTAGATGGTGCATCAACAATACCAGAAACTATACGACTAAGAGACGACGTAATTAATTTGCTTAAATTAGGTGGTTTTAACTTGAGACAGTGTGCATCAAATTCACCACAGGTGCTACAAGGATTGCCTCATTGCAGTATCAATAAACAATTACAAGATAAAACCAATACTACACTAAAAACCTTAAGCATGTACTGGGACTCCGAAAAAGATCACATAGTTTACACAGTCAAACCAAATCTTTCCCTCATATGGCGTTACTAAACGAATCATTTTTTCCGAAGTGGCTAAAATTTTCGATCCCCTTGGTTTATTAAATCCTGCAATAGTTCCGGTTAAATTATTAATACAAGACATTTGGAAGCTTAAATTAGACTGGGATGAAACTCTACCATTCATTATTCAAACCCGTTGGACTTCTTTTATATCACAATTACCTGCACTCAACAAAGTATCATTCGACAGAAGATTATTACATAAATTTCCTACTAACATTCAATTACACGGCTTCTGTGATGCGAGTGAAAGAGCTTACGGAGCGTGTATTTACCTGCGATCTACTAATAAAACAGGTGACGTCCGAGTAAGACTTTTATGTGCCAAATCAAAGGTTGCTCCCTTCAAAACCATTCAAACAATACCCAAATTAGAATTATGCGCTGCAAAATTGCTTGCCCATCTTTATAGTACCATAAAATCTTCAATACCTGCTAATATCGATAAAACTACATTCTGGACAGATTCAATGATAACTCTTCATTGGATTCACAAGTCACCTGATCTTCTACTCACCTTGGTCGCTAATAGAGTGTCAGAAATTCAAAACAAAACGAATATACAGACTGGAGACATGTACGTACACACGATAACCCAGCTGATTTATTATCACGAGGTGTACCACCACAAGAATTGGGTCATAATAACATCTGGAGAGAGGGTCCAGTTTGGCTAGCCGGGGGAGAAGAAGAATGGCCTGACCAACCTACAATTTCGAACAATTAAGATCTACCTGAACTACGAAAACAGACTTGCCTTAACATTACATCTACCGATAATAGTATTCTCCAACGGTATTCGTCATTCAACAAATTGCAACACATTGTTGCACTGTGTTTGAGATTTAAAAATAAACAGAAAGGATTTTTAAGTGTCATTGAACTACGTCAAGCCTCAACAATAATTTTCAATCTTATTCAACAATCTTCTTTTTCCGACGAAATCTCGTGTCTACAACGTAAAGTTCCGTTACCGAACAATAGTAAAATTCTGTCCTTATGCCCGTTTCTCGATGAGAATGGAATTTTTAAGGGTTGGTGGAAGACTTCAAAATTCTAATTTATCACACAATCAACGACACCCTACACTTCTACCAAAATCAAATCATATAACAAAATTACTTATTCTTCAAGAACATATAAATGGTTTACATTCCGGAATAAAACTTACCCTTGCAAATTTAGATTTGAATTATTGGCCTGTCAATGGAAAGAACCAGGTACGTCATGTAATTCGTAATTGCGTACGCTGCGCTCGATTTAAACCTGCACCTGTTAACTATATAATGGGCAACTTACCTCAGGTACGCGTAAACCAAACACGACCTTTTCTCAACACAGGGGTCGACTACTGTGGACCTTTCTACATAAAGGAAAGAAAGGTACGCAATAGAGGCAAGGTCAAAATTTATGTTGCCATTTTTATTTGCCTAGCTGTAAAAGCAGTACATCTCGAAGTAGTCACAGATCTTACCACAGACGCATTTTTAGCCGCATTGCGGCGCTTTATGGCTAGAGGAGGTCACTGTTCGTCAATCTATTCCGATAACGGAACAAATTTTGTGGGAGCTAACAACGAACTGAAAGAGTTAACACAACTGTTCTCATCAGAACAGCACAACCAACAAATTAATAACTATATCACACAAAAAGGAATAAATTGGCATTTTATACCACCGCAATCTCCTCATGTAGGAGGAATTTGGGAAGCAGCTGTGAAATCTTTTAAACACCACCTAAAATGAGTTGTTGGCGCCCAATTATTAACAGCAGAACAATTCTGTACGCTAATAACTGAAATTGAAGGCATTTTGAATTCACGACCTTTAACCACCTTATCAGCTGACCCTAATGACCCTGTTCCCCTTACTCCCGCTCATTTTTTAATTGGCGATTCAATTATGAGTCTACCTGAACGCGATCATTCAAATATTCCGACAAATCGACTATCTCTTTAGCAACATATCCAAAAGATGAAGCAGGACTTCTGGGTTAGGTGGCATAAAGAATACCTGCACGAACTAAATGTTCGTTACAAATTGACAAAGGGCGATCATCCGATCAAAAAGGGCTCAGTCGTCATAATTCGTGACGACAATCTTCCTCCATTGCATTGGCGACTAGGTCTAGTTGTCAAGGTTCAACCAGGATCCGATGGAATAATTAGAACTGTTAATGTAAAAACAGTGAACGGTGTAGTGGAACGTAATGTAAAAAGACTGGCACCACTTCCAATAAACAATAGTGTGTCTTAAGTAAATCTCCAAAATCAAACTATATATATATATATATTTATATTCTAATTATTACTGTTAGTTTTTACGTAGTTTATAATTATTATTCTAGAATATTTTATTCAATAACCTAAATCTAAATGCTTATTAATTTTTAATTCGCATAATTTCATGACTATTCTATTTTCTTCATTGTGTATGTACAATTTCTTATTATAACTACTATTAAAATTATAAAATAACCTGAGTCTAAAAACTTGTTAAATTTAATTCTAATTCAAATAGTTCCATTGTTATTTTATTAACTTTGTAAATAATTATTTGTGTGTATTTCTATAATTTATTATGTCTATTATATGTTGATCGTAAAACTCTCAACCGGGGGATTGTTGCGTCCCTTGGACCACCAGCTGATTTATAACATTGCAAGATGTGTAACATCTTCACGCCGATTTTCTAAATTATGATTTTTAGCTCTTTTGTTCATTTATTACCAGTTCCTTTCCTTTGTCAATTTAGTTTCGAATCCTTTCCTAATTGCACTACCATAAATCGCCCATAAATTGCAGTAATTTTCTCTAGCTGTAACTGTCAACCCCCTAAGCCTAACGTCCGTCAATTTGTATCATATTTCTGTCACATTTATAACCATAAACCAATACACTACAACAAGTTTCAAAACCCACCTTCCTCACTTGTAACACCCATCATTATTGTTCTCATCAAATTTAACCACACCTCCATCCCTTTCCAACTGAGTCTATAATCTATAAATAACCTTTTTCTATCATGAGAAAAAGAGACAAGATCAGACATCAGATCAGACGAGATCAATAACAAGCAATATCAATTAACATCAACTATCTAACTATCAACTACATATCAACTTATATCAACAAACAAGTCAAATCAATTAATCAATATTCAATCGACAATTCAAACGTGACGCAACGCTTCCCGGTACCAGTATTATCCGTGTATAAAGTGTAAATATATGTATAAAAACCTGCTTAAAGACTTTAATTCAACGACTTACGTCAACCACAAAAATTCAACACAAACACCTGGACTTCATCAAGTTGCAGTCCAGGACGATTCAAAGCGAATCGTAACAGTCATATTTAGAGATAACAATGTGGAAAGAACATCCTATAAATGGAACATGTTACAAGGAATTAAAAATACTTTATAAGTATGCAACATGTTGGAAAACAGGATATTTAAATGGAAAAGAGAATGAAATAATGAATTACAGTCCTAAAATATAATGTGAAAATCAAACAATATGCTTTTACCGAGATAATATTTTAATTTCTTTATGACTGGATTGTTCTATAATAACGGTATACAGAATGTAAGTATGTTACCCGTTAACAAATATGCATTAAAACAAGCGAAATTAAACCAAAAATGGATGTATAAATCTGAGGAGCTTAAAGAAACCACAACTTCTGACCTTTATACCAAGCATACAGAAGATATAATAGAGTATATGCAAGAGAAATTAATGCAAACAATCCTGAGGTCTAAACGAATACATATATGATCAATTGGGATGAAATTTTTGGAAGGGAAATTGGATCACCTTGATTAAATAGTACACTTAAATTTATAGCTCATATAGGAGAATTTATATATTTGTATACCCACATGTAAATATTTTTATCCTGATTAGCAAAAAAACGGAATTCTCCTGATAATAAAAGCAACTGGAATTATGAAGAGGGTGAAGATCCTGATTATATTGCATATTTAAAATACAAGCGAGATAACAGAATTAAGTTAATACGTAAATATAAACGGCAACAAAAACACAGAAGACGATTAAATTTACATTTTGTTATTAGATTAAGAACATATGTTCATTATTCAGTATTTGTGTAGGTAATGTGACTAATGTGACTCTCACCTTTGTCTTAATGTGTCTCTAAGACTATTAATACTTCCTGCATATTTGTGATTCTTTTAGAAAAACCGAACGCTGACAAAATGTCATTGTTAGAAGAACTCAAAGAGCATGGTTTCAGAGAATCAAAAGAATTCATAGAAAAAATAGGCATTTATCATCAGCTCTTGTTATTACAGAAATAGAATATATATATGCTATAATAATAATATACCCAGACACCTACGAGTTGAACATAAATGTATTTTAGAGGAGATAGATAATATAAAAATATAAAGATCTGAGATTTATCCATCCCTCTTATGTGTATTCATGGTTTATGAATCATACATTTACGTGTGACTTACGAACAGAAGAATTTAACTCCATAAGCGGAATTGTTAGCGAATGTACTCAATTGGGTGCTTCTCACCATATAAATATTAAGGTGGATCCCCTTCCTTTAATCAAAGATGAGTTTTTAATTTATTTGTACACCACTAAATGTGCATTTGATAATTTAACTGATGAAATAACTTACAATAATAAACTGATATAAGATTGTACTATGTTAAATATAACAGGTACAGCTTATGGTGAGATACATGTGATTAAATTAGATGCCAGAAACTATACTATACTTTCCGTAATTCAATACTCTAATAAATTCGACTAAATACGATTCTAATTTCTACAATGATATTATAGGGATAATAAATGCTGTGAAACATGATTCTTCAACATATGATCAAGAATTATATTCCCTCTTGAAATGTTGACCTTCCATGATTCGTAAGTAGTAGAATACTCAAAGATATAGAAAATAGGAATGAATTTCATGATAAATTGTATCAAGCACTTAGTCAATTTCACGATTCAAAATTATATAACATTTTCAGCAAAAACATAAAATGCCTTCAAGATGCTCACAAAGTTCTAGAATTATCAGGGCTACGGAAATGTTTTGGACTTCCGAATATAGAAATGGATAACAGTGTAAAATGTTGGATAGAAAAAGGTTCTAGACTCAAGGACATAGATTTACAATTGTCCGAAAATTTAGGGGCTATGTTTATTCTCATTTATTTGCAGACAATATTATAACAAAGACATACTTCGCCAAAAGTAACCCCACGAGTTAGGACATCACAACATATTTTCTGATAAATCCATTATTCCAAGGAGATCCGAGTGGATCTATGAATTCGATAATGTAGCTCACAAAGCAAATTACGGTTACCAAATGAGAGGACCTCCTAGCACTACAAAACGTGTTATCATTGATTTTTTATTTAAAGACAGTGTAGATCCCAATAAAATAGTACAAGATATTAATAACTAAATTTTCAATCCTGAATGGTTCGTCATTGTAGCAGTAGGGAAGGAAAACTAATTTAAGTAAGACAATGTCAGATTTTATGCAAAAGTACACCCGGACATGTGTATCTGACAAATTATTACTGAATCAAATATAACCAATCAGATATTATCGTATATAAAACAACAATCGATGACTATGTCAGAAGATAAATTGATTAAGGCTTTCGCGGCCAGTTGATGAATTGGTGTTGTCCTTCTTCGGGTGTCCAGGCCGTCGTCGGTTGGAATTGCTTCCTAACGTTTCGCTAACGCGAGTGGCGGCTTCTTCAGAGGTCTATTCATTTTTGCTGTTGGTCGTAGACTGTTCGTTTCTCCTACGCAGATAGTATTTATGGCTGTGGGTAGGGGGCGGAGCTTGATCCGTTTCAGTAGATTTTGTCTGAGGATCTCCTCCTTCCTGTTCAAATTGTCCGGATGTTTGTGGATTTCTATGGCTTCTCTGGTCAGCCTTTTGTAATAGCCGTTGACTGATGCCAGCAAGGTGCAGCTTTCAAAATATATTTTGTGTTCCCCGTCGTTCAATGTGTGTTCGGCTACTGCTGATTTCTCAGTCTGTCCTAGTCGTCAGCTAGCTTTATGCTCTTTATTGCCTTTATCGGCTAGAAGTATGATGATATCCTCATCTTTGTTTAGGCTCTGCAGCGCCAGTCGTTCATTTCTCGTCAGGTTGCTTTCGGGAGGTTTTGCCTTCCTGAGAATGTTGGCTGTCGTGATCCGTATTTCCTCGGCGTCAACATTCGGTAGATGTTTGATGGCTGCTTCGGTGCTGGAGATGATGTCTTCAATCGGAATGTGATGGGGCGTGATTGCGAAGTTTCCTCCTTTTGCCAGTACTTTACTTTCATCCTCCGTAAGTACCTGTCTGGATGATTGACCACTAGTCGTCCGATGCTTGCCGTCTTTGGAGTTTGTTTCTTCTGAAAATTAGAAGAAGAAGGACAACACCAATTCATCAACTGGCCGCGAAAAGCTTTAATCAATTTGTCAGACACCTCAACGACTAGACAAGATAAGGAAGCATAAGGCGCACTTACTAGCCAGTTTGGCGTTTCTGTGCCGCTGCCGAGACACCAACATCCTACCTGCATTTGTTAAACAGAAACGAGTCCACTTAGCCCAATTATGGCCAACCTCTTCATGGTACACTTCGAAAATAAAACAATAGTGACCTCAAAGTACAAGCCGGCAACATGGTTTCGCTACGTGGACGATACCTTCGTGATTTGGAAACATGGCATGAAGGAACTCGACAACTTTTTACAACACCTTAACAGTCAGCATCCCAGTATCCAGTTCACTATGGAGACTGAAAAGGACCAACAGCTGCCATTCTTAGATGTACTAGTGAAGAAACGAGGCAACAAATTGGGCCACACAGTATTCAGAAAACCAACCCACACGGACAGATACCTACACGCTATGCTTAACCATCAATTGAGTCAGAAATATGGAGTAATTAGAACCCTAACGGAACGAGCTCGAAGGATTTGTAAACCAGAGGACCTGCAGGCGAAACTGGAACACCTGCGGACGGTCTTTGAAGCAAACGGTTACAACAAAAAGGAGATCGAGAGATCAATGGGTTTAAGTACATCAAGATCCCGAAAAACCGAATTACAACGCACCACCACTCAAGCTTATCTCCCCCCTATGTTCCGAGAAGTCACGGACAGAATCGGCAGAATTCTGAAGAAGCACGACATTGGAACTATTTTCAAACCAACAAAGAAAATCCAGCAAACCATCAGATCAGCGAAGGACAGGAGGGACGCACTTTCAAATCCAGGAGTCTACCGCATACCCTGTTCCTGTGGCAAGGTATACATTGGAAGTACTAAGAGATCTATAGGGACAAGGCTCAAACAGCATAAAGCTAGCTGCCGACTAGGGCAGACTGAGAAATCAGCAGTAGCCGAACACACATTGAACGACGAGGAACACAAAATATATTTTGAAAGCTGCACCTTACTAGCATCAGTCAACGGCTATTACAACAATGTGAAAGTGCGTCCCTCCTGTCCTTCACTGATCTGATGGTTTACTGGATTTTCTTCGTTGGTTTGAAAATAGTTCCAATGTCGTGCTTCTTCAGAATTCTGCCGATCATGTCCGTGACTCTCGGAACATAGGCGGGAAATAAACTTGAGTGGTGGTGCGTTGTAATTCGGTTTTTCGGGATCTTGATTGATCTCTCGATCAACTCATCGTCACTGCCAGAAGACACCAAGAAACGCATTGTGAGGACGGAAGCTGTCCCACCAAGAATCTACGGACTACCCATCAGTCAACGGCTATTACAACAGGTTGACCAGAGAAGCCATAGAAATCCACAAACATCCGGACAATTTGAACAGGAAGGAGGAGACCCTCAGACAAAATCTACTGAAGCGGAACAAGCTCCGCCCCCTACCCACAGCCATAAATACCATCTGCGTAGGAGAAACGAACATGGGACAAAGGCCTACTATACAAAAAAGTAATACGAATGAAAAAGAACAAGGAGATTAGTTATCCGATGCTATTAGTCACAACGGAAAAATCAGCAGAGGGAAAAAAACTTTTCCAAATAAATGAAATATTGGGCCTACAGGTGAAAGCAGAACCTAAAAAGAAAGCAACGGCAGAATCACAGTGTTACAGATGCCAACTCTTTGGTCATGTACAATTCAGATGTACAGGACAATGGAGGTGTGCTTTCTGCGCAGAAAACCACCCATCTTTTGAATGTAAGCTACCAAGAGGTCCAGGCCTCCCTGCGAAATGCATACATTGTAATGGGAATCACATGTCGTTTTCGAGAAAATGCGAATCTCACCCAAATAATATAAAAAACCGAATTCAACAGAAGAAAGAATTAATGGTAAAATCAGCGACAGTCAGAGAAGGAACATCATACGCAAACATCGTCGGGAAAATTAAAAACCAGGAAGAAGAAGAACCATCCAAGTTAGAAAAAACAATCGAAAAAGTCCTACTGAAGCTACTACCACAACTATTAGACAAAATTTAATGGATAAAAACCCAAATAACAGACAACTACAAGACATCATCCTTTGCACTTGGAATGCAAACGGAATCAGAAACCGTAGAAACGAACTAAATACAATTCAACACCCACACCCACAAACACACTAAACCAACATACCCACAAGACGAACTCCACATGGTAATGGATACATGAAAAACATATTTGAGTAGCTCCGCAACTCAAAAATATTACTGATGCGAAGAAAAAAAAAAAGAACAGTCTACGACCAACAGCAAAAATGAATAGACCTCTGAAGCTCGCCACTCGCGTTAGCGAAACGTTAGGAAGCAATTCCAACCGACGACGGCCTGTACACCCGAAGGACAACACTAATTAATGTCAGAAGATTAATTGTTAAGAACAAATCATGGCGAGCGGTACGGACACACGCGATATACCTCCGGATATTTATTCTAAATACCATCCTGAATCAAAAGTACCTACAGTATGTTGCATTTTATAGGATAACGTTTATCATAAAAGTGACTTTAATAGATTTAAAAAATCTGTGCGATATGTAACAAAGGTGTTAGTTGTATGCCCTGAGCATGGTGATATCGATCTAAATTCTGCTGATTGTGATGCGAAGTTAAACAAGGTTGATTCTCCAAGTGTATTAAAAACTATAATTGCCAAACTTCGGCAAAAATATAACAATGCCACTATCTCCGATACTGAAGAAGAAGAAGGTCAGATTAAAGAACTGAAAAAAGAAAACGCCTTGCTGAGATAGGTTAATACTTAGATATCTGACAAAAATAAACTTCAGAATATTCTTTCTTTTTTATTTGTTTGATGCTGTGAAAATACTTAATGGTTCGGCATGCCATACCAGTAGTACTAGTTCCCGCTGGCCAAGATTCCGCCAATCGCGTGGGATCAAAGTCCCAGTCCTATACGTCGTGAGACTCCTTTCCACGTTCCTACTCAGTGTATTATGCTTTCGAATGGAGGGAGCAAAGCCCACCCGAACAAAGCGGAACGTCGAAATCCAACAACAAACATCCTGGGACCGGTCCAACATCCCACCGCCGTCAGAGATTCAGAGTTGGAAGAAAAAAAAATCGAGCGGACAGGACTCATAACGAAGAAGCAATTTGTACAAGAGAAATATCAGCGTCTGATTCGGGCGAGCTGTGCCCTCAGCGGAGATGGCGGAACTAGGGTACGATTTAAGTTCAAAGGACGTAGTTCGTACCAAATGGGGTATTGACGACATGGCGGCAGGAAGATAATTGAAAGAGTGTCTGTATTCTCGAATTTAAATTTTAAAGAACATTTTGCATATTCCCAAAGAATTGATGCGTTTTTTAGTGAAATATCAGCCATGATTCCATCAAAAATCGATATATTGTTAAAACAGCAATATATTAATGCAAATTATCTTGCTTCCTTAATACTAATACAAAAGAACAATGTTATCAAAAATGTAATCAGAAACGATAAGTGAATCGCAATCCACAAAGCCAGCAATCATTACTGTATAATGTTCAGCATGTAATGTCTAACGCCGCCGTGGATACCTACTGCTACTAATATCAAAATATAAGTATATTTGCCAAAATAAAAGAAAGTTCAACCAAGTAACCAGAACTGACAATTGCAGAAAAACTATGAATGTAAATTGAAATATGAGATTCAAAAGCAGTTGCGAGCTAGACTTTAAAGCTCAAGTCCCCATAACAACGTGTGAGATTAGGTCACATATATGACTTAGACAATTCGACCCTAATACTGCATATTGATTTGCACTACTTCAAGGTAATCGGAGAAGTGGGGATTCAGCGATGTAATTACCTTTTTTGTGTTATTTGTGAAAGACACCATCCAGCATCAATCATGGTTTGATGGTAACAGTCTTGCACATTTACAAAAAAAGTATTAAAACATTAGCCAAGGTCTACTATCAATCTGTCCTAGAAGCTATTGTCAAACCACTAAATAACACCCTTTTCCAAAAAGCACAATGTACTTTCCAACAAGACTCTGCGCCCGTCTATAAAACCTAAGCCATCCAGGTCTAACTCTAGGCTAATATTGCAACTTTAAAAACACTGACAACTGACTATCTACGAGTCCTGAATTAAATCTCTGGGCTGTTCTGAAATACATAAAATGGAACAGAATATACTCTGCCATTGAGTCCAAGAACCAGTCTTGCCCATGATGTAGCTAATTTTCTAAGGTCCGAGGTACATGCTGCTAGTAATGACTGGCCAATGGAATGTCAAATGCAACCATTGCATTTTTAGTATGTCATACAGGGTTATAGATAATTGAATAAAATTTTATCCAAAAATCTGTACTCGTTTTTATTGTCTCTCATCAAGTATGTATGAAGTATTTATGCCTTTATGAGGCATATGCATTTCTATGGAGAACGAATCAACTGAAGACTTAAAAATCTACTAGATATTAGAAAGGAATGATGGAAAACTAAGAACTTTCGTATCAGATTAATAGTGTCCATGTTAACACTAACATCCAAGACTGTTACAAAAAAGATAACCACAGTTCAGAGAACCAGGAATCTAATAATGTATGTTAAGCAATTGCAGATTAGTTTACAATTGCCACACAGCACAGTATCAACATTTAACCATACACATCAAAACTTGTCTGAATTAATAATTTCAACTACAGGATACCAGTCCTCATTTGTAATAGAAACTATCATAAGCTCCATATACTATCTACTTTAAACTTCATTTCTGAAGAAATTTTAATGTTGGTCTACCAACAAAAGATTCTTCAATTTATATTTTAAAAACGTTGTGATGAATGTTGATATTAACCAACCTAAAATGATAAACCTTAAAAAAATACGTCAAATCCATTCAAATATATTTATGTACCTTTTTACTTGTTGATAAAAGCAACACATATACTTAGTGATTTTGTACAGTTTTTACTTTATTGTCTTGGTAGGTAATTAGTTATTACTTGCACTCACTAGTTACATCATCTTAATAACAAACCATAGCATGCTCAAAACATTAACAAATACCAAGATGTTGAGAATGCATATCTGAAAATTGTAATTACTGCTGCTGGTTTTTCGACAGGTGGTAAATGACAATGAATTTCAGCAACACCGGTAGGTATCCTAACCCTGATTTTCATATAAACTGTTTGAGTCTATATTGGAACCATCAAATAAAGCAAATTGATCATTGTTTTTACGTTTACGTCAATGTTCATGCAGAATCGCAACTGAAGTATGTACCATATTTATAAGTTTTAGAGAAAAGAAGAATTTTCATCACACCATCACTAAATGCAGCTTCCACACGACAGCATTTTCGTTTTCACCTTCTAAAAATAAAATGGCTTTGGTCCATTTGAACTACCTTACATTAAGCCTAAGTTGCATCAGTGCAAAAAATCAAAAGATCTAGATACTAAAGAAAAAAGTAAGCAGTCCAACAAACGAGCTGTAAATCTTTCATTATTTCAGCATCCGTAAATAAACACAATTGATTTATAGTTATTATCGATTTAAATTTCAAATCAGGCCAACCTACACTAAGACCTAACCTTCAACAGGCTAAAGATATAAAAGAAATTAACACAAAGTAAATAACTAACCTAAATGATGTTTATATTATACATAATAAAATGCTACTACACTTATTCAACTTGCCAACATATTTTACAACTATTTCAACCCGTCCTTTGGGCGAATGTGTGCCATTTTCGGTGGTGCATAGCATAAACAACATTTCTGTCATGACGACTAACTCAAGGTATTTCCTGTTTAAAGGGTGAGGCAGCTCAAGAGATTAAATAATTGAAAGTTTCAGCTGAAAATTTTACTATTGCATGGAATGTCTTGAAAAAAACGATTTGAAAATAAAAAACTCACACAAAACAATATTAAATCTCTCTTTAACTTAGAATGTATTAAGAAAGATTTCCATTTATTATTACAAAGATTTTATGACAACATTATAAAAATTAGTGAATCGTTAAAAAACTACGAACAGCCAACAGTTTATACGTTACTGATTTTTAATATTAGCGCTAAATTTAGTGTAACAACTAGACATGAATGGCGAATTTTCGACGTTTATCGAATTAATTAACTTCTTAGAAAAACGATGTCATTTTTTAGGATCTGTTGAATCAAATGCGCATCAACAAAACTTACTTCTCAATACCACATATGGTAATAAACCTCAAGAATTCCATTAAAATGCATATGCGACTACATATGGTCTGTTCAGATTTCCTAACTGATAGATGGTCAAAACTCGCAACAGGGAAAAATAGTTCGAACAGAATCGGAGAGAACTGCTTTTATATAAAAAACGAGTAGGCGCTCTCGTGTCGGGTACATTTTGACAGTTTTGAATAAGTTTTTAAAAGGTAATAAAAGGAAATCTGCACATAACGGTTTATGTGTAGGTTTGGGTTATAGTGAATCTCTTGTATACAGTGTTATGTTCTAATAAAACGTTAATCCAAGCAAGAGTAATCATTTTGGTTCTACAAGGTCCATTGCTTCATTCTGAGTACATACGAGATGATATGTAGCGAATATTAGCTGGCTAATATCGTACATAGTCCTACTTGCACTTTCTGCAAAAACTCGCATTTTATTCGCGAATGCAATAAATTTTTGAAATTAGACATAAATTAGAGAATTCAGGAGGCAAAACGTCGCCACTTATGTTTGAATTGCTTAAATACGGGGCATACTACAAACCCGTGTAATATTTAAATGTGTAATGTTTGTAAAAAAAAACATAATACCCTTTTGCATTTACAATTTTCCAAACAAATTTCTAATGATTCTGTATTACCGTCACGTATTTCTCAAAATCAACCTTCAATTAGCAAAACAAAGAATGTAAATAGTGATAATAATCAGGACATTAGTTCGTCAGATGTGTCACTTGTAAATTATTCCTTTAATACTAGCATACAAACATCATTATCCACCGCATGTATTCAGGTACATGATATTAACGGTCAATTATACAATGCTAGGGCACTATTAGATCATGGATCACAATCCAATTTTATAACGGAAGATCAATTTAACCGTCTCTGGAATTAACTCCAATACTTCAAATATTAAATACAAAACGGATATTACTTTTAAATCTAAAGTAAATTACTACACTAGTAAAATGTAATGCATTATTTTAGAACAAATAACTGATTTATTACCAAATTAAGCATTTGATTTATCTAAATTTAATATACCTGAACACATTCGTTTAGCTGAACAGGAGGGGAGACGTTTGTGCGCAACTGGATAGACACCCGCACTGTTTCTTTTTTATGAAAACGGAATGAAGAAACTACCAATGCGTTGGGAAAAAATTTTAGACAAACAAGGGGTATATGTCGAAAAATAGAGAAATTTGTGTTTTTGTGAAACTTTTCAAAATAAATGTTTTATGAACAAAGGCTCGTGTATATTTGATCCATCGTGCTATATGGATCTTTATGAAGCAGTTAAAGAAGCATTGTGGCTTAAATCGTTAGATGTTAGTATCAACATAGAAATTAAAGATCCAATTACAATTTATGAAGATAATAACGATTGTATTAGCATTACAAACAATCCAACGAGTCATAAAAGATATAAGATAAGCATATCGACACCAAATATCATTTCTCCAGGGAACAAATTAGACAAAAGATAATAACGTTAAAAGACAAGACATTCAACAGAAGAGCAGTTGGCAGATCCACTAACAAAACCACTTCCAGGAACCCGATTTATTGAATTGAGAACAATGATGGCTTGTGTGTGTGGTGTGTGATGTGTGATTTTATTAGAAATTCAAATAACGATTAGTTATAGATATACCTGCATATAATGTTTATTCAAAATAGGAACGGTACGATCATGGAAGTTAAATGGAAGTTTCAATGAGCTGGCTCGTTAAAACAAGGGAAGTCATGTTTAATCGATTGATAATTAATAAAAGTGGATATCCTCAAATTTTGTTAGAGAGTTTGTTTGTTTAAGAGTCACTGATAATATAATACAATTGAGATTGGAGGGATTGAATGAAGGCATGTGGTACCTGCTTATCTTTCGGCAACGGCCATACCACGTTGAAAACACCAGTTCTCGTCCAGTTCTCGTTTAACCCCCAAGTGTACAACACGTGCGAATAGCCTAGTCTACTACCCTATAGCGAGCGAGAATACTAAATACGGATAAGAGTGTAATAGTAATGAGTGCTAGCGACCCGCCTAAGGCAACCAGTCTAGCCGGGGCGCTTTATACGAATAATATAAATGGCAATAAAAAAACGCCATTAAAACGGCAACTATCAACTATGGATACGACAATCAAAAGAAGAAACACCAAAGGTGAAAAACCTATAAATACCACTAATCCGCTAGAAAGAGACCCTTCCTACTATGTTGACATTATTAACAAAAAGTTAGAAAACGAAGGAGGTGTACAAGTAACAAATATGGACAAAACTTTTCACGTCGCAGTGGAAACAAAAAACACATACACACCACTTCAAGGCCTGGATGAAGATATGGACGACAACAATGAAGAAGCGAATGTAACGGAAGAATTGAAGGACAAGAAAAGAAAAAATGTAAATGTGCCACCTGTAGTAATTAGTGGAAAAGTGAAAAGTTACACAGACTTAATAGCAAACATAAAATCAAAAGTAAAGAAAGGATTCCATTTAAAGTACGGCAATGAAGCTATTAGTGTCTTTGTTCATGATAAAGTAGAAAGAAAAGAATTCCAAAGTGCAATAAAAAAAGAAGGGATACCATACTACACATACTCTGAAAAAGAAGAAAAACATCACGCCTTCGTACTTAAAGGGCTCGATTCACGACCAGAGTGTGATACTATTTTGGATGAATTAAAAAATAAGTATAAAATAAATGCAATCAATTGTTATCAGATGAAAAATACAAGTCGGCCTCTCTATCTTATAATAACAGATAGCACAATAAACGTTAAGTATTTAACACACAATACAAAAATAGTGCAATATACGGTAGTACATTGGGAGAGGTACTACAATAAGAAAAAAATCATACAGTGTCATCGATGCCAATGCTGGGGTCATGCAACAAGTAATTGCAATCTAACACCAAAATGTATGAAATGTGCCCAAGAACATCTAACTAGAGACTGTAAGATAAGTGAAAGTGAAAAAGTGAAGTGCGTAAACTGCAATGAAGAGCACACATCCAACAGCATCGAGTGCCCTGTATATAAACAGCGTATAGAACTTATAGAAGAACAAAAACAAAAACCTAAAATAACTAATCCAAATCAAACAAGGACGAAGGCAGTACTACCTCTAAAAAGCCATACAGCTACTTTGTCTAAGAGACCAACTTCTCCGGAAATAGGCAGAACTCAAACATACAGCGAGGTACTAAAAAATAACCCACAACAGCAAACTCAAGGTACAGAAATAACACAATATTTACAATTAGTCAATGAGTTTAATAAATTAAATAGCATGATCAACATAAGAGATACACTTAATATTATTAAAGAATTAAACAATAGATTGTCACTAGCAGAAACCAAACTAGAAAAAACGCAAATATTTATCAACTTTATGTTAAATTTAGAATCGTATGGTATATAAACTAAAAATCGCATCATGGAACGCTAACGGTTTAAATGCAAAACTAACTCACTTAATTCATTTCTTACAAGAAAAGCGTATTGATATAATGATAATAAACGAAACAAAACTTAATAAAGACCATAAGATCAAAATCAAAGGATATAAAATAAAAAGACGCGATCGTCCAAATTGTAGGAACGCGGGCGGAGTTATAGTTCTTATTAAAAACACAATCCCCACTGTAGATGTACTAATTAATAACAATAGTATAGAAGCGATATGTTTCAAACTAATGAACAATGTACATATTGTAGCTGCGTATAATAGGCCTTCTAATAACATCCAGTATCATGAATTGGCACAACTTATTAATATAGGAAATAAGGTACTTCTAATAGGAGACTTAAATGCTAGGCATAGCCACTGGAACTGTCACGTCGACAATTCTAATGGTAGAACATTATTTAATTACATGCAACAGAATAATGTACTAATCTTTCAACCAGATAAACCTACACATTATCCACTTAACGGTTCCACCCCGACTACAATTGACCTTGTAATAAACAAAAATGTTAATGGATTAAGCCAACCAAAATCACTATCTGAACTTAACTCCGATCATAATCCAATCCTTTTCACCCTAACTAGTTACAACAACTGTAAAGAAAATCAAAAACGCACAATAACTTCATATAAGAACACAGATTGGAAAAAATTTCGAAAAGATTTAGATTCACAAATACATATAAATAGCACCATAAATACAATAGAATCAATTGAAATAGAAACCAAGAAACTTACAGAAGCGTTACTATTTGCGAAAACACGTAACTCTGACGAGATAAACACTAATCCTAGAACAACTCAACTCCCAACACAAATATTAGACATAATAAAAAACAAAAATCAACTAAGAAAACTATATCAACAAACGGGAAATAATACATATAAAATTCAAATGAATAATTTAAATAATCGAATCAAAAACGAAATTCTTAATTTTAGAAATGAGGAGTGGAGTAGAAAATTGGAAAATCTCAATGTTAAAGACAACTCTCTTTGGAAAATAACTAAAAATCTTACGAAATCATTTCAAGAAATTCCTACTTTGATTAAATCCAACTTAAGTTTCCCAACAGACAAAGAAAAATGTAATGTATTGTCAGATGTTTTTAAACAAGTACATATGCTTAAAGTAGACGATAAAGACCCGCATACAAAAACAGTACAAGATTCTGTTGCTAATCTTTTAAAACAAGATTGTGTTCTTAAAACATCAACCCTCCATAAATTACTGACAAATCCTAAAGAACTTGTTCAAATTATTAGAAAGCTGCCGAATAATAAAGCACCAGGATACGACAAAATAGACAACATAACATTAAAGAACATGTCCAGAAAATGTTTAGTACAACTTACTTACATCATAAACGCTGTCCTACGGTTACAATATTTTCCTAACATCTGGAAAACGGCTGTTGTTATTCCCATTCTCAAAGCAGGTAAAGATAACAAAAGCCCGGACAGTTACAGACCCATCAGCCTTCTGCCTATGCTCAGTAAAATTACCGAAAAGGTCATTTTAAAAAGAATAAATAACTTCGAAGAACATTCAAACATAAATCAAATCTTTCAATTCGGATTCAAAAAAAGACACAACACAGTTCAACTAATAACAAAAATTGCTAATGATATTTCAGTAAACTTCAATAAAAAACAAAACACAGTTATGACTCTTTTAGATGTGGAAAAGGCGTTCGATAAAGTATGGAACGACGGACTACTACACAAAATGATAATTCAAAAATATCCCCTACATTTGATCAAATTAATAAACTCATATTTGCGAAATCGAAACTTCTGTGTTAAAATTAATAGCGAAATCTCTACCACCCAAGGTATCGTAGCAGGTGTACCGCAAGGATCAGTAGTCGGACCCAAACTATTTAACATTTTTATTCAAGACATACCAGAATTTCCAAAATCAAAATTAGCACTATTTGCAGACGATACCGCAATTTATAAACACTCATACTACGCTCAAGCAGCCAATTATACTATTCAAACACACATAAACAAACTAACGGACTACTACAAAAAGTGGTATATAAAAATTAACGAAAGCAAAACCGAGCAAATAGTCTTCACAAAAAAATTCACGAACAACAAAATAATAACAAATCTGAAAATAAACAACGAAGCTATTATTCCTAAAAAAAAACGTCAAATATCTTGGTGTTCTCTTAGATTATCGCTTAAATTACAAACCACATATCAAAGGCATATTAAATAGAATATACGTAACAACCAGACAACTGTATCCCCTTTTAATGAATAGAAAAATGAGTCTTAAAAATAAAAAGCTTATCTACACGGTAATTATAAGGCCGTTTATTACATATGCAGCCCCAGTCTGGTGCAGTGCCTCTAAAGTTACCATTAAACCGCTCCAAGTTTTTCAAAACAAAATCTTAAGAACTATAACTAACGCCAGCAGATATACAAAAATAAATGAACTACACGCAGCTGCAGAAATTCCCCTAATTACCGACTATATTAAAGAAATGTCTGAGAAATTTTACAGAACGCAACTAAACTGTAACCCTTAACTTAACTAAAAAATTCTGTTACTTAAATTATGTACCAAACATATCTATCTTATAAGATATGCAATAAATTAAAAAAAACTACACCTATCTCCTATATCCGCTAATAAAGATCATTTGTGTTTTAAGGTTATTATTTGAGGCCTAGCGAATTGAAGAGCATGAAAGATCAATAAAAAATGGTAAAAAATGTACAGGGATCGCAAACCATTGTATTACGTTCAACCATTCACTTGATTCCAAGAGTATGAAAACTTGCTCATTATCAGAATAAAGGTAAACGTCTTAATCTCCTTGAAATAGCCGAGATAAATACAGCTTTATTAAATGGTCTTCCGATCACTAACGACCAAATAGAATTTGGAAATTTCCCCCTTTTGAAATTACAATAGGTTAAGTATAAATAGATTTACCTGGAAATGTACCTTTTGTTGATAAGTAACTCTTTGAAAATGGTTGTAATAACCGAAACAATTGTTAGAGAAATCCAATAAATTTTTTTGTGAAACAATTACCAAGTGCTTTTTACTTTTTAACTATTAAAATGTTTCACCAAGAGATTAGCGAAAATTCATTTTCTACTAACAAACATTATTATGTATTATGGGATGTGGAAAATGTTAAGTATGTAGTAGTTAGGGATGTTATTGTAGATGAGATAAATTTTCTAGTATCTAGGCCAGATTAAATCTGGGAGGGAGTTTCAGTGAAAACTGATGTTTCTGATCTGTCAAAATCAGTAATAATAAAAGAAAGGAAAAATAAGACCCATACTTCTGACTTGTAAAAATCAGTAATTAGAAAAGGAAGGAAAAATAAAACTGATATTTAGTAGACTGCAGGTTTGAATTTTCAAAAAAAATGATGAATTCGAAAACCCTTTAAAGTATAAAACTCGTCTAGTTGCCAAAGGTTTTAGTGAAAAATACCTAGTAGATTATAATGAAACTTTTGCGTCGGTGGCAAAATATTCAAGTTTTAAATTAATATTTGCCTTTGCAAATTAATTCCAATTACTAATTTATCATACAGATGTAAAAATAGCTTTCTTAAACGGAGAGTTAAAAGAGGGTAATTTATGTGAGAGTACCTGAGGGTGTAATAAGTGAATACAATCAGGTTTGTAAACTAAATAAAGCATTACATGGTTCAAAACAAGCCGCAAGATTCTGGTTTGAAGTGTTTGAAGAAATTCTCATAAAGAAAGGATTACGTAGTTCCTCAGTTGATCGTTGTATTTACCTATATTCTAAACAGAGGTGATATTTCTAAAAATATTTATTTTGTACTGTATGTCGATGATCTTGTATCGAAACAATGAATAGTTTTAGACATTATTTAATGAATAAATTTCTATGGTACATAACTAATAACTACACTTTTTCTAAGCATCGAAATTACAAAATATAATGATAAAATAACTTTAGATTAAAGTGCATACATTAAAACAGTTTTAAATAAATTTAATATGAGTGATTATAAAGCAGAAAACAAATTCAATAATGAATCCTTAAAGTCTGAAGATAAAAATGATGCACCATGTAGAAATCTTATTGGATGTTTAATGTATTTAATGGTATGTGCAAGGCCAGATTTAATTATAACCGTGAAAATTGTGAGTAGATTTATGAATATAAATAATAAGGAACTTTGGAAATGTCTAAAACGAGTACTTAGGTATTTCAAAAGGTTCAATTATTCTCAAATTAACATATGTAAGAGTAAATTATAATAACATTTTAGTTGGTTAGGTTGATTCCGATGGAGGAGGAAATGATATTTCTGATAGAAAAAGTACAACAGGTTATTTGTTCAAATTATTCGAAATAAGTACAAAATGCTAGAACATAAAACGACAAACGTCTGTAGCAGCTTTATCTAAGAGGCTAACCATACGAGGGTGGATCAAATATTAACGAGCCTTTTTAAATTGCGCGCCGGATTCAACAACTTCAAGGCGCATCCGGGTGTTAGGAAATTGAAGTCGGTATATTAGGTGGAACGGAAACGACGTGTCATTTTGCTGCGTTCTCTTGGTTAATAGCTATCACAATAAGTGAGAAAGAGATGCATAGCAACGTAGCGCAACGAATTATTATCAAGTTTATTATACGTGAAACCGTGAAACCATCTGAAATTTTGCACAGATTGCAAGCACAATTCGAAAATGAAACGCTTTCGATTCGACTTGTAAAAGTTTGGTGCAAAGAATTTAACGATGGGCGTAATCGTGTCGAAAATGCAAATCGCCGAAAAAGGAGGACGAGTCACGAATGGGGTGACGTGTTATTCTTACAGGATAACGCTAGGCCTCATACCACAGCTTTAACGAAGGCCCAAATCGGTGGAATGCACTGGACTCAGCTGGAACACCATCCATATAGCCCCCATCTACCCCCTTGTGATTTACACATGTTTGAGCCCCTCAAACAATCACTAGGAAGCGAACGGTTTCAGACCGATGAACAGGTAGAGACGTTTGTGCGCAACTGGATAGACACCCGCACTGTTTCTTTTTTATGAAAACGGAATGATCAAACTACTAATGCGTTGAGAAAAATTTTTAGACAAACAAGGGGTATATGTCGAAAAATAGAGAAGTTTGTGTTTTTGTGAAACTTTTCAAAATAAATGTTTTATGATCAAAGACTCGTGTATATTTGATCCATCTTGCTATATGGATCTTTTTGAAGCAGTTAATGAAGCATTGTGGCTTAAATCGTTAGATGTTTGTATCATAATAGAAATTAAAGATCCAATTACAATTTATGAAGATAATAACGATTGTATTAGCATTACAAACAATCCAACGAGTCATAAAAGATATAAGATAAGCATATCGACACCAAATATCATTTCTCCAGGGAACAAATTAGACAAAAGATAATAACGTTAAAAGACAAGACATTCAACAGAAGAGCAGTTGGCAGATCCACTAACAAAACCACTTCCAGGAACCCGATTTATTGAATTGAGAACAATGATGGCTTGTGTGTGTGGTGTGTGATGTGTGATTTTATTAGAAATTCAAATAACGATTAGTTATAGATATACCTGCATATAATGTTTATTCAAAATAGGAACGGTACGATCATGGAAGTTAAATGGAAGTTTCAATGAGCTGGCTCGTTAAAACAAGGGAAGTCATGTTTAATCGATTGATAATTAATAAAAGTGGATATCCTCAAATTTTGTTAGAGAGTTTGTTTGTTTAAGAGTCACTGATAATATAATACAATTGAGATTGGAGGGATTGAATGAAGGCACGTGGTACCTGTTTATCTTTCGACAACGGCCATACCACGTTGAAAACACCAGTTCTCGTCCGATCACTGAAGTTAAGCAACATCGGGCGCGGTTAGTACTTGGATGGGTGACCGCTTGGGAACACCGCGTGCTGTTGTCATGTTTTTTCTCGTTTCATTTTTATTTTCTTACATTTTTCTTTCGTTACTATGCAATTGCATTACATTACCACTTACGTGACGCCACGTTCCTTGAATATTTTATTATCATTTCACATGGATTGTTTACGAATCCACAACTCTGTCCCGTTCACCTTCACTGCCCATTAAACAATTTTGTTTTAAGTTCATGCCTTCATGCCATTGCTTAAAGAATAGGTAAAATTATAAAAAATAATAATTTCACCAGTATTTCCAAAACAAATAATAACCTTAAAACACAAATGATAAATTATAAAATATATAAACAATGTGTACGTCTGCGGTCCAATCACTCCGTCTGTAATAAACAACAAACATTATAGTTAAAAAGTAAAAAACACTTGGTAATTGTTTCACAAAAAAATTTATTGGATTTCTCTAACAATTGTTTCGGTTATTACAACCATTTTCAAAGAGTTACTTATCAACTAAAGGTACATTTCCAGGTAAATCTATTTATACTTAACCTATTGTAATTTCAAAAGGGGAAATTTCCAAATTCTATTTGGTCGTTAGTGATCGGAAGACCGTTTAATAAAGCTGTATTTATCTCGGTTATTTCAAGGAGATTAAGACGTTTACCTTTATTCTGATAATGAAGCAAGTTTTCATACTCTTGGAATCAAGTGAATGGTTGAACGTAATACAATGGTTTGCGATCCCTGTACATTTTTTACCATTTTTTATTGATCTTTCATGCTCTTCAATTCGCTAGGCCTCAAATAATAACCTTAAAACACAAATGATCTTTATTAGCGGATATAGGAGATAGGTGTAGTTTTTTTTAATTTATTGCATATCTTATAAGATAGATATGTTTGGTACATAATTTAAGTAACAGAATTTTTTATTATTACTGTTGTAGTAGAAATTGCCCCACATTATTTTCCGAATTAAAATCATATCAATTAATAGTCATGAACCCTAATCCACCCATTTTGTATAGCCTTCCAAAAATCCACAAAAAAGATTACCCCATGCGTCCTATTGTATCCTATCTTAATGCACCTGCGTATAAGCTTTGTAAAATACTATCCAATTCTCTACCTGACCTTATTAACTTTCATTTCAAATTCGCCATTAAAAATTCCTTACAACTAATTAACGAAATAAAAAAATTAAAGTTGCCTACTAACGGTGTCCTTTTATCCTTCGATGTAGTTAATTTATTTCCTTCCATTCCTACAGCCGAACTTCTTAAAATTCTTGAATAACACTGTCAAATTTTAAAGTTAAGTAATCCGCCGCAAGAAGAGATTCTATTGGCCGTCTCTACATGTATTAAACAAACTTATTTTAATTTCAACGATAAAATATATCACCAATCTGACGGTTTGCCAATGGGAAGTCCCTTATCACCATTACTTAGCGAAATATTTTTATCAGATTTAGAAAACAAAATTTTTTCCTCAAAAAATCCATTAACTAAACATGTATTTCACTGGGCGAGATACGTTGATGATGTCTTTTGCATTTGGACTGGTAAAAAAGAAGAAATTGTTTCGTTCCAAAAACTTTATTAATTCCTTTTATACCAACATGAAATTCACCGTAGAATTAGAAATTAACAATTCTTTAAATTCTTTTATATCGGACAAACTGGTAGAGCCCTTAAAAAACGAATTGAAGAGCATGAAAGATCAATAAAAAATGGTAAAAAATGTACGGGGATCGCAAACCATTGTACTACGTTCAACCATTCACTTGATTCCAAGAATGTAAACTTGCTTCATTATCAGAATAAAGGTAAACGTCTTAATCTCCTTGAAATAGCCGAGATAAATACAGCTTTATTAAATGGTCTTCCGATCACTAACGACCAAATAGAATTTGGAAATTCCCCCCTTTTGAAATTACAATAGGTTAAGTATAAATAGATTTACCTGGAAATGTACCTTTTGTTGATAAGTAACTCTTTGAAAATGGTTGTAATAACCGAAACAATTGTTAGAGAAATCCAATAAATTTTTTTGTGAAACAATTACCAAGTGCTTTTTACTTTTTAACTATTAAAATGTTTCACCAAGAGATTAGCGAAAATTCATTTTCTACTAACAAACATTATTATGTATTATGGGATGTGGAAAATGTTAAGTATGTAGTAGTTAGGGATGTTATTGTAGATGAGATAAATTTTCTAGTATCTAGGCCAGATTAAATCTGGGAGGGAGTTTCAGTGAAAACTGTAGTTTCTGATCTGTCAAAATCAGTAATAATAAAAGAAAGGAAAAATAAGACCCATACTTCTGACTTGTAAAAATCAGTAATTAGAAAAGGAAGGAAAAATAAAACTGATATTTAGTAGACTGCAGGTTTGAATTTTCAAAAAAAAATGATGAATTCGAAAACCCTTTAAAGTATAAAACTCGTCTAGTTGCCAAAGGTTTTAGTGAAAAATACCTAGTAGATTATAATGAAACTTTTGCGTCAGTGGCAAAATATTCAAGTTTTAAATTAATATTTGCCTTTGCAAATTAATTCCAATTACTAATTTATCATACAGATGTAAAAATAGCTTTCTTAAACGGAGAGTTAAAAGAGGGTAATTTATGTGAGAGTACCTGAGGGTGTAATAAGTGAATACAATCAGGTTTGTAAACTAAATAAAGCATTACATGGTTCAAAACAAGCCGCAAGATTCTGGTTTGAAGTGTTTGAAGAAATTCTCATAAAGAAAGGATTACGTAGTTCCTCAGTTGATCGTTGTATTTACCTATATTCTAAACAGAGGTGATATTTCTAAAAATATTTATTTTGTACTGTATGTCGATGATCTTGTATCGAAACAATGAATAGTTTTAGACATTATTTAATGAATAAATTTCTATGGTACATAACTAATAACTACACTTTTTCTAAGCATCGAAATTACAAAATATAATGATAAAATAACTTTAGATTAAAGTGCATACATTAAAACAGTTTTAAATAAATTTAATATGAGTGATTATAAAGCAGAAAACAAATTCAATAATGAATCCTTAAAGTCTGAAGATAAAAATGATGCACCATGTAGAAATCTTATTGGATGTTTAATGTATTTAATGGTATGTGCAAGGCCAGATTTAATTATAACCGTGAAAATTGTGAGTAGATTTATGAATATAAATAATAAAGAACTTTGGAAATGTCTGAAACGAGTACTTAGGTATTTCAAAAGGTTCAATTATTTATCAAATTAACATATGTAAGAGTAAATTATAATAACATTTTAGTTGGTTAGGTTGATTCCGATGGAGGAGGAAATGATATTTCTGATAGAAAAAGTACAACAGGTTATTTGTTCAAATTATTCGAAATAAGTACAAAATGCTAGAACATAAAACGACAAACGTCTGTAGCAGCTTTATCTAAGAGGCTAACCATACGAGGGTGGATCAAATATTAACGAGCCTTTTTAAATTGCGCGCCGGATTCAACAACTTCAAGGCGCATCCGGGTGTTACGAAATTGAAGTCGGTATATTAGGTGGAACGGAAACGACGTGTCATTTTGCTGCGTTCTCTTGGTTAATAGCTATCACAATAAGTGAGAAAGAGATGCATAGCAACGTAGCGCAACGAATTATTATCAAGTTTATTATACGTGAAACCGTGAAACCATCTGAAATTTTGCACAGATTGCAAGCACAATTCGAAAATGAAACGCTTTCGATTCGACTTGTAAAAGTTTGGTGCAAAGAATTTAACGATGGGCGTAATCGTGTCGAAAATGCAAATCGCCGAAAAAGGAGGACGAGTCACGAATGGGGTGACGTGTTATTCTTACAGGATAACGCTAGGCCTCATACCACAGCTTTAACGAAGGCCCAAATCGGTGGAATGCACTGGACTCAGCTGGAACACCATCCATATAGCCCCCATCTACCCCCTTGTGATTTACACATGTTTGAGCCCCTCAAACAATCACTAGGAAGCGAACGGTTTCAGACCGATGAACAGGTAGAGACGTTTGTGCGCAACTGGATAGACACCCGCACTGTTTCTTTTTTATGAAAACGGAATGATCAAACTACTAATGCGTTGAGAAAAATTTTTAGACAAACAAGGGATATATGTCGAAAAATAGAGAAGTTTGTGTTTTTGTGAAACTTTTCAAAATAAATTTTTTATGATCAAAGACTCGTGTATATTTGATCCATCTTGCTATATGGATCTTTTTGAAGCAGTTAATGAAGCATTGTGGCTTAAATCGTTAGATGTTAGTATCATAATAGAAATTAAAGATCCAATTACAATTTATGAAGATAATAACGATTGTATTAGCATTACAAACAATCCAACGAGTCATAAAAGATATAAGATAAGCATATCGACACCAAATATCATTTCTCCAGGGAACAAATTAGACAAAAGATAATAACGTTAAAAGACAAGACATTCAACAGAAGAGCAGTTGGCAGATCCACTAACAAAACCACTTCCAGGAACCCGATTTATTGAATTGAGAACAATGATGGCTTGTGTGTGTGGTGTGTGATGTGTGATTTTATTAGAAATTCAAATAACGATTAGTTATAGATATACCTGCATATAATGTTTATTCAAAATAGGAACGGTACGATCATGGAAGTTAAATGGAAGTTTCAATGAGCTGGCTCGTTAAAACAAGGGAAGTCATGTTTAATCGATTGATAATTAATAAAAGTGGATATCCTCAAATTTTGTTAGAGAGTTTGTTTGTTTAAGAGTCACTGATAATATAATACAATTGAGATTGGAGGGATTGAATGAAGGCATGTGGTACCTGCTTATCTTTCGACAACGGCCATACCACGTTGAAAACACCAGTTCTCGTCCGATCACTGAAGTTAAGCAACATCGGGCGCGGTTAGTACTTGGATGGGTGACCGCTTGGGAACACCGCGTGCTGTTGTCATGTTTTTTCTCGTTTCATTTTTATTTTCTTACATTTTTCTTTCGTTACTATGCAATTGCATTACATTACCACTTACGTGACGCCACGTTCCTTGAATATTTTATTATCATTTCACATGGATTGTTTACGAATCCACAACTCTGTCCCGTTCACCTTCACTGCCCATTAAACAATTTTGTTTTAAGTTCATGCCTTCATGCCATTGCTTAAAGAATAGGTAAAATTATAAAAAATAATAATTTCACCAGTATTTCCAAAACAAATAATAACCTTAAAACACAAATGATAAATTATAAAATATATAAACAATGTGTACGTCTGCGGTCCAATCACTCCGTCTGTAATAAACAACAAACATTATAGTTAAAAAGTAAAAAACACTTGGTAATTGTTTCACAAAAAAATTTATTGGATTTCTCTAACAATTGTTTCGGTTATTACAACCATTTTCAAAGAGTTACTTATCAACTAAAGGTACATTTCCAGGTAAATCTATTTATACTTAACCTATTGTAATTTCAAAAGGGGAAATTTCCAAATTCTATTTGGTCGTTAGTGATCGGAAGACCGTTTAATAAAGCTGTATTTATCTCGGTTATTTCAAGGAGATTAAGACGTTTACCTTTATTCTGATAATGAAGCAAGTTTTCATACTCTTGGAATCAAGTGAATGGTTGAACGTAATACAATGGTTTGCGATCCCTGTACATTTTTTACCATTTTTTATTGATCTTTCATGCTCTTCAATTCGCTAGGCCTCAAATAATAACCTTAAAACACAAATGATCTTTATTAGCGGATATAGGAGATAGGTTTAGTTTTTTTTAATTTATTGCATATCTTATAAGATAGATATGTTTGGTACATAATTTAAGTAACAGAATTTTTTATTATTACTGTTGTAGTAGAAATTGCCCCACATTATTTTCCGAATTAAAATCATATCAATTAATAGTCATGAACCCTAATCCACCCATTTTGTATAGCCTTCCAAAAATCCACAAAAAAGATTACCCCATACGTCCTATTGTATCCTATCTTAATGCACCTGCGTATAAGCTTTGTAAAATACTATCCAATTCTCTACCCGACCTTATTAACTTTCATTTCAAATTCGCCATTAAAGATTCCTTACAACTAATTAACGAAATAAAAAAATTAAAGTTGCCTACTAACGGTGTCCTTTTATCCTTCGATGTAGTTAATTTATTTCCTTCCATTCCTACAGCCGAACTTCTTAAAATTCTTGAATAACACTGTCAAATTTTAAAGTTAAGTAATCCGCCGCAAGAAGAGATTCTATTGGCCGTCTCTACATGTATTAAACAAACTTATTTTAATTTCAACGATAAAATATATCACCAATCTGACGGTTTGCCAATGGGAAGTCCCTTATCACCATTACTTAGCGAAATATTTTTATCAGATTTAGAAAACAAAATTTTTTCCTCAAAAAATCCATTAACTAAACATGTATTTCACTGGGCGAGATACGTTGATGATGTCTTTTGCATTTGGACTGGTAAAAAAGAAGAAATTGTTTCGTTCCAAAAACTTTATTAATTCCTTCTATACCAACATGAAATTCACCGTAGAATTAGAAATTAACAATTCTTTAAATTCTTTTATATCGGACAAACTGGTAGAGCCCTTAAAAAACGAATTGAAGAGCATGAAAGATCAATAAAAAATGGTAAAAATGTACGGGGATCGCAAACCATTGTACTACGTTCAACCATTCACTTGATTCCAAGAATGTAAACTTGCTTCATTATCAGAATAAAGGTAAACGTCTTAATCTCCTTGAAATAGCCGAGATAAATACAGCTTTATTAAATGGTCTTCCGATCACTAACGACCAAATAGAATTTGGAAATTCCCCCCTTTTGAAATTACAATAGGTTAAGTATAAATAGATTTACCTGGAAATGTACCTTTTGTTGATAAGTAACTCTTTGAAAATGGTTGTAATAACCGAAACAATTGTTAGAGAAATCCAATAAATTTTTTTGTGAAACAATTACCAAGTGCTTTTTACTTTTTAACTATTAAAATGTTTCACCAAGAGATTAGCGAAAATTCATTTTCTACTAACAAACATTATTATGTATTATGGGATGTGGAAAATGTTAAGTATGTAGTAGTTAGGGATGTTATTGTAGATGAGATAAATTTTCTAGTATCTAGGCCAGATTAAATCTGGGAGGGGGTTTCAGTGAAAACTGATGTTTCTGATCTGTCAAAATCAGTAATAATAAAAGAAAGGAAAAATAAGACCCATACTTCTGACTTGTAAAAATCAGTAATTAGAAAAGGAAGGAAAAATAAAACTGATATTTAGTAGACTGCAGGTTTGAATTTTCAAAAAAAATGATGAATTCGAAAACCCTTTAAAGTATAAAACTCGTCTAGTTGCCAAAGGTTTTAGTGAAAAATACCTAGTAGATTATAATGAAACTTTTGCGTCAGTGGCAAAATATTCAAGTTTTAAATTAATATTTGCCTTTGCAAATTAATTCCAATTACTAATTTATCATACAGATGTAAAAATAGCTTTCTTAAACGGAGAGTTAAAAGAGGGTAATTTATGTGAGAGTACCTGAGGGTGTAATAAGTGAATACAATCAGGTTTGTAAACTAAATAAAGCATTACATGGTTCAAAACAAGCCGCAAGATTCTGGTTTGAAGTGTTTGAAGAAATTCTCATAAAGAAAGGATTACGTAGTTCCTCAGTTGATCGTTGTATTTACCTATATTCTAAACAGAGGTGATATTTCTAAAAATATTTATTTTGTACTGTATGTCGATGATCTTGTATCGAAACAATGAATAGTTTTAGACATTATTTAATGAATAAATTTCTATGGTACATAACTAATAACTACACTTTTTCTAAGCATCGAAATTACAAAATATAATGATAAAATAACTTTAGATTAAAGTGCATACATTAAAACAGTTTTAAATAAATTTAATATGAGTGATTATAAAGCAGAAAACAAATTCAATAATGAATCCTTAAAGTCTGAAGATAAAAATGATGCACCATGTAGAAATCTTATTGGATGTTTAATGTATTTAATGGTATGTGCAAGGCCAGATTTAATTATAACCGTGAAAATTGTGAGTAGATTTATGAATATAAATAATAAGGAACTTTGGAAATGTCTGAAACGAGTACTTAGGTATTTCAAAAGGTTAAATTATTCTCAAATTAACATATGTAAGAGTAAATTATAATAACATTTTAGTTGGTTAGGTTGATTCCGATGGAGGAGGAAATGATATTTCTGATAGAAAAAGTACAACAGGTTATTTGTTCAAATTATTCGAAATAAGTACAAAATGCTAGAACATAAAACGACAAACGTCTGTAGCAGCTTTATCTAAGAGGCTAACCATACGAGGGTGGATCAAATATTAACGAGCCTTTTTAAATTGCGCGCCGGATTCAACAACTTCAAGGCGCATCCGGGTGTTAGGAAATTGAAGTCGGTATATTAGGTGGAACGGAAACGACGTGTCATTTTGCTGCGTTCTCTTGGTTAATAGCTATCACAATAAGTGAGAAAGAGATGCATAGCAACGTAGCGCAACGAATTATTATCAAGTTTATTATACGTGAAACCGTGAAACCATCTGAAATTTTGCACAGATTGCAAGCACAATTCGAAAATGAAACGCTTTCGATTCGACTTGTAAAAGTTTGGTGCAAAGAATTTAACGATGGGCGTAATCGTGTCGAAAATGCAAATCGCCGAAAAAGGAGGACGAGTCACGAATGGGGTGACGTGTTATTCTTACAGGATAACGCTAGGCCTCATACCACAGCTTTAACGAAGGCCCAAATCGGTGGAATGCACTGGACTCAGCTGGAACACCATCCATATAGCCCCCATCTACCCCCTTGTGATTTACACATGTTTGAGCCCCTCAAACAATCACTAGGAAGCGAACGGTTTCAGACCGATGAACAGGTAGAGACGTTTGTGCGCAACTGGATAGACACCCGCACTGTTTCTTTTTTATGAAAACGGAATGATCAAACTACTAATGCGTTGAGAAAAATTTTTAGACAAACAAGGGGTATATGTCGAAAAATAGAGAAGTTTGTGTTTTTGTGAAACTTTTCAAAATAAATGTTTTATGATCAAAGACTCGTGTATATTTGATCCATCTTGCTATATGGATCTTTTTGAAGCAGTTAATGAAGCATTGTGGCTTAAATCGTTAGATGTTAGTATCATAATAGAAATTAAAGATCCAATTACAATTTATGAAGATAATAACGATTGTATTAGCATTACAAACAATCCAACGAGTCATAAAAGATATAAGATAAGCATATCGACACCAAATATCATTTCTCCAGGGAACAAATTAGACAAAAGATAATAACGTTAAAAGACAAGACATTCAACAGAAGAGCAGTTGGCAGATCCACTAACAAAACCACTTCCAGGAACCCGATTTATTGAATTGAGAACAATGATGGCTTGTGTGTGTGGTGTGTGATGTGTGATTTTATTAGAAATTCAAATAACGATTAGTTATAGATATACCTGCATATAATGTTTATTCAAAATAGGAACGGTACGATCATGGAAGTTAAATGGAAGTTTCAATGAGCTGGCTCGTTAAAACAAGGGAAGTCATGTTTAATCGATTGATAATTAATAAAAGTGGATATCCTCAAATTTTGTTAGAGAGTTTGTTTGTTTAAGAGTCACTGATAATATAATACAATTGAGATTGGAGGGATTGAATGAAGGCATGTGGTACCTGCTTATCTTTCGACAACGGCCATACCACGTTGAAAACACCAGTTCTCGTCCGATCACTGAAGTTAAGCAACATCGGGCGCGGTTAGTACTTGGATGGGTGACCGCTTGGGAACACCGCGTGCTGTTGTCATGTTTTTTCTCGTTTCATTTTTATTTTCTTACATTTTTCTTTCGTTACTATGCAATTGCATTACATTACCACTTACGTGACACCACGTTCCTTGAATATTTTATTATCATTTCACATGGATTGTTTACGAATCCACAACTCTGTCCCGTTCACCTTCACTGCCCATTAAACAATTTTGTTTTAAGTTCATGCCTTCATGCCATTGCTTAAAGAATAGGTAAAATTATAAAAAATAATAATTTCACCAGTATTTCCAAAACAAATAATAACCTTAAAACACAAATGATAAATTATAAAATATATAAACAATGTGTACGTCTGCGGTCCAATCACTCCGTCTGTAATAAACAACAAACATTATAGTTAAAAAGTAAAAAACACTTGGTAATTGTTTCACAAAAAAATTTATTGGATTTCTCTAACAATTGTTTCGGTTATTACAACCATTTTCAAAGAGTTACTTATCAACTAAAGGTACATTTCCAGGTAAATCTATTTATACTTAACCTATTGTAATTTCAAAAGGGGAAATTTCCAAATTCTATTTGGTCGTTAGTGATCGGAAGACCGTTTAATAAAGCTGTATTTATCTCGGTTATTTCAAGGAGATTAAGACGTTTACCTTTATTCTGATAATGAAGCAAGTTTTCATACTCTTGGAATCAAGTGAATGGTTGAACGTAATACAATGGTTTGCGATCCCTGTACATTTTTTACCATTTTTTATTGATCTTTCATGCTCTTCAATTCGCTAGGCCTCAAATAATAACCTTAAAACACAAATGATCTTTATTAGCGGATATAGGAGATAGGTTTAGTTTTTTTTAATTTATTGCATATCTTATAAGATAGATATGTTTGGTACATAATTTAAGTAACAGAATTTTTTATTATTACTGTTGTAGTAGAAATTGCCCCACATTATTTTCCGAATTAAAATCATATCAATTAATAGTCATGAACCCTAATCCACCCATTTTGTATAGCCTTCCAAAAATCCACAAAAAAGATTACCCCATGCGTCCTATTGTATCCTATCTTAATGCACCTGCATATAAGCTTTGTAAAATACTATCCAATTCTCTACCCGACCTTATTAACTTTCATTTCAAATTCGCCATTAAAGATTCCTTACAACTAATTAACGAAATAAAAAAATTAAAGTTGCCTACTAACGGTGTCCTTTTATCCTTCGATGTAGTTAATTTATTTCCTTCCATTCCTACAGCCGAACTTCTTAAAATTCTTGAATAACACTGTCAAATTTTAAAGTTAAGTAATCCGCCGCAAGAAGAGATTCTATTGGCCGTCTCTACATGTATTAAACAAACTTATTTTAATTTCAACGATAAAATATATCACCAATCTGACGGTTTGCCAATGGGAAGTCCCTTATCACCATTACTTAGCGAAATATTTTTATCAGATTTAGAAAACAAAATTTTTTCCTCAAAAAATCCATTAACTAAACATGTATTTCACTGGGCGAGATACGTTGATGATGTCTTTTGCATTTGGACTGGTAAAAAAGAAGAAATTGTTTCGTTCCAAAAACTTTATTAATTCCTTCTATACCAACATGAAATTCACCGTAGAATTAGAAATTAACAATTCTTTAAATTCTTTTATATCGGACAAACTGGTAGAGCCCTTAAAAAACGAATTGAAGAGCATGAAAGATCAATAAAAAATGGTAAAAATGTACGGGGATCGCAAACCATTGTACTACGTTCAACCATTCACTTGATTCCAAGAATGTAAACTTGCTTCATTATCAGAATAAAGGTAAACGTCTTAATCTCCTTGAAATAGCCGAGATAAATACAGCTTTATTAAATGGTCTTCCGATCACTAACGACCAAATAGAATTTGGAAATTCCCCCCTTTTGAAATTACAATAGGTTAAGTATAAATAGATTTACCTGGAAATGTACCTTTTGTTGATAAGTAACTCTTTGAAAATGGTTGTAATAACCGAAACAATTGTTAGAGAAATCCAATAAATTTTTTTGTGAAACAATTACCAAGTGCTTTTTACTTTTTAACTATTAAAATGTTTCACCAAGAGATTAGCGAAAATTCATTTTCTACTAACAAACATTATTATGTATTATGGGATGTGGAAAATGTTAAGTATGTAGTAGTTAGGGATGTTATTGTAGATGAGATAAATTTTCTAGTATCTAGGCCAGATTAAATCTGGGAGGGAGTTTCAGTGAAAACTGTAGTTTCTGATCTGTCAAAATCAGTAATAATAAAAGAAAGGAAAAATAAGACCCATACTTCTGACTTGTAAAAATCAGTAATTAGAAAAGGAAGGAAAAATAAAACTGATATTTAGTAGACTGCAGGTTTGAATTTTCAAAAAAAAATGATGAATTCGAAAACCCTTTAAAGTATAAAACTCGTCTAGTTGCCAAAGGTTTTAGTGAAAAATACCTAGTAGATTATAATGAAACTTTTGCGTCAGTGGCAAAATATTCAAGTTTTAAATTAATATTTGCCTTTGCAAATTAATTCCAATTACTAATTTATCATACAGATGTAAAAATAGCTTTCTTAAACGGAGAGTTAAAAGAGGGTAATTTATGTGAGAGTACCTGAGGGTGTAATAAGTGAATACAATCAGGTTTGTAAACTAAATAAAGCATTACATGGTTCAAAACAAGCCGCAAGATTCTGGTTTGAAGTGTTTGAAGAAATTCTCATAAAGAAAGGATTACGTAGTTCCTCAGTTGATCGTTGTATTTACCTATATTCTAAACAGAGGTGATATTTCTAAAAATATTTATTTTGTACTGTATGTCGATGATCTTGTATCGAAACAATGAATAGTTTTAGACATTATTTAATGAATAAATTTCTATGGTACATAACTAATAACTACACTTTTTCTAAGCATCGAAATTACAAAATATAATGATAAAATAACTTTAGATTAAAGTGCATACATTAAAACAGTTTTAAATAAATTTAATATGAGTGATTATAAAGCAGAAAACAAATTCAATAATGAATCCTTAAAGTCTGAAGATAAAAATGATGCACCATGTAGAAATCTTATTGGATGTTTAATGTATTTAATGGTATGTGCAAGGCCAGATTTAATTATAACCGTGAAAATTGTGAGTAGATTTATGAATATAAATAATAAGGAACTTTGGAAATGTCTGAAACGAGTACTTAGGTATTTCAAAAGGTTAAATTATTCTCAAATTAACATATGTAAGAGTAAATTATAATAACATTTTAGTTGGTTAGGTTGATTCCGATGGAGGAGGAAATGATATTTCTGATAGAAAAAGTACAACAGGTTATTTGTTCAAATTATTCGAAATAAGTACAAAATGCTAGAACATAAAACGACAAACGTCTGTAGCAGCTTTATCTAAGAGGCTAACCATACGAGGGTGGATCAAATATTAACGAGCCTTTTTAAATTGCGCGCCGGATTCAACAACTTCAAGGCGCATCCGGGTGTTAGGAAATTGAAGTCGGTATATTAGGTGGAACGGAAACGACGTGTCATTTTGCTGCGTTCTCTTGGTTAATAGCTATCACAATAAGTGAGAAAGAGATGCATAGCAACGTAGCGCAACGAATTATTATCAAGTTTATTATACGTGAAACCGTGAAACCATCTGAAATTTTGCACAGATTGCAAGCACAATTCGAAAATGAAACGCTTTCGATTCGACTTGTAAAAGTTTGGTGCAAAGAATTTAACGATGGGCGTAATCGTGTCGAAAATGCAAATCGCCGAAAAAGGAGGACGAGTCACGAATGGGGTGACGTGTTATTCTTACAGGATAACGCTAGGCCTCATACCACAGCTTTAACGAAGGCCCAAATCGGTGGAATGCACTGGACTCAGCTGGAACACCATCCATATAGCCCCCATCTACCCCCTTGTGATTTACACATGTTTGAGCCCCTCAAACAATCACTAGGAAGCGAACGGTTTCAGACCGATGAACAGGTAGAGACGTTTGTGCGCAACTGGATAGACACCCGCACTGTTTCTTTTTTATGAAAACGGAATGATCAAACTACTAATGCGTTGAGAAAAATTTTTAGACAAACAAGGGGTATATGTCGAAAAATAGAGAAGTTTGTGTTTTTGTGAAACTTTTCAAAATAAATGTTTTATGATCAAAGACTCGTGTATATTTGATCCATCTTGCTATATGGATCTTTTTGAAGCAGTTAATGAAGCATTGTGGCTTAAATCGTTAGATGTTAGTATCATAATAGAAATTAAAGATCCAATTACAATTTATGAAGATAATAACGATTGTATTAGCATTACAAACAATCCAACGAGTCATAAAAGATATAAGATAAGCATATCGACACCAAATATCATTTCTCCAGGGAACAAATTAGACAAAAGATAATAACGTTAAAAGACAAGACATTCAACAGAAGAGCAGTTGGCAGATCCACTAACAAAACCACTTCCAGGAACCCGATTTATTGAATTGAGAACAATGATGGCTTGTGTGTGTGGTGTGTGATGTGTGATTTTATTAGAAATTCAAATAACGATTAGTTATAGATATACCTGCATATAATGTTTATTCAAAATAGGAACGGTACGATCATGGAAGTTAAATGGAAGTTTCAATGAGCTGGCTCGTTAAAACAAGGGAAGTCATGTTTAATCGATTGATAATTAATAAAAGTGGATATCCTCAAATTTTGTTAGAGAGTTTGTTTGTTTAAGAGTCACTGATAATATAATACAATTGAGATTGGAGGGATTGAATGAAGGCATGTGGTACCTGCTTATCTTTCGACAACGGCCATACCACGTTGAAAACACCAGTTCTCGTCCGATCACTGAAGTTAAGCAACATCGGGCGCGGTTAGTACTTGGATGGGTGACCGCTTGGGAACACCGCGTGCTGTTGTCATGTTTTTTCTCGTTTCATTTTTATTTTCTTACATTTTTCTTTCGTTACTATGCAATTGCATTACATTACCACTTACGTGACACCACGTTCCTTGAATATTTTATTATCATTTCACATGGATTGTTTACGAATCCACAACTCTGTCCCGTTCACCTTCACTGCCCATTAAACAATTTTGTTTTAAGTTCATGCCTTCATGCCATTGCTTAAAGAATAGGTAAAATTATAAAAAATAATAATTTCACCAGTATTTCCAAAACAAATAATAACCTTAAAACACAAATGATAAATTATAAAATATATAAACAATGTGTACGTCTGCGGTCCAATCACTCCGTCTGTAATAAACAACAAACATTATAGTTAAAAAGTAAAAAACACTTGGTAATTGTTTCACAAAAAAATTTATTGGATTTCTCTAACAATTGTTTCGGTTATTACAACCATTTTCAAAGAGTTACTTATCAACTAAAGGTACATTTCCAGGTAAATCTATTTATACTTAACCTATTGTAATTTCAAAAGGGGAAATTTCCAAATTCTATTTGGTCGTTAGTGATCGGAAGACCGTTTAATAAAGCTGTATTTATCTCGGTTATTTCAAGGAGATTAAGACGTTTACCTTTATTCTGATAATGAAGCAAGTTTTCATACTCTTGGAATCAAGTGAATGGTTGAACGTAATACAATGGTTTGCGATCCCTGTACATTTTTTACCATTTTTTATTGATCTTTCATGCTCTTCAATTCGCTAGGCCTCAAATAATAACCTTAAAACACAAATGATCTTTATTAGCGGATATAGGAGATAGGTTTAGTTTTTTTTAATTTATTGCATATCTTATAAGATAGATATGTTTGGTACATAATTTAAGTAACAGAATTTTTTATTATTACTGTTGTAGTAGAAATTGCCCCACATTATTTTCCGAATTAAAATCATATCAATTAATAGTCATGAACCCTAATCCACCCATTTTGTATAGCCTTCCAAAAATCCACAAAAAAGATTACCCCATGCGTCCTATTGTATCCTATCTTAATGCACCTGCATATAAGCTTTGTAAAATACTATCCAATTCTCTACCCGACCTTATTAACTTTCATTTCAAATTCGCCATTAAAGATTCCTTACAACTAATTAACGAAATAAAAAAATTAAAGTTGCCTACTAACGGTGTCCTTTTATCCTTCGATGTAGTTAATTTATTTCCTTCCATTCCTACAGCCGAACTTCTTAAAATTCTTGAATAACACTGTCAAATTTTAAAGTTAAGTAATCCGCCGCAAGAAGAGATTCTATTGGCCGTCTCTACATGTATTAAACAAACTTATTTTAATTTCAACGATAAAATATATCACCAATCTGACGGTTTGCCAATGGGAAGTCCCTTATCACCATTACTTAGCGAAATATTTTTATCAGATTTAGAAAACAAAATTTTTTCCTCAAAAAATCCATTAACTAAACATGTATTTCACTGGGCGAGATACGTTGATGATGTCTTTTGCATTTGGACTGGTAAAAAAGAAGAAATTGTTTCGTTCCAAAAACTTTATTAATTCCTTCTATACCAACATGAAATTCACCGTAGAATTAGAAATTAACAATTCTTTAAATTCTTTTATATCGGACAAACTGGTAGAGCCCTTAAAAAACGAATTGAAGAGCATGAAAGATCAATAAAAAATGGTAAAAATGTACGGGGATCGCAAACCATTGTACTACGTTCAACCATTCACTTGATTCCAAGAATGTAAACTTGCTTCATTATCAGAATAAAGGTAAACGTCTTAATCTCCTTGAAATAGCCGAGATAAATACAGCTTTATTAAATGGTCTTCCGATCACTAACGACCAAATAGAATTTGGAAATTCCCCCCTTTTGAAATTACAATAGGTTAAGTATAAATAGATTTACCTGGAAATGTACCTTTTGTTGATAAGTAACTCTTTGAAAATGGTTGTAATAACCGAAACAATTGTTAGAGAAATCCAATAAATTTTTTTGTGAAACAATTACCAAGTGCTTTTTACTTTTTAACTATTAAAATGTTTCACCAAGAGATTAGCGAAAATTCATTTTCTACTAACAAACATTATTATGTATTATGGGATGTGGAAAATGTTAAGTATGTAGTAGTTAGGGATGTTATTGTAGATGAGATAAATTTTCTAGTATCTAGGCCAGATTAAATCTGGGAGGGGGTTTCAGTGAAAACTGATGTTTCTGATCTGTCAAAATCAGTAATAATAAAAGAAAGGAAAAATAAGACCCATACTTCTGACTTGTAAAAATCAGTAATTAGAAAAGGAAGGAAAAATAAAACTGATATTTAGTAGACTGCAGGTTTGAATTTTCAAAAAAAATGATGAATTCGAAAACCCTTTAAAGTATAAAACTCGTCTAGTTGCCAAAGGTTTTAGTGAAAAATACCTAGTAGATTATAATGAAACTTTTGCGTCAGTGGCAAAATATTCAAGTGTTAAATTAATATTTGCCTTTGCAAATTAATTCCAATTACTAATTTATCATACAGATGTAAAAATAGCTTTCTTAAACGGAGAGTTAAAAGAGGGTAATTTATGTGAGAGTACCTGAGGGTGTAATAAGTGAATACAATCAGGTTTGTAAACTAAATAAAGCATTACATGGTTCAAAACAAGCCGCAAGATTCTGGTTTGAAGTGTTTGAAGAAATTCTCATAAAGAAAGGATTACGTAGTTCCTCAGTTGATCGTTGTATTTACCTATATTCTAAACAGAGGTGATATTTCTAAAAATATTTATTTTGTACTGTATGTCGATGATCTTGTATCGAAACAATGAATAGTTTTAGACATTATTTAATGAATAAATTTCTATGGTACATAACTAATAACTACACTTTTTCTAAGCATCGAAATTACAAAATATAATGATAAAATAACTTTAGATTAAAGTGCATACATTAAAACAGTTTTAAATAAATTTAATATGAGTGATTATAAAGCAGAAAACAAATTCAATAATGAATCCTTAAAGTCTGAAGATAAAAATGATGCACCATGTAGAAATCTTATTGGATGTTTAATGTATTTAATGGTATGTGCAAGGCCAGATTTAATTATAACCGTGAAAATTGTGAGTAGATTTATGAATATAAATAATAAGGAACTTTGGAAATGTCTGAAACGAGTACTTAGGTATTTCAGAAGGTTCAATTATTCTCAAATTAACATATGTAAGAGTAAATTATAATAACATTTTAGTTGGTTAGGTTGATTCCGATGGAGGAGGAAATGATATTTCTGATAGAAAAAGTACAACAGGTTATTTGTTCAAATTATTCGAAATAAGTACAAAATGCTAGAACATAAAACGACAAACGTCTGTAGCAGCTTTATCTAAGAGGCTAACCATACGAGGGTGGATCAAATATTAACGAGCCTTTTTAAATTGCGCGCCGGATTCAACAACTTCAAGGCGCATCCGGGTGTTAGGAAATTGAAGTCGGTATATTAGGTGGAACGGAAACGACGTGTCATTTTGCTGCGTTCTCTTGGTTAATAGCTATCACAATAAGTGAGAAAGAGATGCATAGCAACGTAGCGCAACGAATTATTATCAAGTTTATTATACGTGAAACCGTGAAACCATCTGAAATTTTGCACAGATTGCAAGCACAATTCGAAAATGAAACGCTTTCGATTCGACTTGTAAAAGTTTGGTGCAAAGAATTTAACGATGGGCGTAATCGTGTCGAAAATGCAAATCGCCGAAAAAGGAGGACGAGTCACGTATGGGGTGACGTGTTATTCTTACAGGATAACGCTAGGCCTCATACCACAGCTTTAACGAAGGCCCAAATCGGTGGAATGCACTGGACTCAGCTGGAACACCATCCATATAGCCCCCATCTACCCCCTTGTGATTTACACTAGTTTGAGCCCCTCAAACAATCACTAGGAAGCGAACGGTTTCAGACCGATGAACAGGTAGAGACGTTTGTGCGCAACTGGATAGACACCCGCACTGTTTCTTTTTTATGAAAACGGAATGATCAAACTACTAATGCGTTGAGAAAAATTTTTAGACAAACAAGGGGTATATGTCGAAAAATAGAGAAGTTTGTGTTTTTGTGAAACTTTTCAAAATAAATGTTTTATGATCAAAGACTCGTGTATATTTGATCCATCTTGCTATATGGATCTTTTTGAAGCAGTTAATGAAGCATTGTGGCTTAAATCGTTAGATGTTTGTATCATAATAGAAATTAAAGATCCAATTACAATTTATGAAGATAATAACGATTGTATTAGCATTACAAACAATCCAACGAGTCATAAAAGATATAAGATAAGCATATCGACACCAAATATCATTTCTCCAGGGAACAAATTAGACAAAAGATAATAACGTTAAAAGACAAGACATTCAACAGAAGAGCAGTTGGCAGATCCACTAACAAAACCACTTCCAGGAACCCGATTTATTGAATTGAGAACAATGATGGCTTGTGTGTGTGGTGTGTGATGTGTGATTTTATTAGAAATTCAAATAACGATTAGTTATAGATATACCTGCATATAATGTTTATTCAAAATAGGAACGGTACGATCATGGAAGTTAAATGGAAGTTTCAATGAGCTGGCTCGTTAAAACAAGGGAAGTCATGTTTAATCGATTGATAATTAATAAAAGTGGATATCCTCAAATTTTGTTAGAGAGTTTGTTTGTTTAAGAGTCACTGATAATATAATACAATTGAGATTGGAGGGATTGAATGAAGGCATGTGGTACCTGCTTATCTTTCGACAACGGCCATACCACGTTGAAAACACCAGTTCTCGTCCGATCACTGAAGTTAAGCAACATCGGGCGCGGTTAGTACTTGGATGGGTGACCGCTTGGGAACACCGCGTGCTGTTGTCATGTTTTTTCTCGTTTCATTTTTATTTTCTTACATTTTTCTTTCGTTACTATGCAATTGCATTACATTACCACTTACGTGACGCCACGTTCCTTGAATATTTTATTATCATTTCACATGGATTGTTTACGAATCCACAACTCTGTCCCGTTCACCTTCACTGCCCATTAAACAATTTTGTTTTAAGTTCATGCCTTCATGCCATTGCTTAAAGAATAGGTAAAATTATAAAAAATAATAATTTCACCAGTATTTCCAAAACAAATAATAACCTTAAAACACAAATGATAAATTATAAAATATATAAACAATGTGTACGTCTGCGGTCCAATCACTCCGTCTGTAATAAACAACAAACATTATAGTTAAAAAGTAAAAAACACTTGGTAATTGTTTCACAAAAAAATTTATTGGATTTCTCTAACAATTGTTTCGGTTATTACAACCATTTTCAAAGAGTTACTTATCAACTAAAGGTACATTTCCAGGTAAATCTATTTATACTTAACCTATTGTAATTTCAAAAGGGGAAATTTCCAAATTCTATTTGGTCGTTAGTGATCGGAAGACCGTTTAATAAAGCTGTATTTATCTCGGTTATTTCAAGGAGATTAAGACGTTTACCTTTATTCTGATAATGAAGCAAGTTTTCATACTCTTGGAATCAAGTGAATGGTTGAACGTAATACAATGGTTTGCGATCCCTGTACATTTTTTACCATTTTTTATTGATCTTTCATGCTCTTCAATTCGCTAGGCCTCAAATAATAACCTTAAAACACAAATGATCTTTATTAGCGGATATAGGAGATAGGTTTAGTTTTTTTTAAATTTATTGCATATCTTATAAGATATGTTTGGTACATAATTTAAGTAACAGAATTTTTTATTATTACTGTTGTAGTAGAAATTGCCCCACATTATTTTCCGAATTAAAATCATATCAATTAATAGTCATGAACCCTAATCCACCCATTTTGTATAGCCTTCCAAAAATCCACAAAAAAGATTACCCCATACGTCCTATTGTATCCTATCTTAATGCACCTGCGTATAAGCTTTGTAAAATACTATCCAATTCTCTACCTGACCTTATTAACTTTCATTTCAAATTCGCCATTAAAAATTCCTTACAACTAATTAACGAAATAAAAAAATTAAAGTTGCCTACTAACGGTGTCCTTTTATCCTTCGATGTAGTTAATTTATTTCCTTCCATTCCTACAGCCTAACTTCTTAAAATTCTTGAATAACACTGTCAAATTTTAAAGTTAAGTAATCCGCCGCAAGAAGAGATTCTATTGGCCGTCTCTACATGTATTAAACAAACTTATTTTAATTTCAACGATAAAATATATCACCAATCTGACGGTTTGCCAATGGGAAGTCCCTTATCACCATTACTTAGCGAAATATTTTTATCAGATTTAGAAAACAAAATTTTTTCCTCAAAAAATCCATTAACTAAACATGTATTTCACTGGGCGAGATACGTTGATGATGTCTTTTGCATTTGGACTGGTAAAAAAGAAGAAATTGTTTCGTTCCAAAAACTTTATTAATTCCTTTTATACCAACATGAAATTCACCGTAGAATTAGAAATTAACAATTCTTTAAATTCTTTTATATCGGACAAACTGGTAGAGCCCTTAAAAAACGAATTGAAGAGCATGAAAGATCAATAAAAAATGGTAAAAAATGTACGGGGATCGCAAACCATTGTACTACGTTCAACCATTCACTTGATTCCAAGAATGTAAACTTGCTTCATTATCAGAATAAAGGTAAACGTCTTAATCTCCTTGAAATAGCCGAGATAAATACAGCTTTATTAAATGGTCTTCCGATCACTAACGACCAAATAGAATTTGGAAATTCCCCCCTTTTGAAATTACAATAGGTTAAGTATAAATAGATTTACCTGGAAATGTACCTTTTGTTGATAAGTAACTCTTTGAAAATGGTTGTAATAACCGAAACAATTGTTAGAGAAATCCAATAAATTTTTTTGTGAAACAATTACCAAGTGCTTTTTACTTTTTAACTATTAAAATGTTTCACCAAGAGATTAGCGAAAATTCATTTTCTACTAACAAACATTATTATGTATTATGGGATGTGGAAAATGTTAAGTATGTAGTAGTTAGGGATGTTATTGTAGATGAGATAAATTTTCTAGTATCTAGGCCAGATTAAATCTGGGAGGGAGTTTCAGTGAAAACTGTAGTTTCTGATCTGTCAAAATCAGTAATAATAAAAGAAAGGAAAAATAAGACCCATACTTCTGACTTGTAAAAATCAGTAATTAGAAAAGGAAGGAAAAATAAAACTGATATTTAGTAGACTGCAGGTTTGAATTTTAAAAAAAAAATGATGAATTCGAAAACCCTTTAAAGTATAAAACTCGTCTAGTTGCCAAAGGTTTTAGTGAAAAATACCTAGTAGATTATAATGAAACTTTTGCGTCAGTGGCAAAATATTCAAGTTTTAAATTAATATTTGCCTTTGCAAATTAATTCCAATTACTAATTTATCATACAGATGTAAAAATAGCTTTCTTAAACGGAGAGTTAAAAGAGGGTAATTTATGTGAGAGTACCTGAGGGTGTAATAAGTGAATACAATCAGGTTTGTAAACTAAATAAAGCATTACATGGTTCAAAACAAGCCGCAAGATTCTGGTTTGAAGTGTTTGAAGAAATTCTCATAAAGAAAGGATTACGTAGTTCCTCAGTTGATCGTTGTATTTACCTATATTCTAAACAGAGGTGATATTTCTAAAAATATTTATTTTGTACTGTATGTCGATGATCTTGTATCGAAACAATGAATAGTTTTAGACATTATTTAATGAATAAATTTCTATGGTACATAACTAATAACTACACTTTTTCTAAGCATCGAAATTACAAAATATAATGATAAAATAACTTTAGATTAAAGTGCATACATTAAAACAGTTTTAAATAAATTTAATATGAGTGATTATAAAGCAGAAAACAAATTCAATAATGAATCCTTAAAGTCTGAAGATAAAAATGATGCACCATGTAGAAATCTTATTGGATGTTTAATGTATTTAATGGTATGTGCAAGGCCAGATTTAATTATAACCGTGAAAATTGTGAGTAGATTTATGAATATAAATAATAAAGAACTTTGGAAATGTCTGAAACGAGTACTTAGGTATTTCAAAAGGTTCAATTATTTATCAAATTAACATATGTAAGAGTAAATTATAATAACATTTTAGTTGGTTAGGTTGATTCCGATGGAGGAGGAAATGATATTTCTGATAGAAAAAGTACAACAGGTTATTTGTTCAAATTATTCGAAATAAGTACAAAATGCTAGAACATAAAACGACAAACGTCTGTAGCAGCTTTATCTAAGAGGCTAACCATACGAGGGTGGATCAAATATTAACGAGCCTTTTTAAATTGCGCGCCGGATTCAACAACTTCAAGGCGCATCCGGGTGTTACGAAATTGAAGTCGGTATATTAGGTGGAACGGAAACGACGTGTCATTTTGCTGCGTTCTCTTGGTTAATAGCTATCACAATAAGTGAGAAAGAGATGCATAGCAACGTAGCGCAACGAATTATTATCAAGTTTATTATACGTGAAACCGTGAAACCATCTGAAATTTTGCACAGATTGCAAGCACAATTCGAAAATGAAACGCTTTCGATTCGACTTGTAAAAGTTTGGTGCAAAGAATTTAACGATGGGCGTAATCGTGTCGAAAATGCAAATCGCCGAAAAAGGAGGACGAGTCACGAATGGGGTGACGTGTTATTCTTACAGGATAACGCTAGGCCTCATACCACAGCTTTAACGAAGGCCCAAATCGGTGGAATGCACTGGACTCAGCTGGAACACCATCCATATAGCCCCCATCTACCCCCTTGTGATTTACACATGTTTGAGCCCCTCAAACAATCACTAGGAAGCGAACGGTTTCAGACCGATGAACAGGTAGAGACGTTTGTGCGCAACTGGATAGACACCCGCACTGTTTCTTTTTTATGAAAACGGAATGATCAAACTACTAATGCGTTGAGAAAAATTTTTAGACAAACAAGGGGTATATGTCGAAAAATAGAGAAGTTTGTGTTTTTGTGAAACTTTTCAAAATAAATGTTTTATGATCAAAGACTCGTGTATATTTGATCCATCTTGCTATATGGATCTTTTTGAAGCAGTTAATGAAGCATTGTGGCTTAAATCGTTAGATGTTAGTATCATAATAGAAATTAAAGATCCAATTACAATTTATGAAGATAATAACGATTGTATTAGCATTACAAACAATCCAACGAGTCATAAAAGATATAAGATAAGCATATCGACACCAAATATCATTTCTCCAGGGAACAAATTAGACAAAAGATAATAACGTTAAAAGACAAGACATTCAACAGAAGAGCAGTTGGCAGATCCACTAACAAAACCACTTCCAGGAACCCGATTTATTGAATTGAGAACAATGATGGCTTGTGTGTGTGGTGTGTGATGTGTGATTTTATTAGAAATTCAAATAACGATTAGTTATAGATATACCTGCATATAATGTTTATTCAAAATAGGAACGGTACGATCATGGAAGTTAAATGGAAGTTTCAATGAGCTGGCTCGTTAAAACAAGGGAAGTCATGTTTAATCGATTGATAATTAATAAAAGTGGATATCCTCAAATTTTGTTAGAGAGTTTGTTTGTTTAAGAGTCACTGATAATATAATACAATTGAGATTGGAGGGATTGAATGAAGGCATGTGGTACCTGCTTATCTTTCGACAACGGCCATACCACGTTGAAAACACCAGTTCTCGTCCGATCACTGAAGTTAAGCAACATCGGGCGCGGTTAGTACTTGGATGGGTGACCGCTTGGGAACACCGCGTGCTGTTGTCATGTTTTTTCTCGTTTCATTTTTATTTTCTTACATTTTTCTTTCGTTACTATGCAATTGCATTACATTACCACTTACGTGACGCCACGTTCCTTGAATATTTTATTATCATTTCACATGGATTGTTTACGAATCCACAACTCTGTCCCGTTCACCTTCACTGCCCATTAAACAATTTTGTTTTAAGTTCATGCCTTCATGCCATTGCTTAAAGAATAGGTAAAATTATAAAAAATAATAATTTCACCAGTATTTCCAAAACAAATAATAACCTTAAAACACAAATGATAAATTATAAAATATATAAACAATGTGTACGTCTGCGGTCCAATCACTCCGTCTGTAATAAACAACAAACATTATAGTTAAAAAGTAAAAAACACTTGGTAATTGTTTCACAAAAAAATTTATTGGATTTCTCTAACAATTGTTTCGGTTATTACAACCATTTTCAAAGAGTTACTTATCAACTAAAGGTACATTTCCAGGTAAATCTATTTATACTTAACCTATTGTAATTTCAAAAGGGGAAATTTCCAAATTCTATTTGGTCGTTAGTGATCGGAAGACCGTTTAATAAAGCTGTATTTATCTCGGTTATTTCAAGGAGATTAAGACGTTTACCTTTATTCTGATAATGAAGCAAGTTTTCATACTCTTGGAATCAAGTGAATGGTTGAACGTAATACAATGGTTTGCGATCCCTGTACATTTTTTACCATTTTTTATTGATCTTTCATGCTCTTCAATTCGCTAGGCCTCAAATAATAACCTTAAAACACAAATGATCTTTATTAGCGGATATAGGAGATAGGTTTAGTTTTTTTTAATTTATTGCATATCTTATAAGATAGATATGTTTGGTACATAATTTAAGTAACAGAATTTTTTATTATTACTGTTGTAGTAGAAATTGCCCCACATTATTTTCCGAATTAAAATCATATCAATTAATAGTCATGAACCCTAATCCACCCATTTTGTATAGCCTTCCAAAAATCCACAAAAAAGATTACCCCATACGTCCTATTGTATCCTATCTTAATGCACCTGCGTATAAGCTTTGTAAAATACTATCCAATTCTCTACCCGACCTTATTAACTTTCATTTCAAATTCGCCATTAAAGATTCCTTACAACTAATTAACGAAATAAAAAAATTAAAGTTGCCTACTAACGGTGTCCTTTTATCCTTCGATGTAGTTAATTTATTTCCTTCCATTCCTACAGCCGAACTTCTTAAAATTCTTGAATAACACTGTCAAATTTTAAAGTTAAGTAATCCGCCGCAAGAAGAGATTCTATTGGCCGTCTCTACATGTATTAAACAAACTTATTTTAATTTCAACGATAAAATATATCACCAATCTGACGGTTTGCCAATGGGAAGTCCCTTATCACCATTACTTAGCGAAATATTTTTATCAGATTTAGAAAACAAAATTTTTTCCTCAAAAAATCCATTAATTAAACATGTATTTCACTGGGCGAGATACGTTGATGATGTCTTTTGCATTTGGACTGGTAAAAAAGAAGAAATTGTTTCGTTCCAAAAACTTTATTAATTCCTTCTATACCAACATGAAATTCACCGTAGAATTAGAAATTAACAATTCTTTAAATTCTTTTATATCGGACAAACTGGTAGAGCCCTTAAAAAACGAATTGAAGAGCATGAAAGATCAATAAAAAAAGGTAAAAATGTACGGGGATCGCAAACCATTGTACTACGTTCAACCATTCACTTGATTCCAAGAATGTAAACTTGCTTCATTATCAGAATAAAGGTAAACGTCTTAATCTCCTTGAAATAGCCGAGATAAATACAGCTTTATTAAATGGTCTTCCGATCACTAACGACCAAATAGAATTTGGAAATTCCCCCCTTTTGAAATTACAATAGGTTAAGTATAAATAGATTTACCTGGAAATGTACCTTTTGTTGATAAGTAACTCTTTGAAAATGGTTGTAATAACCGAAACAATTGTTAGAGAAATCCAATAAATTTTTTTGTGAAACAATTACCAAGTGCTTTTTACTTTTTAACTATTAAAATGTTTCACCAAGAGATTAGCGAAAATTCATTTTCTACTAACAAACATTATTATGTATTATGGGATGTGGAAAATGTTAAGTATGTAGTAGTTAGGGATGTTATTGTAGATGAGATAAATTTTCTAGTATCTAGGCCAGATTAAATCTGGGAGGGAGTTTCAGTGAAAACTGATATTTCTGATCTGTCAAAATCAGTAATAATAAAAGAAAGGAAAAATAAGACCCATACTTCTGACTTGTAAAAATCAGTAATTAGAAAAGGAAGGAAAAATAAAACTGATATTTAGTAGACTGCAGGTTTGAATTTTCAAAAAAAAAGATGAATTCGAAAACCCTTTAAAGTATAAAACTCGTCTAGTTGCCAAAGGTTTTAGTGAAAAATACCTAGTAGATTATAATGAAACTTTTGCGTCAGTGGCAAAATATTCAAGTGTTAAATTAATATTTGCCTTTGCAAATTAATTCCAATTACTAATTTATCATACAGATGTAAAAATAGCTTTCTTAAACGGAGAGTTAAAAGAGGGTAATTTATGTGAGAGTACCTGAGGGTGTAATAAGTGAATACAATCAGGTTTGTAAACTAAATAAAGCATTACATGGTTCAAAACAAGCCGCAAGATTCTGGTTTGAAGTGTTTGAAGAAATTCTCATAAAGAAAGGATTACGTAGTTCCTCAGTTGATCGTTGTATTTACCTATATTCTAAACAGAGGTGATATTTCTAAAAATATTTATTTTGTACTGTATGTCGATGATCTTGTATCGAAACAATGAATAGTTTTAGACATTATTTAATGAATAAATTTCTATGGTACATAACTAATAACTACACTTTTTCTAAGCATCGAAATTACAAAATATAATGATAAAATAACTTTAGATTAAAGTGCATACATTAAAACAGTTTTAAATAAATTTAATATGAGTGATTATAAAGCAGAAAACAAATTCAATAATGAATCCTTAAAGTCTGAAGATAAAAATGATGCACCATGTAGAAATCTTATTGGATGTTTAATGTATTTAATGGTATGTGCAAGGCCAGATTTAATTATAACCGTGAAAATTGTGAGTAGATTTATGAATATAAATAATAAGGAACTTTGGAAATGTCTGAAACGAGTACTTAGGTATTTCAAAAGGTTAAATTATTCTCAAATTAACATATGTAAGAGTAAATTATAATAACATTTTAGTTGGTTAGGTTGATTCCGATGGAGGAGGAAATGATATTTCTGATAGAAAAAGTACAACAGGTTATTTGTTCAAATTATTCGAAATAAGTACAAAATGCTAGAACATAAAACGACAAACGTCTGTAGCAGCTTTATCTAAGAGGCTAACCATACGAGGGTGGATCAAATATTAACGAGCCTTTTTAAATTGCGCGCCGGATTCAACAACTTCAAGGCGCATCCGGGTGTTAGGAAATTGAAGTCGGTATATTAGGTGGAACGGAAACGACGTGTCATTTTGCTGCGTTCTCTTGGTTAATAGCTATCACAATAAGTGAGAAAGAGATGCATAGCAACGTAGCGCAACGAATTATTATCAAGTTTATTATACGTGAAACCGTGAAACCATCTGAAATTTTGCACAGATTGCAAGCACAATTCGAAAATGAAACGCTTTCGATTCGACTTGTAAAAGTTTGGTGCAAAGAATTTAACGATGGGCGTAATCGTGTCGAAAATGCAAATCGCCGAAAAAGGAGGACGAGTCACGTATGGGGTGACGTGTTATTCTTACAGGATAACGCTAGGCCTCACACCACAGCTTTAACGAAGGCCCAAATCGGTGGAATGCACTGGACTCAGCTGGAACACCATCCATATAGCCCCCATCTACCCCCTTGTGATTTACACTAGTTTGAGCCCCTCAAACAATCACTAGGAAGCGAACGGTTTCAGACCGATGAACAGGTAGAGACGTTTGTGCGCAACTGGATAGACACCCGCACTGTTTCTTTTTTATGAAAACGGAATGATCAAACTACTAATGCGTTGAGAAAAATTTTTAGACAAACAAGGGATATATGTCGAAAAATAGAGAAGTTTGTGTTTTTGTGAAACTTTTCAAAATAAATGTTTTATGATCAAAGACTCGTGTATATTTGATCCATCTTGCTATATGGATCTTTTTGAAGCAGTTAATGAAGCATTGTGGCTTAAATCGTTAGATGTTTGTATCATAATAGAAATTAAAGATCCAATTACAATTTATGAAGATAATAACGATTGTATTAGCATTACAAACAATCCAACGAGTCATAAAAGATATAAGATAAGCATATCGACACCAAATATCATTTCTCCAGGGAACAAATTAGACAAAAGATAATAACGTTAAAAGACAAGACATTCAACAGAAGAGCAGTTGGCAGATCCACTAACAAAACCACTTCCAGGAACCCGATTTATTGAATTGAGAACAATGATGGCTTGTGTGTGTGGTGTGTGATGTGTGATTTTATTAGAAATTCAAATAACGATTAGTTATAGATATACCTGCATATAATGTTTATTCAAAATAGGAACGGTACGATCATGGAAGTTAAATGGAAGTTTCAATGAGCTGGCTCGTTAAAACAAGGGAAGTCATGTTTAATCGATTGATAATTAATAAAAGTGGATATCCTCAAATTTTGTTAGAGAGTTTGTTTGTTTAAGAGTCACTGATAATATAATACAATTTAGATTGGAGGGATTGAATGAAGGCATGTGGTACCTGCTTATCTTTCGACAACGGCCATACCACGTTGAAAACACCAGTTCTCGTCCGATCACTGAAGTTAAGCAACATCGGGCGCGGTTAGTACTTGGATGGGTGACCGCTTGGGAACACCGCGTGCTGTTGTCATGTTTTTTCTCGTTTCATTTTTATTTTCTTACATTTTTCTTTCGTTACTATGCAATTGCATTACATTACCACTTACGTGACGCCACGTTCCTTGAATATTTTATTATCATTTCACATGGATTGTTTACGAATCCACAACTCTGTCCCGTTCACCTTCACTGCCCATTAAACAATTTTGTTTTAAGTTCATGCCTTCATGCCATTGCTTAAAGAATAGGTAAAATTATAAAAAATAATAATTTCACCAGTATTTCCAAAACAAATAATAACCTTAAAACACAAATGATAAATTATAAAATATATAAACAATGTGTACGTCTGCGGTCCAATCACTCCGTCTGTAATAAACAACAAACATTATAGTTAAAAAGTAAAAAACACTTGGTAATTGTTTCACAAAAAAATTTATTGGATTTCTCTAACAATTGTTTCGGTTATTACAACCATTTTCAAAGAGTTACTTATCAACTAAAGGTACATTTCCAGGTAAATCTATTTATACTTAACCTATTGTAATTTCAAAAGGGGAAATTTCCAAATTCTATTTGGTCGTTAGTGATCGGAAGACCGTTTAATAAAGCTGTATTTATCTCGGTTATTTCAAGGAGATTAAGACGTTTACCTTTATTCTGATAATGAAGCAAGTTTTCATACTCTTGGAATCAAGTGAATGGTTGAACGTAATACAATGGTTTGCGATCCCTGTACATTTTTTACCATTTTTTATTGATCTTTCATGCTCTTCAATTCGCTAGGCCTCAAATAATAACCTTAAAACACAAATGATCTTTATTAGCGGATATAGGAGATAGGTTTAGTTTTTTTTAATTTATTGCATATCTTATAAGATAGATATGTTTGGTACATAATTTAAGTAACAGAATTTTTTATTATTACTGTTGTAGTAGAAATTGCCCCACATTATTTTCCGAATTAAAATCATATCAATTAATAGTCATGAACCCTAATCCACCCATTTTGTATAGCCTTCCAAAAATCCACAAAAAAGATTACCCCATGCGTCCTATTGTATCCTATCTTAATGCACCTGCATATAAGCTTTGTAAAATACTATCCAATTCTCTACCCGACCTTATTAACTTTCATTTCAAATTCGCCATTAAAGATTCCTTACAACTAATTAACGAAATAAAAAAATTAAAGTTGCCTACTAACGGTGTCCTTTTATCCTTCGATGTAGTTAATTTATTTCCTTCCATTCCTACAGCCGAACTTCTTAAAATTCTTGAATAACACTGTCAAATTTTAAAGTTAAGTAATCCGCCGCAAGAAGAGATTCTATTGGCCGTCTCTACATGTATTAAACAAACTTATTTTAATTTCAACGATAAAATATATCACCAATCTGACGGTTTGCCAATGGGAAGTCCCTTATCACCATTACTTAGCGAAATATTTTTATCAGATTTAGAAAACAAAATTTTTTCCTCAAAAAATCCATTAACTAAACATGTATTTCACTGGGCGAGATACGTTGATGATGTCTTTTGCATTTGGACTGGTAAAAAAGAAGAAATTGTTTCGTTCCAAAAACTTTATTAATTCCTTCTATACCAACATGAAATTCACCGTAGAATTAGAAATTAACAATTCTTTAAATTCTTTTATATCGGACAAACTGGTAGAGCCCTTAAAAAACGAATTGAAGAGCATGAAAGATCAATAAAAAATGGTAAAAATGTACGGGGATCGCAAACCATTGTACTACGTTCAACCATTCACTTGATTCCAAGAATGTAAACTTGCTTCATTATCAGAATAAAGGTAAACGTCTTAATCTCCTTGAAATAGCCGAGATAAATACAGCTTTATTAAATGGTCTTCCGATCACTAACGACCAAATAGAATTTGGAAATTCCCCCCTTTTGAAATTACAATAGGTTAAGTATAAATAGATTTACCTGGAAATGTACCTTTTGTTGATAAGTAACTCTTTGAAAATGGTTGTAATAACCGAAACAATTGTTAGAGAAATCCAATAAATTTTTTTGTGAAACAATTACCAAGTGCTTTTTACTTTTTAACTATTAAAATGTTTCACCAAGAGATTAGCGAAAATTCATTTTCTACTAACAAACATTATTATGTATTATGGGATGTGGAAAATGTTAAGTATGTAGTAGTTAGGGATGTTATTGTAGATGAGATAAATTTTCTAGTATCTAGGCCAGATTAAATCTGGGAGGGAGTTTCAGTGAAAACTGATGTTTCTGATCTGTCAAAATCAGTAATAATAAAAGAAAGGAAAAATAAGACCCATACTTCTGACTTGTAAAAATCAGTAATTAGAAAAGGAAGGAAAAATAAAACTGATATTTAGTAGACTGCAGGTTTGAATTTTCAAAAAAAAAGATGAATTCGAAAACCCTTTAAAGTATAAAACTCGTCTAGTTGCCAAAGGTTTTAGTGAAAAATACCTAGTAGATTATAATGAAACTTTTGCGTCAGTGGCAAAATATTCAAGTGTTAAATTAATATTTGCCTTTGCAAATTAATTCCAATTACTAATTTATCATACAGATGTAAAAATAGCTTTCTTAAACGGAGAGTTAAAAGAGGGTAATTTATGTGAGAGTACCTGAGGGTGTAATAAGTGAATACAATCAGGTTTGTAAACTAAATAAAGCATTACATGGTTCAAAACAAGCCGCAAGATTCTGGTTTGAAGTGTTTGAAGAAATTCTCATAAAGAAAGGATTACGTAGTTCCTCAGTTGATCGTTGTATTTACCTATATTCTAAACAGAGGTGATATTTCTAAAAATATTTATTTTGTACTGTATGTCGATGATCTTGTATCGAAACAATGAATAGTTTTAGACATTATTTAATGAATAAATTTCTATGGTACATAACTAATAACTACACTTTTTCTAAGCATCGAAATTACAAAATATAATGATAAAATAACTTTAGATTAAAGTGCATACATTAAAACAGTTTTAAATAAATTTAATATGAGTGATTATAAAGCAGAAAACAAATTCAATAATGAATCCTTAAAGTCTGAAGATAAAAATGATGCACCATGTAGAAATCTTATTGGATGTTTAATGTATTTAATGGTATGTGCAAGGCCAGATTTAATTATAACCGTGAAAATTGTGAGTAGATTTATGAATATAAATAATAAGGAACTTTGGAAATGTCTGAAACGAGTACTTAGGTATTTCAAAAGGTTCAATTATTCTCAAATTAACATATGTAAGAGTAAATTATAATAACATTTTAGTTGGTTAGGTTGATTCCGATGGAGGAGGAAATGATATTTCTGATAGAAAAAGTACAACAGGTTATTTGTTCAAATTATTCGAAATAAGTACAAAATGCTAGAACATAAAACGACAAACGTCTGTAGCAGCTTTATCTAAGAGGCTAACCATACGAGGGTGGATCAAATATTAACGAGCCTTTTTAAATTGCGCGCCGGATTCAACAACTTCAAGGCGCATCCGGGTGTTAGGAAATTGAAGTCGGTATATTAGGTGGAACGGAAACGACGTGTCATTTTGCTGCGTTCTCTTGGTTAATAGCTATCACAATAAGTGAGAAAGAGATGCATAGCAACGTAGCGCAACGAATTATTATCAAGTTTATTATACGTGAAACCGTGAAACCATCTGAAATTTTGCACAGATTGCAAGCACAATTCGAAAATGAAACGCTTTCGATTCGACTTGTAAAAGTTTGGTGCAAAGAATTTAACGATGGGCGTAATCGTGTCGAAAATGCAAATCGCCGAAAAAGGAGGACGAGTCACGTATGGGGTGACGTGTTATTCTTACAGGATAACGCTAGGCCTCATACCACAGCTTTAACGAAGGCCCAAATCGGTGGAATGCACTGGACTCAGCTGGAACACCATCCATATAGCCCCCATCTACCCCCTTGTGATTTACACTAGTTTGAGCCCCTCAAACAATCACTAGGAAGCGAACGGTTTCAGACCGATGAACAGGTAGAGACGTTTGTGCGCAACTGGATAGACACCCGCACTGTTTCTTTTTTATGAAAACGGAATGATCAAACTACTAATGCGTTGAGAAAAATTTTTAGACAAACAAGGGATATATGTCGAAAAATAGAGAAGTTTGTGTTTTTGTGAAACTTTTCAAAATAAATGTTTTATGATCAAAGACTCGTGTATATTTGATCCATCTTGCTATATGGATCTTTTTGAAGCAGTTAATGAAGCATTGTGGCTTAAATCGTTAGATGTTTGTATCATAATAGAAATTAAAGATCCAATTACAATTTATGAAGATAATAACGATTGTATTAGCATTACAAACAATCCAACGAGTCATAAAAGATATAAGATAAGCATATCGACACCAAATATCATTTCTCCAGGGAACAAATTAGACAAAAGATAATAACGTTAAAAGACAAGACATTCAACAGAAGAGCAGTTGGCAGATCCACTAACAAAACCACTTCCAGGAACCCGATTTATTGAATTGAGAACAATGATGGCTTGTGTGTGTGGTGTGTGATGTGTGATTTTATTAGAAATTCAAATAACGATTAGTTATAGATATACCTGCATATAATGTTTATTCAAAATAGGAACGGTACGATCATGGAAGTTAAATGGAAGTTTCAATGAGCTGGCTCGTTAAAACAAGGGAAGTCATGTTTAATCGATTGATAATTAATAAAAGTGGATATCCTCAAATTTTGTTAGAGAGTTTGTTTGTTTAAGAGTCACTGATAATATAATACAATTGAGATTGGAGGGATTGAATGAAGGCATGTGGTACCTGCTTATCTTTCGACAACGGCCATACCACGTTGAAAACACCAGTTCTCGTCCGATCACTGAAGTTAAGCAACATCGGGCGCGGTTAGTACTTGGATGGGTGACCGCTTGGGAACACCGCGTGCTGTTGTCATGTTTTTTCTCGTTTCATTTTTATTTTCTTACATTTTTCTTTCGTTACTATGCAATTGCATTACATTACCACTTACGTGACGCCACGTTCCTTGAATATTTTATTATCATTTCACATGGATTGTTTACGAATCCACAACTCTGTCCCGTTCACCTTCACTGCCCATTAAACAATTTTGTTTTAAGTTCATGCCTTCATGCCATTGCTTAAAGAATAGGTAAAATTATAAAAAATAATAATTTCACCAGTATTTCCAAAACAAATAATAACCTTAAAACACAAATGATAAATTATAAAATATATAAACAATGTGTACGTCTGCGGTCCAATCACTCCGTCTGTAATAAACAACAAACATTATAGTTAAAAAGTAAAAAACACTTGGTAATTGTTTCACAAAAAAATTTATTGGATTTCTCTAACAATTGTTTCGGTTATTACAACCATTTTCAAAGAGTTACTTATCAACTAAAGGTACATTTCCAGGTAAATCTATTTATACTTAACCTATTGTAATTTCAAAAGGGGAAATTTCCAAATTCTATTTGGTCGTTAGTGATCGGAAGACCGTTTAATAAAGCTGTATTTATCTCGGTTATTTCAAGGAGATTAAGACGTTTACCTTTATTCTGATAATGAAGCAAGTTTTCATACTCTTGGAATCAAGCGAATGGTTGAACGTAATACAATGGTTTGCGATCCCTGTACATTTTTTACCATTTTTTATTGATCTTTCATGCTCTTCAATTCGCTAGGCCTCAAATAATAACCTTAAAACACAAATGATCTTTATTAGCGGATATAGGAGATAGGTTTAGTTTTTTTTAATTTATTGCATATCTTATAAGATAGATATGTTTGGTACATAATTTAAGTAACAGAATTTTTTATTATTACTGTTGTAGTAGAAATTGCCCCACATTATTTTCCGAATTAAAATCATATCAATTAATAGTCATGAACCCTAATCCACCCATTTTGTATAGCCTTCCAAAAATCCACAAAAAAGATTACCCCATACGTCCTATTGTATCCTATCTTAATGCACCTGCGTATAAGCTTTGTAAAATACTATCCAATTCTCTACCCGACCTTATTAACTTTCATTTCAAATTCGCCATTAAAGATTCCTTACAACTAATTAACGAAATAAAAAAATTAAAGTTGCCTACTAACGGTGTCCTTTTATCCTTCGATGTAGTTAATTTATTTCCTTCCATTCCTACAGCCGAACTTCTTAAAATTCTTGAATAACACTGTCAAATTTTAAAGTTAGTAATCCGCCGCAAGAAGAGATTCTATTGGCCGTCTCTACATGTATTAAACAAACTTATTTTAATTTCAACGATAAAATATATCACCAATCTGACGGTTTGCCAATGGGAAGTCCCTTATCACCATTACTTAGCGAAATATTTTTATCAGATTTAGAAAACAAAATTTTTTCCTCAAAAAATCCATTAACTAAACATGTATTTCACTGGGCGAGATACGTTGATGATGTCTTTTGCATTTGGACTGGTAAAAAAGAAGAAATTGTTTCGTTCCAAAAACTTTATTAATTCCTTCTATACCAACATGAAATTCACCGTAGAATTAGAAATTAACAATTCTTTAAATTCTTTTATATCGGACAAACTGGTAGAGCCCTTAAAAAACGAATTGAAGAGCATGAAAGATCAATAAAAAATGGTAAAAATGTACGGGGATCGCAAACCATTGTACTACGTTCAACCATTCACTTGATTCCAAGAATGTAAACTTGCTTCATTATCAGAATAAAGGTAAACGTCTTAATCTCCTTGAAATAGCCGAGATAAATACAGCTTTATTAAATGGTCTTCCGATCACTAACGACCAAATAGAATTTGGAAATTCCCCCCTTTTGAAATTACAATAGGTTAAGTATAAATAGATTTACCTGGAAATGTACCTTTTGTTGATAAGTAACTCTTTGAAAATGGTTGTAATAACCGAAACAATTGTTAGAGAAATCCAATAAATTTTTTTGTGAAACAATTACCAAGTGCTTTTTACTTTTTAACTATTAAAATGTTTCACCAAGAGATTAGCGAAAATTCATTTTCTACTAACAAACATTATTATGTATTATGGGATGTGGAAAATGTTAAGTATGTAGTAGTTAGGGATGTTATTGTAGATGAGATAAATTTTCTAGTATCTAGGCCAGATTAAATCTGGGAGGGGGTTTCAGTGAAAACTGATGTTTCTGATCTGTCAAAATCAGTAATAATAAAAGAAAGGAAAAATAAGACCCATACTTCTGACTTGTAAAAATCAGTAATTAGAAAAGGAAGGAAAAATAAAACTGATATTTAGTAGACTGCAGGTTTGAATTTTCAAAAAAAATGATGAATTCGAAAACCCTTTAAAGTATAAAACTCGTCTAGTTGCCAAAGGTTTTAGTGAAAAATACCTAGTAGATTATAATGAAACTTTTGCGTCAGTGGCAAAATATTCAAGTTTTAAATTAATATTTGCCTTTGCAAATTAATTCCAATTACTAATTTATCATACAGATGTAAAAATAGCTTTCTTAAACGGAGAGTTAAAAGAGGGTAATTTATGTGAGAGTACCTGAGGGTGTAATAAGTGAATACAATCAGGTTTGTAAACTAAATAAAGCATTACATGGTTCAAAACAAGCCGCAAGATTCTGGTTTGAAGTGTTTGAAGAAATTCTCATAAAGAAAGGATTACGTAGTTCCTCAGTTGATCGTTGTATTTACCTATATTCTAAACAGAGGTGATATTTCTAAAAATATTTATTTTGTACTGTATGTCGATGATCTTGTATCGAAACAATGAATAGTTTTAGACATTATTTAATGAATAAATTTCTATGGTACATAACTAATAACTACACTTTTTCTAAGCATCGAAATTACAAAATATAATGATAAAATAACTTTAGATTAAAGTGCATACATTAAAACAGTTTTAAATAAATTTAATATGAGTGATTATAAAGCAGAAAACAAATTCAATAATGAATCCTTAAAGTCTGAAGATAAAAATGATGCACCATGTAGAAATCTTATTGGATGTTTAATGTATTTAATGGTATGTGCAAGGCCAGATTTAATTATAACCGTGAAAATTGTGAGTAGATTTATGAATATAAATAATAAGGAACTTTGGAAATGTCTGAAACGAGTACTTAGGTATTTCAAAAGGTTCAATTATTCTCAAATTAACATATGTAAGAGTAAATTATAATAACATTTTAGTTGGTTAGGTTGATTCCGATGGAGGAGGAAATGATATTTCTGATAGAAAAAGTACAACAGGTTATTTGTTCAAATTATTCGAAATAAGTACAAAATGCTAGAACATAAAACGACAAACGTCTGTAGCAGCTTTATCTAAGAGGCTAACCATACGAGGGTGGATCAAATATTAACGAGCCTTTTTAAATTGCGCGCCGGATTCAACAACTTCAAGGCGCATCCGGGTGTTAGGAAATTGAAGTCGGTATATTAGGTGGAACGGAAACGACGTGTCATTTTGCTGCGTTCTCTTGGTTAATAGCTATCACAATAAGTGAGAAAGAGATGCATAGCAACGTAGCGCAACGAATTATTATCAAGTTTATTATACGTGAAACCGTGAAACCATCTGAAATTTTGCACAGATTGCAAGCACAATTCGAAAATGAAACGCTTTCGATTCGACTTGTAAAAGTTTGGTGCAAAGAATTTAACGATGGGCGTAATCGTGACGAAAATGCAAATCGCCGAAAAAGGAGGACGAGTCACGAATGGGGTGACGTGTTATTCTTCCAGGATAACGCTAGGCCTCATACCACAGCTTTAACGAAGGCCCAAATCGGTGGAATGCACTGGACTCAGCTGGAACACCATCCATATAGCCCCCATCTACCCCCTTGTGATTTACACATGTTTGAGCCCCTCAAACAATCACTAGGAAGCGAACGGTTTCAGACCGATGAACAGGTAGAGACGTTTGTGCGCAACTGGATAGACACCCGCACTGTTTCTTTTTTATGAAAACGGAATGATCAAACTACTAATGCGTTGAGAAAAATTTTTAGACAAACAAGGGGTATATGTCGAAAAATAGAGAAGTTTGTGTTTTTGTGAAACTTTTCAAAATAAATGTTTTATGATCAAAGACTCGTGTATATTTGATCCATCTTGCTATATGGATCTTTTTGAAGCAGTTAATGAAGCATTGTGGCTTAAATCGTTAGATGTTAGTATCATAATAGAAATTAAAGATCCAATTACAATTTATGAAGATAATAACGATTGTATTAGCATTACAAACAATCCAACGAGTCATAAAAGATATAAGATAAGCATATCGACACCAAATATCATTTCTCCAGGGAACAAATTAGACAAAAGATAATAACGTTAAAAGACAAGACATTCAACAGAAGAGCAGTTGGCAGATCCACTAACAAAACCACTTCCAGGAACCCGATTTATTGAATTGAGAACAATGATGGCTTGTGTGTGTGGTGTGTGATGTGTGATTTTATTAGAAATTCAAATAACGATTAGTTATAGATATACCTGCATATAATGTTTATTCAAAATAGGAACGGTACGATCATGGAAGTTAAATGGAAGTTTCAATGAGCTGGCTCGTTAAAACAAGGGAAGTCATGTTTAATCGATTGATGTTACGTAGTACTGCAGCGCTATCTCTGGACTAGTGTATCATCTATTTCACAACTACAGTGAACAGGGCAATTTATAACCAGTGTACAGTAATAACAATAAGTAATACTAATGATGAGATATAATGATATGAAAACTTTATGCCCGCATTTGTACAGTATTACTAAGAAAAATATTTTATGTTATATTATTTTAAAACTGGGAAATTGCTGAACATTTAATTTTTTTCAATTTACAGTATACCTACATACATACATGTTTGGAATTTAAATAGTAACAATATAAACAGGACCATATTACATATATATTATATTTTTAACAAATGTCTAATAATTCTGTTTGTAGATATTCAAAAAGGCTATTGTTTACAGGTATAAATAGAAAGTTTACTTTTAATGGTTTCTTACAAAAACAAAATTACTGATTACATTATAAGAAAAGTTATACCTCTTTTGTTAGACATTAAAACATTTTTTTACACTAGATATATACAAGTTTGTAATAAACTTGATCGTGTATCCATATCTTTTAATTACCTAATGACAATTTTCTTAATGCGAAAAATTCACTCGCAACCTAACAAATTAATTTTCTTTTAATTGAATGTTTTAATTTATAATCAACTTGGTCACTTATTCTGGCAGGTGTTTTTAATATGTCTATTTAAATGTTGTTTCTGTGAATAGCTATTCCCACAACGTTTACATTTAAAAGGTTTTTCATGAGTGTGACATCTAAAATGACGTACCAACAGAGAATAAGAATCAAAACCTTTCTTGCAAATGTTACACTTATTGGATTTACTTTTATAGTGAACAAACATATGTGTTTGTAATTCAAAAGCAGTTTTGAATACACTTTTACAAAAATTGCATTTATTTTCAGGATTTCGTAAATGGGTTTTCATGTGATCTTTAAGATGACTGTTTTGATTAAATGTCTTTCTACAAAGTTTGCATGAGTAAGGTCTCTCTCCTGTGTGAATTCTTAAGTGCCTTACTAGATTTGACTTTTCTGCAAACCGCATTTCACAAATGTTGCACTGAAAAGGCTTGATTCCTTTGTGATATCGCATATGAACTTCTAGCTTTGGTTTTTGTGAAAATCGTTTGAAACATAAAGCACATTGTACAAAATTTTCCATATTCCTTTTCTGCATCCTGTCACCAGGCATTATATTCTCATCGTCATTTTTTTCAATAACAATTTCTTCTTTTTCAAATTTTACATCATTTAGAATGCTTGAGTAATATTTTGAAGGTTCTTCAACTTTGATTTTATCAATTTTGATATCAGTACTTAAAACAGATTTGCTGAATAGTGGATCCAAATATTCTTCATCATATTCTTCGTTATAATCAAGAACTTCTAACTTTATAGCCATTTTTTTCAAACGATTTCTAATGAAGATTAGATTATGAATGAAAAAGGATTTAGGTTATATTTTTAAAATTCTCCTTTTCTTCTTCTTTTTATCTAATGTTTGAATTGTGTGTAAGCGTTTAGCCACAACTATGAATTATAGTACTTGCAATGTAAAAAAAAACTAGATATAGTTGTCGAGAACAAGTCATTATCTTACCGAAAAAATGACAGAAAGTTGTAAGCTTAAAAATATTAAAGATTTAGGATAATCTAATTCAAAATTTTCAAGAACTTGAAATTTGATTTCATGATAGTACATTTTAATATATTTTGTGATGCTGAAACTTATCGACAAAGCAAATAAATTTTCATGCATTCATAAATACGACGAGTTTTGAATGCCGCGTCAAAATTCAGCAAAACCATAAAATCAATTGCCAATTTTGAAATTAAATATTTTTTCTCTCCTAAACATTTAACTTTGATATCGTGAAGCAGATTGTACCTTATATCAGATACAGTTAGCATTATAAACATTAAAAATAACAATATACTGAAAGGTAAACAAATTGCAGAAAAAACTTGATGTGCATTTTTTACGCAATAAACACTTCTAAGTTTGCTATAGTCTTACAAAACTGCTGTTCTCTTCTCTGCTAGTACCTATTGTTCTATATAAAAGGTATCGACCACCATCCATATTTTCAGTGCGTCACATGATTTGACGTTTGGTTTTGGTTTTAATTAAATGATGTAAACCAACGAAGGTTGTGCAGTTACAATTCTAACAATACCAGACCGTACATGTCATATGACTAACAAAATTTACTTCGAGTTAGCGAAATTCTGGGAAGTAGAAGATCACCAAGTAAAACATTCACCATTGAAGAACAAATATACATAGAACATTTTTAACAACATGTCACACGTAATCGGGATGGCCATTGAATGGTTGCCTTGCCGTTCAATGAGTTAGCAACTCTTTCTTGATGACAACAGAAAACGTTTCCTTTTTAAGTTGCTTAATCGGAACTGCGCATAGAGATCACCGCACACACACCCACCCTTAAATGCTAATACATAAACAAATACATAGGTATGCATACATATAAATATATAAAAGACAAAGGGGCCACTACAAGGTGACATTGCGAAAATGTATTGGCAAATTCTAGTCCGACTCGAATATCAAGCAATCTTAGTATGCCTGTAACAATGTGAATCTGTTGGATTCCTTCTTCTTGACAATATGCTTTGAATTCATTGGAAGTAAATGCAGAATCTCTGTCCGAAATAACAGGTCTAGGATTTCCAAAACTAATTGCTTGATTCTTTAAACTGTTTATGCATTCTGCGGTGTTCGCTGTCATCGTCCAAACAAATTTGGAAAGTGTGTCAACAACCAGGAAAATATACTTGTAATTCTTTGGGGTTCTAGGTAATGGCCCCAAATGATCAACATGATAAGTGCCACTTATCCAGCGGACAGCCCCCTTTTTTGATAGGATTCAGTGTTCCCTCTAGCTTTTCGGACGTTTTATTCGCCACAATGCACGGCATACAATTTCTAAGGACTCTCTGAATTTTAGTTGTCACATATTAACAAACCAATAGTCTCTTTTTATTAATTTTTCGGTCTGTGCTGCACCTAAATGTCCTTTCTCGTGGTAAATCTAATTATATTTGTCTGTAGGCGTTTGGGTACTATAATCAACTTCTCCCCATTTTCTTCTCTATACAAAAATCGTTGGTGTATTATCATTCCTTTATTTTTCCCAGTCTCTTCTAAATGTTTCTTGTACTCTTCATCTTCTCCTTGAGCTGTATTCAATCTTGCGATGATGCCCTATTCTTCAGCATCCACCAGCATAGTAATAGATAAGGGATGACTACTTAAACCGTCCACGTGTCTCATAGATCAGCCTGGTCTGTGCTCAATCACATAGTCGTAGTCTTGCAGGAAAAGTGCCCATCTAGCAATCCTGGGACTAACATGTTTTTTTCAACGTCATTGTAACAGCTTGGTAATCTGTCACGATTTTAAACTGAATTCCGATCAGATAAACTCGAAATTTCTTGAGAAAAAACTTCCAAGTCATAACTATGATATCTCTCTTCCGCCTTAGTCGTTTTACCGTTTAAATAATAAACTGAATGAAGGTAATTGTCTTCACCCATTTGTAGTAATATCACCCCGTAACCGAGAGCTAAAGCGTCGGTATGGAGTTGTGTTTCCGCGTTTGGATCATATATTCTCAATACAGGATTGTTAATCAATTTTAGTTTAAGTTCTTCAAAAGCATACTCTTCAATTGCGCCAAAATGGAATGTTTGGTCACCGCGTAACAAATTCTATAACGGACGGGCGATCAAGGAATACCGCGCCACGAATTTCCGGAATTAACCCGTCAATCCAAGGAAGCTTTGAACGTCACGGATGTTTCGCGGCTTCGCATACTGACAAACAGCTTTAGTTTTTTTTAACTGATAATGTTATTTTCCCATCTTCAATAACATAACCTAGGTAGTCTACTTTAGTTTAGTTAAAATACGACACTTTTTCCAATTAATTTCTAAACCGAATTCACTTGCCGTCTTGAGCGCTATTCCTAGTTTCACAACCCCATGTTGAATATCTATTGACGGAATTATAAGATCGTCCATATAAACACAACTTTCACCAATAAGCCTCCAAAAAGCGGCATTAACATATCTGGTACAAACTACATGTGATGTACACATGCAAATCGAGCTTTTAAAAATTCATATTGTGCATTCGGAATAACAAACGACGTGTATTTGATGCTATCTTCGCTTATTGGTACATGGAAAAACCCGTTCGTTAGATCTAACATCGTAAACACTTTGTTTCCGAAAAGTCGATCGATCTGATCGTCAATTATAGGAAGCGGGTACCGATCGCGAATCACTTTCTCGTTTAAACGTCTATAATCAATACAAATTCTGAGGGAATTATCTTTTTTCCACACCAAAACGACTAGGCTGGAAAACTCCGCGTTAGAAGGCCTTATGATACATTCGTTAAGTCATATCTTCATTTGTTTATTATCTACATTCAATTCCGAAATCGATAATCTTCGCGGTGGTTGATAAATCGGCAGTTCATCTCGTAAAAAGAAACGCATAGTAACTCCCGTGTCACGCACTTTGTTTGATAATAGTAAATGGTAGTTAATTTTTCCATTTTATCGCGAACATAATTGTCCAATAAATGTGAAGTATCCACGACACTAATTCCGTTGAGTTCCGGCAAACTGTCTTCAGAGTTCTGTTCCATATTTTTGCAGAACGTTGCATTACCTTTTTCAATGCTCATGTTTATTTCTGATAGGAAATGTCCACCCAACAACATTTCGTATCACATAATTGCTCCATGGACCATCTTCACCTGAAGAAGCCAATGTTTTGGTGAAACAATTGTTGTGAGCAATTAAAATATTTTTGAAACTTCTCTTTTGTTTTATTTATTTGACATGGAGTTTCAACAAATAAGGCTACTACCATTCATTATCTAATATTAATTATCATTTAAAACACTAACGAATAACTTATTATTAAACTTAACTTTGCTACCAATTACACTATTTATTTATGTACAGTTACTGTCTGTATAACACTTCTCACATCTGCAGTTCTCGCCTTCACGACATCCGTTCCGGGAATAGAAGTAGCAGTCCACGGTCTTCTCCTGGTCGGTCCAATTCAGATTATTACAACAGACCAAAATGTCAATTCCGGTACAGCGGAACAGGACTTCAATCATGTTCCGCACGATCCTTCAATCCAGGTTGTTCAGTCCACAGCCAATCTTCGGAATCGCCAGTTTCGGTAGGGTATTCTCCAGGAGATGTTTGCAGAGTACCATTAGTGCGTTCCAAAGGTCTCTATAAGTTGGTTTATCAGAGCACCTTCCTTTGATTACCAGATAATAGATATTGCGTCGTCCGTCAGGCAGGCACAACAGTCTTCTACCTTCCTGTATCTGGTCTTCAAGATGTTTTAACCCGTTAATCTGCGCTTAAACTCGGACGCGGTACCACGGCTCATTTTGAGATCTTTTGAGACGCAATGGGCCAGAGAATATTATTTAGGCGTAGCAAAGAGGTCCCGCCGGATTTCCTTTGTCAGTCCAAACCTTCTGTTAATATGGGGGCCTTCCTTCATGAACTCTTCAAATGTGGGCGAATGGAGCCAAGCGATTAAAATGAACTATCCTCGGCTTCCCATTTGGAGTTCTCTTGATTCGGTAGATCACGTCGTTAATCCTCTTCACTGCTTCGTAGGGCCCTTTCCGATTCTGATTATACTTAGGCGATAGTCCACGGCGGCGACGTGGATTATACAACCAAATAAGATCTCCAGTTTGGTAGCCACCTTTAGTAGCCTTGACGTCGTAATTTCCTGTAATCCTGTCGCTTGCAATTTGCGAATGCTGACGAACAGACTCGTGGATATCGTTAAGTGTTCTTCGGAGGTTGGTGACATAATCTTCTCCAACCAAGTCATCTCCTAGTTTACAGCCGAATTTGAGGTCACAAGGTAGTGGTAGCTCTTCTAAAAGGACACTGGCAGGTGTTTGGCCAGTTGGTAGCTCTTCCAAAAGGTACACTGGCAGGTGTTTGGCCAGTTGTTTCATGGACAGATGATCGGTATGCCATTAAAAATAAAGGCAGATAGTGGTCCCAGTCCTTTTGGTGATCTGACACTACCTTGGAGAGATATTTAATTAGTGTCCGGTTCATTCGTTCGACCATGCCGTCCGATTGTGGGTGAAGTGGAGTAGTTCGAATTTTTCTTATTCCCAGGAGCTCGCATATTCCACGGAATATAGTTGATTCGAAGTTTCTTCCTTGGTCTGAGTGCAACTCCAAGGGCACCCCAAAACGACTGATTCAACTGATCAACTCTTTTACCAGCTCCTCGACTATGGTTTCCGACTCCTGGTTCGGGAGGGCATAGACTTCAACCCATTTGGTAAAATAGTCTATTACGACCACGTTGTACTTGTTGCCTTTTTCGGACTGTGGGAATGGACCTGCCACATCGATGGCGATTCTTTCAAAGGAACTACCAAAATTGTACTGACGCATTGGCGCCCTTGGCCTTTTCTGTGGTCCATTACTCGCGGCACAGGTGGTACACTTCTTACACCAATCTTTGACATCTTCCTTACAGTTCACCCAATAAAATCGTTCTCGCACCTTCCCAAGCGTCTTATTCACTCCAAAATGGCCACCAGATGTTCCATCATGAGGATATTGCAACACTTCTTGAACCTTATTTCGCGGAATAACTAGTTGCTTCCTATCTTCTACTCCATCTGGACTTTCGACAACACGCTTCAGGATGCCATCTTCCAAAACCATCGAGTCCCACTGGGCCCACAACGATTTTAATACTTGAGTACAGAAAGAAATTTGTTGCCACGTCAGTCGTTGTCCATCTCTTTTCCATTCCAGCACCTTCTTCAAGTCCGGGTTGTTCTCTTGGCCTTGCCTTATATTTTCCGGTAACTAGTCATCATCGATTACTGTGACACGCCGAACCGTTTCTTCGTTCCTTTCCACTCTACCACACACCTGTAGTCTGCTTGGCAGGATCTTCTGGAAAGTGCATCGGCATTCTTGTGTCCATTTATTTTTCCACCTAGGAGCAGACTGTCATGCTGGTGCATCAGGATCTTCGTAAATGGGATAAGTTCGGGGTGTTTTTGTCCATGGGTCAACGTTTGCCCCGTTACGTCGACCCTATCTAGTTTTCCTGTTGTTGAGGTCGAGTACTTGAGGAAGGAGCACTTTTTCCTACACTGCCTCCTGGTGTAACCCAGTTCGCCGCAATTCCAACATCTTAGTTTCCAAATTTCTTTGTTGATCTTGGAGACGACTCGGCGGACGGTTTCTTATATAGATTCTGACGAATCCGCTTCTTCGCACAGTATCCGAACTTTTCCATGTTTGTTAGAGATCCGTTTTACAGTCTCATACTCCAATGCACGAACCAATGCATCAACTAGCGTCTTAGACCGGTCGAGACGTATTCGTTGTTGAGTGTCAATATCCCGAAGTCCATCAATGAATGCCTCCACTGCCAATTTTTCCAAAAATTCTTCTGGAGTATTCGGATAGGCCAGTCGAGACAATCTTGCAATATCGGCTTGGAATTCTTACAGGGACTCCGTTGATTTTTGCTGACGGGTTTTCAATTGGATGATACACTGTAGTTAAGTGGGCCTCCCCCTAGCGCAAGTCCAACCATTTTACCAGCTGTTCGTAATCCGATAATTCTTCTGGGGATAAGCTGTTCAAAATATCAGAAGCATCTCCACGGAGCGCAATGGTCAACGCAGTGGCTTTTTCTTCAGGCGCCCAGTTATTCGCCTTGGCAGCCGCCTCGAATTGCTTGAGGTACATGGTCCATACAGACTTTCCGTCGAACGTTGGTGGTTTTACTCGTGTTCTGGACTCGACACTGCTTCCTTTGCTAATATGGCTGACTTCGTTCAGTGTACTGGATGCACCAATATCCCCTTCGATCGGTTTTATCTTGCCATTGAAAATCATTTCTTCCAGCACTTTCACCTTTTCTTCTGTTTCTTGAAATTTCTTATTAAATTTTTCTTTATGAATCTTACTGTTTTCTTCTTCTACATGGGCACTCGAACCCACACATACATACGCGCACTCGTTACTTTATTAAACTAATATCACTTCCCGATTCTATTAGTGTTCAATTATCGATTATTAACTTCAAGTGTTTTGAATATTTTCTTATCCGCATCTCTCTTCTCTTAGCCGGTATTTATCGAATGTTTCTCTTTTAACATTTTTCTCACATTTCGATGAAACATGTCCAAAATCACCACATTTAAAACATTTCATTCCTTTTGATTTGGTAGGACACCCAACGCTTATATGTCCCGTTTCACCGCAATTAAAACATCTATGATAATTCTTTCTCTCGGCTACACTTTCTTCAGCTTTGTTTCGAAATTTGTTAATTGTTAGATTTTCGATTTTGCCTTGTGCTGTTCTTCATTACTTCATATTGCGATAGCTTTTCCTTGAACTCTCTGATGGATTTATGATGCAGTGTACTACAGCACTGATTTTCACCTCAGCTTGTGCTACTATGTCCAAAATTTTATATAAATATTCGTGCAAGGATTCTTCGTTCCGTTTTTTTCTTCTTGATAATACTTTGTGAACATCGTAGCTATTTACCGTATCCGTGAATTCTGACAGTAACGCATTTCTGAATTGTCCCCACGGACGATCGTACGTCTCATAGTTTATAAAAAGTTTCACGCTTCCGCGTAATGCAATAATTAACCGAATTTCAGAGAAAATAGTCCAATGAGGTTTTTGGCTCGATTTTACTGAATAAATATCAAAAACATAACAACTCAACGAATTTCCGTAAAGATGATAAGTGTTAGCACGTTCGAATCGATATTATAGAAAAACACACAAAAAAAACGAAATATAATAGAAAATTTTCAAACAAAAAGCTCCAATTAGGCGATTTATTAAAATGTGAATAAAATAGCATTCCAGCGAATTTCCGTGAAAATGATCCAAGTGTTGGCATATTGGAATCGATATTTCAGGAAAAGATAAAAAATGCAATAATCGAATCAATTTCAAATACAATCGTCCAAAGAGGTTTTCAGGCAGATTTTACAGGAGAAAAAAAATAAGGCAACGAATTTTTGAGAAAATGATTCAAGTGTTGGCGTATTCGAGTCAATATTACACAAAAAGAGTAATTCAACGAATTTCCGAAGAGGTGATCCAAGTGATCCAACGAATTTCCGAAAAAATGATCCAAATGTTGGCGTATACGAATCAATACCACACACACACACACACACCTACACATACACACATACTGCAGTGAAAAGAGCAAATCTTATTAAAGATTGCTTAAGAAATGTGAGCGATTGCGTGACCCAGAAATGGAGCAATGTTGTAACATGCACTCTGGGAGATTAGAAAATTTTGTGGGGTGACAACGGAGAGAATATAGCTTGGGACTAGTTTGAACAATGAGCTTTGCAAAACATGTGGGACTACACACTGTGAATAAACTTAGGACATTTACATTGCAAAAAATAAATAATGAAAATTATTATAGTCGTGAACTCTTCAGTACCAAAGTGGCAGATGCTCCGGACTATTGTAATGAAAATATGACATTGCAATAATTTAATAATTGTACCAGTATGAGCAAGTTTTACAGAATTATGAACGTCTTCTACGTCCTTAACTTTATTTTTTAAGCAGGCTTGAAAAAAAACATTTTTAAAGAATGAAAAAAGCGTTAAACATATTTTAAACAATTCTGTCATATATATCTCTGACGCTTGATAATTTGTTTGTTTGTTGATCATTTTAGAGAACAGTAATTTATAGTATTTTGAGAATATAGTTATAATTGAATGCCTAAGGAGAGGGATCTAATATTGTTATTGATTATATATTTTTTCTTGATTAACTTCTCCTGTTTCTTTCTCATCGCTTCCTAACAATACTCTTCTACACCTCCGGGTTGGTTCGTATTGGACAGCTGCATAAAATGTATACAACTGACGAAATAGACTATCGTGTGTCAAAGCGCGAACCGTCACTAATCTTTGAATGTGCTACCTACCCTTTGAAACAATTTTTTATTATGTATATAAACGTCGATTCAGAATAATAAGCGTATTTACTTCCTTTTTTTATTTAAAACCTTAAAATGGAAACAATGAAATATATTACAGTTAACACAAAATTCTTAAATTCCAAAGGAGTAAAAAAATACAAAAAAGTTATTCTTAAATTAAATTTGCGGTATATTACATATAATCATTTGTACTATTAGTCTTTTTATTAAGTAAATAATTATTCTATCTTCTTAGCTCTATTTTCACAGTATATTTGTTGCAGATAACAGAACTGTGAATTTTAAGTGGGATGTGATACCGTAAGACTCTCCTTACATCCACTGCGATTCATTTTTACTGCTTTAAAAACTTCACAATATAATCGATATGCTGTTGTTCCTTTTATTTTTTGCATTCAATTTTAACCGTGTGACAAGATGGATGTTTTCTTCGACACCTGTTTTTACTATTTTAAGCTGAATTAAAAATTCGCTTTTTTGGTATGTTTTTGCGGTGAAGCTTGCATTTTCATTGAGACAACTTCTCAAGTTCATTATTCTGACTGATTAATGTAGCATTACAATATTTAGCAGAAAACTTTGATTTACGTTTTCGTTTTGATGAAGTAGATGTGGATAACTTCCTCCGAAGTGAAATTCTTCTTTTAGAACTTTCACAATCGGAATCAAAATCTGAAATACTATCATCTGTGTTACCTTCCAGTGCATATGGATTCCTAAAAACCCAATGTTTTTATACACAAGTAGAAAACTTATTATTATTTCAAAAGCGATACATTATCATGTTCATCAATTTAAAATAATTCTAAAGCTCGTTGTTGCCCGACGATTTGGAAAAATTCAAAGTAGAGCTGCTTTTTACTTGAACCATTTAATGTACAAAATACATAATTTATTCAAAATAAGGATCAAAATGTAGATCACGTTTTTTGGAAAACTCTATAAGATAAAAAACCTGAACTACTGTAATCGAAAAATTCGTAGAAGAATGTTATTTCACGATACAACATTAAAATGAGTTGCCTGAAAATAAAAGTGTTGAAAAATAGGACTTTTGAAAAATATAAATATTTTCATGAAAATTTACCAACTAATTAAGTTTTCTAATCATTGATATATTTGTGTGTGTGTGTATATATATATATATAGCCGGCGCTGGTGTGCTTGAGTGAGTGAGTGAGTGAGTGAGTGAGTGAGTGAGTGAGTGAGTGAGTGAGTGAGTGAGTGAGTGAGTGAGTGAGTGAGTGAGTGAGTGAGTGAGTGAGTGAGTGAGTGAGTGAGTGAGTGGAGACCATATGGGGACTATATCTATCTTGCTTGTTATATGATTTCATTGCAATACTTTTGATCGCACCTGTAGAGTACATTTAAACATAATATAATCGACACTTTTGCCCAAATATATTAAAAATATTTACGGTAAATATAAAATAATCACGATGACTGAACATTATTAAAGGTATATAAGGTGTGTTAATTCCAAGGTCGAATTTCGTATCAGTTCGGACATCTCACCGAAGTTCTACCATATTGAAATTTTAATTTTCACTCACTATTGATTGACTATATATACAGGGTTATTGAAGTTAAGTGGTATATTAGACGTTTTAAAAAACTAAGCGTGTTACAAAATTGAATATTTGGAAGTATTAAGGATGACCTTTTTATCTAAAATAGTGTCAACTGTCCGTCACATCCGGTTATATCGGAAGTTGATGTCATCTTTGTTATTTTAAATCGAATGGTATAGTTTTTACGACGAATTCATATGAAGCATTAATTTTTAAGGTCATTTTGATAACCAATTTGTATGTCTAATAATGAATAATTTCTGAGGTACAAAAGTGGTTTGATAAATCCGTGACTTTTAAAGAAAAACATCAGTTTTTCAGCAAAAAATCATTTCATTTTTCTACATAATCTCCTTTTAACTAGATACATTTAGTCCATCGTGTTTCTAATTTTTTTATTCCTTCTAAATAATAAGATTACTCACGGCCCTCAAAATAAGTGTTTGTTTCCACGATGGCCTCTTCATTCAACCCAAATCTTTTACCGCCCAGCTATTTCTCCAGACTTAAAGGAAATAGTCGAAGAGGGCTGTTACATACTGTATTTTATGTGTTAGTTTTTGTGCATGACGAATGGTGGGCGATGATAATAATGTGATAGTTATTGGTTCCTTGAACCAGTGCGTCTTGTTCACAACTTTTCGAGTTTCGCCGTCTACCATGGACCAATTCATTTGTTTGTATTTATTTTAACTATCTTAGCTTTTAGTAACACATTTTATAATACAATCGTCAGAACATACTTGTACTCCACTGAATGAACACTGATTTTCAAATAGTTTTTTTTATAAAGAAAAGTTTATTTTAAATTATAACTGGGCTAAATCCAGAGAATAGGGTGGATGGCGTAGCAGTTCGTAGCCTAATTTATGAAATTTTGCCATGGTGATTACACATATATACACCCGTGCATTGTCCTGATGGAACAACACTTTTTTCTTGGCTAAAAGCGGTCGGCTCAGCTTCAAAACAATATCAAATCTGTCTAGCAGTTCTAAAATATATTTGCCGTTGATCGTTTTACCTTTTTCAAGGTAATCAATACGAATTACACCGCGTGAATACCAGAAAACTGTGTCCATGACTTTGTTAGCCAATAGACCCATCTTAACATTCTTCGCTGTATGTTCACCAGTAGAAACCAACTGTTTCGATTATTGTTTGGTCTCTGGTGTGACGTAACGGATCCATGTCTCATATAAGGTAACGAAATGGCGCAAAAACTCGTTTGGATTGTGGTTATATATCTCCAAACACACCTTTGAACTTGCCACACGGTGGTGTTTATGATCGATCGTGAGCAATCGTGGCACCCATCGTGATCAAATATTCATGCAAAATGTGATGCATCGTGCCTACAGCCTCAGCCAACTCACGCACTTTCAACCTCCGATCATATATCATTTCATGGATTTTATCAACAATTTCTGAACGTTTGGCGTCACCTGTACTGGTATGACCACAACGAAACTCAGTAGACCACTTTTTAACCATTAAAATCAACGGTGCAGCGGTGCAGAGTCCCCATAGTATTTATCAAGCCTCTCCTTGGCTTCTTTAACTGATTTTTTACGCAAAAAGTACTGCTTAATCAGCACACGAAATTCATTTTTTTTATTATTGTGGAAATTTACGAGATTAGCTGCTTTTAATGGCTGTCAAACATAAACTAAACGTCGCAACTTGCTCAAAATTTTACAGTAGTCTATCGATAGATGGCACTTAACGGAAACAATGTTGCCATTACAGTTACCATACGGGAAATTCAAAATTTTATAATTTATATAGAGCTATCAAAAAATAATGTCAAAGTTTAAAACCTTCACACACGAACAACTTCATTTTTTCAAATGGCACCTACCATATTTTATTTTGTCATTCTATTCCTCTTTTTATCCTGTTTCCATACATTCAGACGTTTCTTATTGTTTTATTTGACAATTTGAATAATTTTGGATTTTGAAGTTATTGTTTTGTATTGTTTGGGTTTCGGTAGCGATCTTTTTTTTTATAAATTAAATTATCTTAGAAACTATTCATCGTAGACATACAAATTGGTTGTCAAAGTTACTTTCAAATTTTACGCTTTATATGAATTAGTCGTAAAAACTATACCATTCCGTTTAAAATAACAAGGTTTACATCAACTTCCGATAACCGGAAGTTACAGACAGTTGAAATAATTTTAGATAAAAAGATCATCCTTGTTAACCCCTACTCCCACATTTCTAACACACTTAGTTTTTTAAATCGTCTAATGTACCACCTATTTTGAATAACCCAGTATAGTTACATCATGGCAAAAATATTAGGTTAAATTTGGTTACGTTAGTTGCAGTTGTCCATTTTTTCTTTTCTAATTAAATTACAACTTTCATTATAATATATTGTTTTTACCTTTCAAAAACTTTTGCTAGACTAAAGCAGACTTTCGCTTTTTTCGTGGCAATTTAATGTTTTTAAAAAAGTAAAAATACATTCTAAATTGAAGCAGAAACTGATATCGAAAATGTGAGTTGTCAAGTATAAATCGTTTTATATGGACACAGTTTAACATTGAATTAACCAATACATACCAATCGCTGTCATCCCTTTCATTAACATCTTCTTTCTTTATAAAAACTTTACCAGGACTTCTTTAAATAAATTATAAATAAGTTATTCTTTATCTAATAAAATTTAAATTATACGTACAATTTTTGTTGCTGTTTAGTGATTATTGGTTGACTGACGCTCTAAAAAAAGAATATCTTTATTAGTGTGTTGCATGAAACTGAAATATTAATAAAATATGCATATTCATACATGATGATTGATTATATACATGATGTGCAATTTCTAATAACTAAAACATAAAAGTACAACATAATACAACTTATTTACAAACTTTATCACACAGTAGAATACAAAAGTGCAATGTAAAGAGGCAGATTCATATAAAATTTGAGGGTATTAGAGACAATCCTAAGTGTATAAAGTCAAGTTACCTATGTCTGAGATTGATTTACAAAAGGTGTGGTGTTTATTATATGTACATGGTAGATAGCATTGGGCGTTGAAAAAAAAATAATTAATACATCGATAAATTCAACTTACATAATTTTCTTTCATTTCAGCTGATTTTAATTGAACATAGTCAGCTGTATCAACAAAATCGTCATCGTCTGCGTAAACTTTTTCTTTTTTTACTGCAACTGTTGATTCAACAGAAGTATCAACAAAAAGAGACATGTGGCCTAATTTTTCTTCTTGTAATTTTTGCAAAATAAATGGTTCCAGGATTTCATTTACTTCATCAATCACTTTCTTTTCATAAAGTGTAAATTCTCCCACTAATAAATGACCTCTCTAAAAATATCAGAAAAATAGTAGGGCGTAGGAAATTAAATTTAAATCACATCAAACTTTCATATTATGAAGATTGACTAAACTGAATTTTCACTCTGATTAAATTTACTGTGTTCGAACGTTTCATGCCTGTTTTCTTTCCATGAAAAATGACAAAATCGTTGCGCTCTCTGGCAGCCGTACCAGTTGAGATCGTGATCTCCGTTAACCAAAATTGACATTTCAGTGAAAACTTAATAATCCGAATTGTAAGTGATAAATTTCCGTGCGGAGCAAAGTCATCGAGCGCCTTATTTTGTTATTATAATGAAATTTGTAGTTTTTATGTGTTTTAATTTAATTTAAAAAAAGATCGTATGGTAGTAATTCAAAGTTCGCATTCCTCATTATTGGATAGTTTATGAAGATAGGAACACAAGGGGAGTGCTTTAATGCGCGAAAATGTCATATTTCGATTTGTTATATATTTTACAATAAATTATGTTAGGTTGGGTTAAGTTGGATACTTATGACCTTACTGCATGTGTAAAAATATCAGAAATAGAATAAAACATTTGTTTAAAAGATCTCCCTCTATCACATTTTTGCGCATTAAACTATCCCTTTTGTTTTCTCCTATTAGTGACTTTTCATTTATATGACCTGGCCCCTGATGAGTGTAGCCTATATACTGAACTGCACCCATAAATTCTCATAATTTCTTAAAATAATTATTATCACAAAAAGAAACGCCTTATTTAAAAAAGTAAAATTAATAAATGAGCCACTTACAAGTGCTTTCTGCAAAGAAGTTTCTGGTAAATAACAGTCACCAAGAAATTTTGAGGGTAGTATAAAATACAACACCGATATAAGCTCTAAGGGGTTTCCTTGTAGAGAACCACCGGTTATTAGTAGCCTTCTCAGAGCCTAAAATGCAAAGTAAATAAAGAAAATTAAACAAAAAAATTCTATATGATTCAACTAAACATATTGTTGTTTAGTTTATTTAAGCGTATTAGTATACCATATAAAACAACATCTAAGTAAATACTCTATATATTTGATTATAAAACCAAGGTTTAACTGCGTAATTCTTGTATGTATACATCTAACTCCAACTAGTTAAAAGGAAAAGGTAATAAAAACTGGCATAAAATAAATGTTCAAAAGAAAACGTTTCTAATAATATCTTTTATAAAACTCTTTCTTATTAGCAAATTGCCACTAGTGAATTGATTAAATGCAATATCTGAAACTACTAAATAAATCTAGAACAACACGTTTTCATTCCACGCCACACCGAAAACAGTTTGACAAAACACCAATCAAACAGACGTATTAGATATTATTTTCGCGATAATAATAATAATCCACATAAGTAGTAGACAGAAAATGTGTCCGCTGTGTAAATATGTAGTATTCACGGTTAACTCTCATTGCGATTAAAGCATTTATTTGTTCCTCTATTTTTGCTTCGATATTCCTGCTTGTAACAACCATGAAATACAGGGTCATTCAAATTGAGTGGTACAGTACATTAGACGTTTAAGGGAAACTAAGCAGTTTACAGATTTGAAAATTTGGGAGGTGGATCAAAAGAGAATAAAAAAAAGAATCGAATGACAAAATAAAATATGCTAAGTGCCATTTGAAAAAATGAAGTTATTTGTGTTTAAAGTTTTTAAACTTTGGATTTGTTTTCTGAACGCCCTGTACAAATTATAAAGCTTAGTTTTGGCATGGCGTTAGCCTTATGACTTGACTATAACTAGAAAAAATTTCAACATTCTAAGTCAATATTTATGGAAGTTATGATTTTTTTTATAGTTTGGGTTGCGGTGCAATCTTTTTTCCAATAAATTAATTATCTCAGAAACTATTCATCGTAAGCATACAAGTTGGTCATAAAAGTCACCTTAAAATTTTATGTTTCATATGAATTCATCCTAAAAAAATATACCATTCCATTTAAAATAAGAAGGTTGACATCAACTTCCGGTATACCCGGAAGTGCCCAACAGTTGAAACTAGTTTAGTTAAATAGATCATCCTTGATAACCCCTACTCCCAAATTTTCAAATCTGTAACATGTTAAGTTTCCCTAAAACATCTAATGTACCGTACCACTCAGTTTGAATGACCCTGTATATCAATTTTTTATAAAAACTTCTATTAAATTCTTCGATTCTGGCAAAATCATCCTTTCTTCGTGGCTTTCCAATCATATATACTTTTTTGGGACAACTCGCGATCCGTGGAAACTTCCAGAAAGTTCGATAAAATTCCTTGATAACGTCAAGTTCGTTCTTTCCTCTTCAAGAATTTTCCAACGATATATGGTTTGTTAGGGCAACTTATAATTGGTAGAAACATCCAAAAAATAGAAGAAATTCCTCGATGATGTTAGATTCGTTCTTATCTCTAAACTTCTAACACCAAATGTCGCGTAATTAAACACCTTTCACTGGCTAACAAATGTATTTCTGCTAATTATTCTTCAAACAATACCACTATTAATAATTAATAACTCGCTCACTACTATATCGCCCACTAAATCACTTCTTCGGTCTTCGCTATTCGCCTTATAAAGCCTAGTAACTAGAACTGTCTGCCCAACTTCGCGGCAGCTTATTCATGGGGACTGGATTTGTTCGAGAAAGTTCCAGAATGTATGTTCCCGAGAATTCTACCTTTCTTAAAATCTCGGTAACCCACACTATAGACCATGACGCTTCTTTACCTATAGTGGGTTTCCCACGTGTGACAACTTTAGTTTGGACGGTGGTTGATAGACCACCTCGGAGAGAATCCAAAACTACCCAACCGGATAATTGAGTGCCTTTCCATGTATAAAGTAGAAATTGGTACAATAAACGATATTAAAAGGAGCACTAAATCTGTATCACATATTAAATCAAATAATTACATACCCTGGTTTTAATTAAACTATCGTACAATTGTATATTGATATTTTTTGCTGTATCTGTCTCATCAAAGACGACATAATCGATTGTCATTGATCTAAATACTTCCCTCTCATCTGCTATATGAACCACTACTGTGTACCTAGAACAAATGTAATTATTATAAAATAGATTTCTCAGCTAAAATTGTGTCTCATAAATACATTTTTAATATAATTTGTTTCATCTGCTAGTTAGATACGTTGTAAGTACTGCAAAATCCATCGTTTTATCAAAGTAAATTAGCCAATTAATAAAATGCGATCACATGTAAATACCGCGTGTCACCAAAACGAAAGAAACGAGTTTTTCCGGGCATGCATATATACATATATACGCTATTTCTTCAAGGAAATACAAGACCCATGAATGGTTAAATACCAGAAGTGATAATCTTGTACAAGTTCAGCCCAGGTTCTATTCTTAGCCGAAGAGGTGCTATTTACGTTAATTAATTGATATTAACTTTTTACTAATATCTGTTTTCTTTTTAATGTCCACACCCCTAGACCGATGGTGTGCAGAGTGCCCAGAGGCTTCGTTGGCCCTCAAAGATAACCGAGGGTCACAAACAATGCCTCAGGAGAATCTGGTGAAACCATACCCTCGCAAGCGGGGCTCTGCGGGGGCGGAACTTTATTTCCCCAGCTTCTCTTGGGACCAAAACGGAGACCAATAACCTAAATTTTAAAACCAACCTAGCGGAAGAAATGGTGGTCTAAAAAGGGATTGCACCGCCAACACCCCTATCCTCGACGACGGAGAAGGGGGTTACTGCCGACACTCAAGTACAGCTCGGACCCGCGATTCCAACATCCTCAGGGGCGAAGGAGTGGAGTGGAGCCCAGAGGAGAAAGCTTCTCAAGGCCAGGATGGAAGAGGCGGCCCGACCAGGCGCCGGCAACTTCCGAACCCAACAGATTCCAGCTCAGAAGAAACGGATGATAGGGTCGAATGAGACCCCCTCTCGGCGAGCAAGAAGGCCAAGCGATTGAAGGGGGAAACAGTGTATGCTCGGGCCGCCTCGGGGCGCACTAAAATGCCGACCAGGGCGGTCTCGGGACTCAGCGCCGCTCAAAGAGTTAATCCCCCGACGATAATCATGGGGGCAGAGGACTACCCAGAGTGGCACCTCACGCAGGGGGACTTTGTCGGGTTTCGGGGCGTCTACTTAGAGGCTATGTTATCATACCGCTGGGTAAGTACACTACTACCTTGCAGGCCGAGCTGAACGTGATAGCACACATGGCGGTGGAGACTAACTGTAGCCGCAGCCGCGAGAGTGTGTACGGACGCTGACGACAAGATCAAAACTGGTCTGAGATTGCCACGAGGCACTAAAGCGACCGGCGGTGAAGGGACTGGTGGAACTCCGCTAGGTATCTGGATACGCGGGTGTCAAAGGGGTTGCTTTTGATCTCGCTAGACTAGGGGTCAGGAGGGAAATCTATGGAGTTGAACCAGCCGTAGGGATCATCACTTCAATAGTCCGCAAATACGTGAACGACTGGGTGAACCACCAGCATCACAAAAGATGGGGCAAAGTCGATGGCTGTCGTACATCTAAGAGACTGATTGGCGCCACATGGAGTAAGATATAGGCCTAGATACTCATGAAATTGAGCAGGAAAGAGGCCAAGACGACTGTAGGCATAATCACAGAGTATACAAATGAACAGAATACCTACAATTTCAAATTGGAGCTAGTAGAGGGTCCTAAATGTAGGTGATGTAGTGAGGCTGATGAAACCCCCTTCCACATCATACACGACTGTCCTGCCCTAAGCGACGTGAGGCCGATGCGGGGAAACTCACGACACGAGAGGTGACATAGAGGGTGAGCGGGATGCGGGGCTGTTGTCTCTCTGGGAGAACACATTTGGGAACCGCTAACTACTCACCAAGGAGGAAGATTTCCAAGGGACTACCCATGTGATCAATAGCTATCACAGCCCAAACAACAACTAACAATAACAATAATAAAAATATTTGTGATCTGACTCTCATTTTTACAGCAACCACTACGTAAAAGGAAGCTCCGACACGAAAATCAACACTCCAACTGGCCGACCGAGGAGGGTTATGTAGTCATCTTGTCTTTTTTGAGAACATTCCACTGATTGTGGTTCTTCAATAGGTTCTTTTAATATGTTCGACCGGCTGTTTAGTTACTATGTAAAAGCTGGTTCCCGTCTGTAAAAGATACCTAAAGTGGTGACCCCGTTCTTAATCAGAATAAAAAACAATGATCGAACACACAGGACTTTCCAGGCGCGAAATGAGTAGTGTTAACCATTTTCTCCGTGCTTTGCGCGTAACCGCCGAAAATTCAAATATGCATTTTTAAAAATGTGTATCCCAACATAATACGCGGCAATCTCTATGTATGAGCTAATTTTATTTCCACCCGTAGTCAATGATGGCGGAAACAGTACCAACGCTGGAACCCACAGTAATGATAACAACATTGACTAGGCTGTATGAACTATATTCCCCGCTAACCATGACATAACATCATTCATCAACTCTTACGTCACTTACCAAACGACCTGACGAATATTGTTTTTTAACTTAATAAACGAGGAATATACCAAATACACCATTTTCAATTCATGTTTTCTAAACTTAAAATTTTCAAACCGTTTTTAACATGCAGACGTCCACGCACTAATACTTACGTTGTCAAAATCACATCGTACAAATAAAGTTCACCTTTATAGAACTTCAACCTATGAGCAGTTCTTTCTTCTTTTGTGCCATGATAAACAAACACCTTCAATGACGGACAGTACTGTTTGAATGCTTCAACCCAATTATCTGTAGGGTAAAAACTAATTTTATTTGATACCAATTATTTTACAAGTGCTTCCTATTATTATTACCTAAAATTAATTAAAAAAATATATTACTGCTGTCACGCCCTCACCGGAAATCGAACCCGGGACCTTTGGCTTAAGCTACGAGAGGTGAGAGCAATAACTATGATGAACGTACTTACAGTCACAGACTCGTCGAAATTAATGTCTATTATCGTTAATCGTTCGGGTTCGATTCCTGGCGAGAGCGTAACAGCAGTAACAATTTTTCCTCATTAATTTGAGGTAATCTGTAGTGGGTAAACGTTAATTCAAAAATTAATTCACGTTGATGTATTAAAATTAACCTATACTAAAAAAAAACCTCCAAATATTTCATTATTAATGGCTTATCACTTACCTATAATATTGGAAGGTACAATAACCAGATGTGGCAAGCCTTTTATGTCCGTTTTTCTTTCATTCAACAATGCAAAAAAGGCAATTATTTGAAGCATCCGACCTGATCCTAATGGATAATTTAAAATTCCATTAACATTTTCTTTATGCATCACCATCAGCCAATTTAAAGTATCCACTTGACATTTTTTCAATCTAAAATAAAAAATATTATGTTTAAGCTACTTACATTACTTCAATTTCCATTTATTCCCCTTTTTATGATATTATTATAAAAAAGGGGAGCAAATACCTTATTTACAATGATCAACACCGACATTTCGCCTTTTGATATAAGGTAAATGAAAGTTATTTATTCTTTCTACGCAGATAGTTTCAGATATGGGACCGACGCATATTTTTATAAATGTTTCATGATAATGTAAATAATAAAAGCATACACTAATTTACATATTACATCATAGTCCAGCCACTATAGCCATAACTACTTAAAGATAATATTAAAAATGGAGAAAGAAATCACTGCCGCATTTAAAATTATACAAGGTCAGAGTTCATATAAAAACGGTTTTTGCAAATTTCCCCAAAAAATAATATCTTTCATTTTTAGTTCCCGCGCAAGGCATATGCTTCATTTCATACAGCCTAAGCATAGAATATATTATTAAGCTTGTATTAGCTGATCGATATAAAAAATAAAATAGTGTTCACTAATATATATATATTAACTCTACATTTTATACATGTATTTGTATGGTATTACCCATATTATATTCGTTAAGGATGGAGTATTGTAAATAGAAGAAAAACGGTAGCTCTCTACATTCTGCGAACTTGCGTCGTTTTAACTTTTCAGGCTTAAATATAGTTTTTATTAAACTTAACATTACAATCCTCAATGTAATTTTTAAACAATTATTATTTATTTGTTACACCGTTAATATCAAAAGGGTAAAAATACATACATCAGCACATACTGTATAGTTTTCTTTACCAAGGAGTAGTACCTTACATTTTAACATTAGATTTTAAAATTAAAAATTCTTCCAACAATAATGACACTGAAGATGATGATGGCATTAATCCCATGAATCTATTAATGTCCAATATATGTAAAAAATGACAAACATGATAAAGAACAATTTCAACACCATGACGACGAAATACAAATAGGTACATTACATTGATAAAAACGAATATGAGGCATATTTTTTTACATATAGGTATTGCTTATATTTATTTAATTTAATTTCACCAGTCAAAAATACATATGTACACTCGTAGAGGTAAAGGATTACCTGCCAATTTTTTATTAATGGTTCTTTTATTTGCTACTAATCTCTTGAGATGATTTGGCAGGCGATTAAATATTATTATAACTTTGATATAGCTGCTTTTAATACCACATTGATTTATTGTCGACTTAGAATATATTTACTTCTTGTTGTACTATTAAAATTTCTAAATTGATTTTGTAAGTCTATGTAGTTATAACTTGATGATTGATAAGAATACATTTATTAAATATTCATGAGTAAAAAAAGTTATTTTTACTAATCATTCTTACTATTATTTTCTGGAAAGAATGTACTCAGTTGTGTATGACTTGTATGCACCACACCATGCAATTATTTCATAATTAATTATGCTGTGAGAAAAGGCAAAATAGATCATTCTTAAGTTATCTATATTCATGGTTCTCGATACATATAAATACTACGGATTTAGTCTTTTTGATTATATAATGAATTTGTTTGTCCCTTTTAAGGTTAAAATCAAAAATTATTCCTAGACATTTAATAAATTCTACTCTATTTAGTTTAACACAATTAAATTATACATTTAATACCGTGAGAACACTGTCATAATAGATTACAAGGGTAATAAATACTATTTTATCCACATTCAAAGATAACTTATTCATATTTTAGTATTCATTCATTTTTTCTTTCTACTTCATTCCAAGTTCTACCTGTTCCAATTATAGCTATATCATCAGCATATGACATAACCGTACTTTCAAGCATTAATTCAATTATATATCAATTAATATGGACTATATTTTATTTTGATAAAATACGTTCTCATATCTAAATATCAATGTTTGTATAACAAATGCCTGGTGAGGCGGGCACCGGTCGGTAGGATAATATATACGCCTTACGCGAAAACTTAGAAGCACGTTTTTTCCTAAACCGTTAAGTTAATAAGGATTGACAATCTTACACATGTAAAAGCAGTTTCGGCTGAAGTGTAACGACAGGAGTACTTTGCAGGGCCTTTTCTACATCTTGCGATATTTTTTTCGTTCTTTCCAATATTTGATCAATCTTTAACTGTACATTAAACATTTCTTTGGCAATGGTCACTATTTCAGAAGGAAAGCATTTCCGCAACTTGTGCTCCTTCAAAAAAAAAAATTAAGAAACAATTTAACTATAATAGACTGCTTATGCACTACCAAATCCAACCAATTAGCAAACGGCCTTAGATCATAAATTTTTTGAGCAACATCATATCCTTTGTCTGGGTTAGTATTAAGGAATTTTAGCTCTTCAAAAGTGGCATTTTGAAAGAAATTCAGAACTCTTTCATCTGACTCATCCAAATTATTTGAATTTGTGTCACTAAAAATTTTAATATTTTTCTTGAAAAAAACTGTGACATTTTTTAATTACTTACTCATCCATAGGTTCTTCTTTAATAAAAACTGCTTCCTCTTCAACTTCGTGTGTTTTCACGACATTGCGTTCTATTCGTAATTTTTGTTGATTTCTTACTCCTAAAACATACACATATATGTATATTCAACTCTAAATTTAAGTACGGGTCGACAAGTTTAAGAAAATCTCCGACCATAAAGCAAAACCTGCACTGAAATAAAGGGAGAATGCATTCAGAGGAAAAACAATGACAGGTACACGCCCACGTTCTATGCACTGGCAGTGATTAAAAGTGAATTATTTGCGGGAGTAGGAGACAACTATTTTCCACTACGCATCTAGGCACACAAAGTAGATCTTCTCATACACTGGTTGGACTGAGTATAATACTAATTTAATTTTATTACCATAAAACTTATCAAAAATTAAAACATGTCAATTTTGTATCAACAAAATTACTTACATGGAATAAAAATAAAATACAATATGTAGTATAATAAACAACTATCGTTATGTGAATAAAATTTATATGCTGGTACTTTTTATACATATACCATACATGTGTTACAGTTAACAGTAGATATTACTTGTTGGTGTCATAATTACTGAACACTATAGTGGCACTGATTTATCTAAATATAATAATTAATAGTTTTGAAAAATGAAGTAATTAGAAAATTCCAAAGACTAAATACACAAAAGTATGATTTGATTATATAATAATGTCTAGTTATGGCAGTATATCGTCAAATACTAATATCTGCTGAAATATAAAATACTTTAATTAGTAGCAGATATCAGTAGATAGTGATATACTCCCACAACTAGATGTACAATATGCCTCATAAAATATTGCTTGTGGCAGATTTCCGACATCAATTGAAAAAAAAAATAGACATTTAAAAGATGCTGAAATGCAATTGCTTATAAAATTTATAGAAGAGAATTGGCCAATTCAAAAAAAGTTCAATACCAATTTTAATAAACAGTACTTTACATGCATAAATGGTCAAATTTTAATTGTACATAAATTATTAAGATCAGAAATGTTAAAAGAATACACTAGAATCATATTGGCACAGAAAAACGTAAAATATGAATAAAAGGAATTTTGTACTAGCCACTCATGAATAAAGGGATAGCGAATATGATTTCCAATTATTAAATCAGAGTAATTGCTCATCCCTGATATACACCATAATGTTGGCTATGGGTTCACTTCAAATCTAACAATACAGGAATTTCGGTTTAATTTTTATTTAGTAATATATATTACGTATATGGGTAAGTTTCCATATGTTCTTCTCCTTTATGTAAACCAATAACTTTGAATAATTTTTTTGTGTCTGCTAACTGTCGATTCAGGCTGCTATGCGATGACCCATGTTTATTAAGGTAACATTGTTAAATTTAAAAAACCATAATTTTACATAGGTAAAGGTGGAAATAAATAAAGAAGTTAATTTATAATTATGCAGTTACCTGTTAAGGATTGTATATTCTTGTTTATATTTGGCTGAAATTCTGTAGCAAGAGGATCATCTACTATCCCAGAATGAATTGAATCGGAACCTGTTGCTTGCAAAGGTTTGCTATGACTAGTTGTTTCTACAGACGAATTAAAACTTTTCTTTCGATTACTGATTTTTTCTGCCTCTTCTTCAGCTAGTGTTATATCAAAACGAACTTTTGATAGGATATCATGAATTTTCTAAAAATTAATTTTATACCTTAACATCTAGTGCAAGTAAAAACAAAAACAAGTTATGTCTCACCATTGAATCTATATGAGGAAATTTTTGTTTAAGTAATTTCATTTGGTTTTCTCTTTCCAATACAACTTCACTCTTTTGTCGATTTTTAGTATGTGAAATGATTATATTACCATTCTCAACACCTCCAACAACCAGCACTTTGTCATTTTTTACAGGTGGTATATGATGTGAAGACATTGTGAAACAAAATATTTCCTTCCACAGCCTATAATAGAATTTCTAGCTTGCTGTAAGAGCTAGAATCCTGAAAATACAATCAAAATTAACTAAAGAAATATGTATTTTTCATGTAAGGTGCATGATCAAAAGAAATCTAAATAAACCTTAAAGAACTTTTCCTGCTATGTTTAATGATATTAAGTCCAATAATATAGCATTTTACTTTTTTATCTCATGACATAATAACTTTGTAATATTACAACTATTAAAAAATAAGAATTGGTACACAAAGTATAATTTATTTTTGTTTAACTAGAAACTGGACAGCAATGTTCAATATTCTATTAGTGCATATAGTATAATAATAAATCAAAGTAAAACATACCCACCTTAGAAAAATCTATTTAATAGAAACAAGCGCAGCGTATTATTTAAATTAGATTGTAATATTTATACATTGTAGGAATTTGTATGCAGCTTATTTTGATTTGGGTCTTTCGTTTCAAATTAATTGAAAATTAATATATATATATATTTATATATCTATACGTTTCTTTGCGATTAATTAATGCCACAATAATTGTTTCTTCATCATTCCTTTACACATTGTTTGCACTTTTTAGACACAAAAATTAAAGTAAACCAACACAGTTGAATTTCTCAATTTCTGAAAGTTGGGTTACAATCATGTTACAATTATGTATTCAATAATATTAAGTTATAAATTAAAATCAAAATCCATAACATATAGTCCATAACTTCGAATAGTAAATCTATAATGTTGATGATTTATCTTATTATATACCATGTACTGCAGAAAATAGCTTTGTTTATGATGGAAGAAGGCTTCTCTAACTCCGATACTGTATAACCATACTATCAGTAATAATGCGTAAACCACAGATCAGTCCATAAACCCACAAACTAGTGATGCTAGTGACGGGCACAGATCAAGGAAGGTGATGGCCCTAGACTATATTTCGATACCGGTTATAAGCAACACCTGCTGACAAGGCCCGACAACCTAAATATGACGTCAGTCAATTCAGGCTGACATGAGACACCGATACTTAAACGATACGTTCACATACAAGTAAAAACATCGCGGATCGGAATAGAAATGAAAAATATAACATTTAAAATTATGTTTTAACCTCCAAATAATGTAAAAAACAGACATTTATAACAATTTGTTGAGTAGATTGTTCTACGATAGTAATATTAACTACTTTTAATAGAGAAAAAACGAAAGATTGTGATTTCCACACCACCTTTGAGGTATCACTTCGTCGATGCGTTGACCTATTATGATGGGTCTCGCCAGTAGCCCTACTCCCATATTTCATAAATAAATATAAACTAGAAATAATTTTAATAAATTACCTTAAATTGTCGAAGACAAATAAACAAGTACACCAACATGTGATACGATAAAAGTTTTAACAATTAAGTTTTTAAAAATAACTTTTATTAATTAATCAGGGTGATGTTCACCCAGTCTAGTCTGAAGCTAGAATGACATAAAATTACATAGAAGGAAAATACTAACATGAAAAGCTGACTGTTGCACTTGCATTAGAATACATATAATTAATGTCCTTGAAAATGGGTATCATATTTAGGATGTAACACCTCCCCTTCGAGATGGAAAGTTATTTTCCAATTAACTTTCCAGTGGTGGCGGAGTCTTGTAAAGTCTTCGAGATGTAGTCACCGGTGATCTTTGGGGTGAAACTTCTCCTCCATAGCTGATAGGGTTAGAGGCTGAAGTTGATGTAGATGCCTGTTAACGGACCACAGGTTCTTCCCTACTGGTGGTGTTGTACTTAATAATTCTTAGACAGTGACCCGGATGACAAATTGGATTCGGTCTAAAGAATCTGAAACACCCTGGGCAGCAGCAATAAACCAAACAAACCAATAGCAGAATCGATGTTATTGCAGCCAAAGTAGTTAACCAATAATTCCCATACAATCTTGAGAAACTTCTTTTTTCTTCGGAATTAATTTTATTCTTAATGTCAATGAGTTTTGCTGCAGCTAGATTTAGACTTTCTTGGTTTAGGTAATTTAAATTTAATGGTTGAAGGCTTGGATACTTTATTTTATTCTTTTCTTCCAAACAACAATCTGACGGAATGACGGGAAGTTCGGAGTCTAAATTAATTGTTTTATTGTTATTTCGGGTACCCTCAGTTGTTATACGGAGGCCGTTAGAAAAGTAACAGGTACATTTTCGATTGATTGTGATTAGGGTCGGTCTTAAGATTTCTGCTTTGTTAATAGGTGAATTTTCACATTTATAAGTGAAACCCAGAGTATCTGTAGATGCTGCTAGCCAAATGTTTTGGTCGATTTTTTGAATTAGTTCCTCACTCGCAAGAGTAGTGTAAATTTCAGATGTTTCGGGGAATTTTTTGGACGTTAGCAGTTGAGGGATGCAGGCCCTGTTGTGAAATAGTTCTTGTGGTTCAGTTCCTTCCATTATCCAGAAATCCTCAATTTCCAGCAAATCATTGATGGTCAGAATATCGATAAACCATTGGCGATCGGTAGACAATGCGAGATACGGCGTTGGTGGTAAAAGTATGTGGAATAGGGAGTTTTTGGCAGGTATCGGATAAGGAAAAAGTTGGTACAAATTAAACTGTAGAGGTTTACAAAGGGGAACCTCCAATTTAACTAATAGGCCTTGATTTATTAAGTAAAGTTTCGGTTTGATTATTAGATAATATTTGTAAATTTCACTATCGTTTACCACAAATGGTAGAACGGACTCAGACATATCAATTTGGCTTAATTCAAGTTTTAGTTGTTCATGATTTAAAATTGATGGGTGTAACATACCTGCTCTCGCATATGACAATGACTCTAAAATATTAGAAACTTCCTTTTGAACTAAATTAGTGATTTCAAGAAGAAAGGTTACTGTGTTTAACATATGAAGTGTTATATGATTTTCATTAATGATATCTGTGTTGTTTTTTAATGCCTGATCAATGTTTAATAAATTTTGTTGAAGTGTCCTTTCATTGCCGTTCACTTTAGTCAATGTTTCATTGAAATTTGATTAAAATACCTGTGACAAATGTGTTTGTTCCTTTAATATTTTTAACGTATTTTTATTTGAATTTTGAAGTTCTGTTATGAGTTTATTGTATCTATCAGCATCATCTTCATCTAGAGTGCCGAACAATGTATGTAAGCCTCTGCCAAAAATATTAAACCAACCTCTTTTGGTTCGCTTTGAAGGTAATAAAAATTTAACTTTTTCTAAATCTCTTTCTAACTTCATTACTGTGACCCCTAAGGTGGTGACATGATTTAGTTTAAAATGTAATTTATTTAATTTGATTTCTAAATTTTGAATTTGAGAATAAAATTGTTTAATTGTTTTCAAGTTTGAAAATAAAGGACTTATGTTTTTGTAAAATAAAATAGTGTAAGAAGAGTCGGATACAATGAGATTTCCTTTAGGATGAAAATATATTCCTGTATCAGATAACTCATCTGTGCTTATATCTACAGCTATGCATCTGAAAAAGAAACAGATTTATACAATTTAATCTGTTCGATGTTGACTATAGTAAATTCTTTATTTCTTGATTTCTTATTAATTTTGATATTTTTATCATTAATAATTTCTATTATTTGATACAGACCCAACCACTTGCAATTACCTTGTTTATTTATTAGGAAATTTTTTAGAAATACTTTATCGGCTAATTTATACTGAGGTAACGGATTTTTAATTTTTGAATCGTGTGATTCTTTAACTTTTTCTTTTCGTTGAATTTGATTATTATGCGCTGTTTCATGTAATCTACTAAGAATGCTTTTTCTTTCTACTAAATAAGATGCTGACGTTTTCTCGTTCACACGTGCATCCTGTGGATCGTGTATGTTTCTCGGTTTGACACCGTTTAATGTTTCATACGGTATCAGCTTGATGCTGCTATTCACGGAAGAGTAACACAAGCGTTGGACAATAATGCTTCGTAATTGTTATTAAAATGCTTACCCGAATCAATTAGGGTAGCAATCGTATCTTTTAAGGTGCAAATGACCCTTTCTACAGCACCATTGCTTTTAGGGTGGTATGATATAGTATACGTGTGTTCTATAAATAATTCTTTCTCTAATTTTGACAGAATTTTGTTAAGAAACTCGCCCCCTTGATCGGAATGAACTCTTTTTGGAATACCGAAAGTTGATATAAATTTAAGGAGGTGGTTTGATATTTCTTGTGCTGACTTGTCATTTAATATATAGCATTGAATAAATTTGGTTAATTGGTCTTGAATTACTAAAACCGTTCGTTTTTGCTTTTTGGAAAAGTAAATTTCGGCGGTATCCATATCCACACGTTCAAACGGATATGTTGGTGTTGCCGTAATGGTTATCGGACTTTCGTATGATCTTCTCACCGTTTTATTTCTTTGGCACGTTTCGCAATTATTAATGTAATTTGTTATGTCTTCCTTAATTCCGCACCAATCGAAATATTCGTGAACCCTATTTAAGGTTTCACCTATACCTTTGTGTCCGTAGGCTGGTGGATCATGATGCATAGAAATGATAGTTTGTTTGCTTTCTGGATCACCTGAATTTTTATATGTATTATTGATTTGTATCTCTTGATCTTCGGGAAAGTTTAATTTATTTCTAAGATAGTTAATAATTTTAATTAAAGTACCGTTTTCTTCTTTTGATACAGTAAATCGTAATAGATCATGCGTAGATGCTAAAGTTAGGATAATTAGAACGTTTTCAAATAATTCTCTAGGAGTATTATAATTGTTTACAATATATGTTAAATTGGGATTTGATTTAGATTGTTTTAATTCAATATTTTCATCGAAACTGGGACCGTCTGTATCGTGAAGTATGAAATTTACCTTTTTTATTTTATCGGGTGGAAAAAGAATTTCGTACGTATGATTTTTATCGTCAAATATTCCTACTACAGTTTTGGGTGTGTCGTAAGATCTTTCATCTGTGAGAAATATATCGAAATCGATGCCCTCGGGTATATTTGTAACACTTTTTTCGAGCATATTAATTTTTAATGAATTTTGAATTTTGGGTTCAATTTTGATTCTCGAAAGAGCATCCGCGTTTCTATTTAATGTTCCTTTTTTATAAATAACTTCATAATCGTACTCTTCGAGTTTTAAACGCCATCTAATTAATCTGGAGCCCGGATCTTTAATACTAAATAACCATGTGAGTGGACGGTGATCTGTTATAATTTTGAAATGTTTTCCGTACAAATATGGCCGAAAATGTTTTGTTGCCCACACGATGGCAAGTAATTCCCTTTCTATGGTGGAATATCTCGTTTCAGCCGAATTAAGAGTTCTACTGGCGTATGCTATGGGCAAATCTTTACCCACAGGGCCTTGTGAAAGGACCGCTCCAATAGCATCCGTTGTTAGGATAAATTGTTCATCAAATCGAGGATATTGTAACACAGGGGATTGAGTTAAATATTTTTTTAGTTCGGTAAATGAATTTTGACATTGATCTGTCCAAAGAAATTGAGAATCCTTTTTTAATAGCACTGTCAGTGGTTTCGCGATTTTAGCGTAATTTGGTATGAACTTACGATAATAACCGCTTAATCCCAAGAACGATTTGATGTCTTTTGGTGTTTTTGGTACCGGAAATTCGGAAATAGCTTGTATCTTTAGAGGGTTTGGTTTTATTCCGTCCCTAGACACAATATGTCCCAAAAATTCAGTTTATTTCTTGAGGAACTCACATTTATCAATCTGTATTTTTAAATTAAATTCTCTTAATCGTTTAAAAATATTCTTCAAAAGGTTATTATGATCTTCTAATGAATTTCCATATATCACAATATCATCTAAATATACTAAATATTGTTTGGGAGTAAGACCGGTCAAAACTGAATTCATTGCTCTTTGAAATATCGAAGGAGCGTTAATTAAGCCAAATGGCATTCTTAAAAATTCATAATGGCCTTCGTTGGTGGAAAATGCTGTTTTTGAAATAGAATTTGGATGTATTTCAATTTGATGGAAGCCGCTGGCGAGATCTAGAGTTGAAAAGTACCGCGCGTGTCCTAAACTATCAAAAATTTCGTCTATATTTGGAATTGGAAATTTATCTGGAATAGTAATTTTATTTAAATTTCGATAATCGATTACGATACGCCATTTCTTTTTACCAGAGGCATCCATTTTTTTAGGCACTACTCAAATCGGACTAGAATAGGGTGAGTGACTTGGTCGAATAATATTTTGTTGTAAGAGCTTTTGAATTTGGGAATTTACTTCTTCCTTATGACAATGTGGATACCTGTACGTTTTAGAAGCTATCGGATTTTCATGTTCTGTCTTAATTTCATGTTTAACAAAAGATGTAAAAGTGAGCTCGTCACCTTCTAAATAAAATATGTCAGCAAATTGATGACAAATGTCTATTAGGGAACTTCTCTCTTCCTCGTTTAAATGATCAACGCGGATATTCGCGTCCAATTTACTTATTCGATCATTAGTACGGTAATTGTGATATTTTGTAATATGAGCTAATTTACTTGGCAATTTTTCAAGTATTACCTTATTAATTTGGACTGTTTGTTCTTTATCAGAAAGGTTAATGAGACTTGTACGAATAATCCTATTTTTATCTACTTTAATTAAACATCTAGGAATTAAAATTTTGTCGTTAATATTTTGTTTCTGAAGCATTCCTTCCGTATAGGGCTCGTAATTCGTCTTTATTTCAACAAAATTTTCGCAACGTGGTGGAATTATGATAGTATTTATTACTTTAACCTCTTTCTTTATTTGCAAAGGAATAGGCGCGTGTTTATCACGAAATTCGATTTGGTTAGATTGTAAATTAACACTACATTGTAAATCCTGTAAAAACGTAATTCCTAAAATACCGTCAAAATTAATGTCAATATCTGCTATATGAAACTTAATTGAGTTTCCCTTGAAATCTGTTTTTAAACTACCTAATGTCTCAAAATACTTAGAATTAATTCCTGACACTTTAATTTTGTCGCTTTTATCTATTTTACCTAAAAATATTTTATGTGGTTTTAATAAATTCACGGCGGCTCCTGTATGAATAAGCAAGGTAACTGGTTGATTTTTTATTTTTGTTTTAATAAAAGGTAATGCTTCGACAAGAGTTTTAATTTTATTGGTTGAGAAACTGGCTAAATTTTGAAATGAGTCATTTTCGGGGGTCGAATCGTTTAATTGAACAAACAATCCCCGTCTTGTTCGTTCTCCAACAAGTTTAAAGGTTTGTTTTGTTCAGAATATTCGACCTCGTTTTCAGATTCAGAATCTGTTTCTTTTTCGACAGTTTCTAGAGACTGAATTTTAGGTTTTGAAAACCCTTTAAATGGTGTACCGGTAAAACTATGTTTATTGTTATATTTAAAAGAATCTGGTTAAAAATTAGATGTACTTGGCTTAGGAGTACTTTCAGATGAAGAATGTAAATTTGTTTTGAATTTATTATAATTTAAATTTGATTTGGAAGGGATTTTCTCTGCTTTAATTTTCTGATTCCTAAATTCTAGGAATTTTTGTCTTTCCTGTCTTTCTTTCATTTGTTTGTCGATTTCATTAGCCAAACTAAAAGCCTTTTCTAATGTTACAGGTTTTGATGGCAAAACGGCTATTTCTAATTCATGATTTATGTTAATTAAAAACACAGTTTTAGCTAATTTATTAGTAAATTCTGTAACAGCGACAATTTCTTCTTCTGAATCGTAATTATCGGTAGCGGAAACTACCAGGTTATCCCTAATCAATGAAATTTTATTGTAAATGTCTTTAACACTACTGTTTGGTTTAGGTCTATAACGAAATAGATCTCCGACTAAACATTCAGTGCTTTTCTCTAAGCCGAAATTATTTTCAAGGTGGCGTTTAATATTATGCCACTCATCTACTCTTTTTGAAAGAATAATTTTGCCTGCTCTACCAGTTAATTTCGTCAAAACTAGTCTAACAAAATATGATGCATCCGTAGCACCGCAATTCACAAAAACGAAATCTACGTTTTCAATAAATTGATGGAGAGGTATGTTATCCCCATCAAAAGTAGGAATTAGCTCTGCTAATTCTTTTCGAGAAAATATATTTCCTCAGGCATATTTTTTGATAAGTTATATATTTTATAACAACAAAATCACAATAGATTTACTTGTAAACCTATACAGTTTGGGAAATTGGTAAATTAAGGGATCACCAACCTTGTCAAGAAGATGCTCGCTAGGAGATGCAAATTCATGGGTCCTGAGCAGCAGGGCGTACAGGCGGAAATCCAATTTTAATTTTCCCTTAGTCGAAATGTCGCCTGAAGGCAAAACTCCGAAGGGTTTCTATGGACGACACAATGTTCCACTTCTTCAAAGAGTTCTCGATATTGATACAGTTTTTTCGAAAATAAGTTCGTCACTAAATTCCCGAAAAATATCCACGAATTGCCTTTTCTTAAAATCGCGGAAAAGACAATCCTACTGACTGCGCCAACTGATACGATAAAAGTTTTAACAATTAAGTTTTTAAAAATAACTTTTATTAATTAATCAGGGTGATGTTCACCCAGTCTAGTCTGAAGCTAGAATGACATAAAATTACGTAGAAGGAAAATACTAACATGAAAAGCTGACTGTTGCACTTGCATTAGAATACATATAATTAATGTCCTTGAAAATGGGTATCATATTTAGGATGTAACACATGTACCCACTTCAAAACAAATGAAAATTTCGTTGAAACCGCACATTTAAAATAAATAGGAAATGCTATGGATTGTATTAACGTACAATGGAAAATATACAAGTACCTAGGTAGATAAAGAAGTACATTTGAATTAGTTAGAAGTATATAAATGCAAATTTCGACGAGGACTCTCCAACGTTCTCTTTTTAACACTTACAATAATTGTTATGAGTCATGGTAATTACAATGATAACTATTTTTTCCCAAAAATCAACCAATTAATGTTGGGTACATGGATTCCCGTTTTACCCATTGGATACGGAACCCTAAAAACAATGGTTTGTTAGGATTGCTTAGATTTGGATAAACTATGCTTAGTTGAGCAGGATTCACAAAATGTGATACAGCCTGCATATTGATACTATTATCATCAGTTATTATTGCAATAACAGAAAAACAAAAACCAATTTGAAAAAAGAAGGAATTAAAATCCTTATTCGTCTAAATATTAAGATTAAAGATCTCACATTTTGAACGCGTCCTACCAAGTAGGCACAATGAACTGAAAGCCATATCCCACGACCGGTATCGAGCTATCGGGTCTCATCAGGTGGGCGTTGGCAGAAATGCCTTTACAGGCTATATTATAAATATAAAAATTTAAATATAAATATGGAATCAACAGAAACAACTACTCCGAGGGCTAATACCCCTACCGGCATTGAATTACACTGTTGATTCCGATGGATTCTTAGACGAAGATATAACATATCCAAAAAAGAAGGATTAAAATCCTTATTCGTCTAAATATAAAGATTAAAGATGTCAAATTTTGAACGCGTCCTACCAAGTAGGCACAATGAACTGAAAGCCCACGTCCGGTTTCGAACTATCGGATCCCATCAGGTAGGCGTTGGCAGAAATGCCTTAAAAATTTAAGAAGATCTTTAATCTTAATATTTAGACGAATAAGGATTTTAATTCCTTCTTTTTCTGAATATGTTATATCTTCGTCTAAGAATCCATCGGAATCAACAGTGTAATTCAATGCCGGTAGGAGTATTAGCCCTCGGAGTAATTGTTTCTGTTGATTCCATATTTATACTTAAATTTTTATATTTATAATAAAAACCAATTTGTTCAAGACCTGTGACTATAATTTTAATTATTTCAAACAATGGTTTTGCGGTTAATTTGTGTACTGGAATAATATGCACTACGTCTTTATATTTTGATTTAATACTTTGTATCATAAAAGTATGAGTAGTTGTAGCCAAGTTTGACTGATTTCTTTTCTCTAATATAACAAGAAGGAACAAGAAGGTTCAACATTAGTGTTGGAGTCTAAATTTATAATATAATGAAGTGTTTGAATGCGGCAATGTAAGTATACCAGTATGTCTTAAGAATTTGTAACAATGCGGAGAAATATTATGTAAAATTGATGAGATAATTAAGTGTTCTGATACAAATTTGTGATGGGTTTTACATTGCGTAAATAACTGTATTTGTGACTTTATGAATCGTATAGCTTTACTATTGCTGTTATCTTCGGTATTATCAAGAAAATCTAGTAAATTTCATATATTATTTACAATAATTTTTTTTAAGTCGGTGGAGCTGTTATCACCTTTAATGATTGTTGCACATTGATGTATAATATAATCTATTTCAGTTATACTATTTACATGCACGGGTAAAATGTAAAACAATAAGCCTGCATGTAGTGACGTCATACGTATTCTGATAATCTGAATAAGGCCTGATCAAAGGAGGTGTTGGTAGTAATGACGTGTACACCAAAAGATATATCCACTTCAAAATCAACGAAAATTTCGTTGAAACCACACATTTAAAACAAATTGGAAATGCTATGGATTGTATTAACGTACAATGGAAAATATACGAGTACCTAAGTAGATATAGAAGTACATTTGAATTAGTTAGAAGTATTTAAATGCAAATTTAGACAGACGCATATATGTTCAAATCGACGTGTAAATGTAAAATTAAATGAAACTATTTAAGAATATTTTGGAATTAAATACATGATGTGTTTACTGTTATTTGTACTTTTAATATGACTTAATTTGGATACGCTATTGCTATTTTTACTTCGGTTTATTAACTAACGTGGCCAATTTTCTGTTTTTCTTTTCGGTAAATTATAAACGAGCACTCTCAAATGTTTTGTTATTAACAGACTTACAATAATTCTTAAGAGTTATGTTAATTACAATGAAAACAATTTTTTCCCAAAAGTCAACCAAATAATGTTGGGTACATGGATTGATTTGTAACATAATTTCATCACGATGGGTAATTTGAATTTGATTCATTATAAAATTATGAGCTACAGTCCGCTGATTTGAATGTTCCATAAATATTTTGTTAGCCAATAATTTTTGTAAAATTATAAAAGAATACGTGACAATCCACACACACATTTTAGTTGGATATATTAGTCAGCCTTGGTTACCACAAGTTCTTTAGAAATGGTTAAAAAGTCTTTACAGCTATCACAAGGTAACTTCTTTAAAACGAAAATGGCATGCCTAACCCGCAATGAAAGTTAAAACTGGAATATCAGATTTATTATTTTCGATATCATTATCAGAAACCTCTATATTATTAAAACTTGTAATGTTTTGATACGTGTTTCCAGAGGTTGAACTGGAAGCTAAATCAAAGTCGCAATTGAAATCATTAATTTTAATCTTATTTTTTGTGGTGTTTGTGCCTAAATTTAATGAAAGTTCCATGATACTTAACACGCGTAACTTTTTTTCAGATTCAAAAATTTGACGCAAGGATACTTGGTACTGAAAACCGGAAAACTCTCCGTATTGGCCAGGAAGAATGTATGACATACTTAATTCATTTATGCAGTAATCTGTTAATTGTAATAGACCGTATGTTGTTAACTTCAAAGCAGAATGAGTTTCTTTTGTAAGTTTGTCCCCTTCTCAATAACTTCGCATTTATCTATCGATTTCCAGCATCGGAGATGGAAAGACCTCTGAAGAAGCTCGCCACTCGTGCTAGCGAAACATTAGAAAGCAATTGTAACCAACGGCGGCCTTTAGAACCGAATAAGGACTACATTGGTTACTTAATGAGAGTTTTGAGATTTACCTAGCTCCAGCAAAGAATTGTGTATGTTTTCGTTGAATATCTGAGCAACAAGTGTAACGTTTTGTCTTTCTAAAACCGAAGGCCATAGAGCCTTTGGAGTTCGACCATAACCATTCTTTATTAATTTCCCGTTTTTGATGTTATATAATTCCCGTATAGACTCAAAAGAGGCATATCGAACCTTTTCAAAATTATCAAAATCTGGAAAACAAAACTTTAAGCAATGATTGTTTAAATTAATTCAATTATTTCTTATGAATCTGAAAAGTTTAATACGATCTATGTTAAAGCGTTATTGTTTTTGATTGATATCGTTTTATATTTTAAGAGTATTATTTTGATAAATTTTAATTACAGCGTATAATTTTGTTTATCACCTACATAGAATTGACATTTTTCCTGTTGTCTTGATATAATTTGGATTTGATCTTGGCGTTCTCTACATTTTCTTAAGCTATTCTAAGTTTATCTTTTAAAATTTGATTGTGTTCTAAAGCTAATTTTTCATAAATTTTATCGATATCTTTGCGTTGGTTTATGGGGGTTTGTCTGTGTCCGAATACTAGTGCGTGGGGAGTAAATTTTGTTGATTTATTGATAGAATTATTATAAGAGGCTATTACTAGATTTGTGGTTAAAGATAACTGATCTATATCCACGATATATAGCACAGCATTAAGCTGGAATGAACGTAATAAGCCAACACTTACTGGAGAATTTTTTGCGTTTTACTTGCTAATCAACGCTGCAAACCCAAAATTATTTTCTCTAGCCGTCTCCGAAAAAGCGATGGAGATGGCAGCACAACATTAAGCTGGAATGGTCAATCGTACTACTTTAACGTAATAATCCAAAACCTACTGGAGAATTTGTTGCGTCAATAGTGTAAACACAAAACTATTTTCTCTAGCCGTTTCCGAAAAAGTGATGGCAATGTTAGCACATCATTAAGCTGTAATGATCAACCGTACTACTTCAACGTAATAAGCTACTAACTACTGGAGAATTGTTTGCCTTTTAGTTACATTACATAATAGAATTTACTTTCTTTCCTCCACTCGCTCACGCTACTGTCTCATTTATCCCGCAATTCACGTAAGTTGCGAAATGTGAGTATTGTATACGCCAAAACTTGTTGTTAATTAGTTACTGGCGGGAGAAAACAACGGCATAAGCATATTCTCTGAATTCTTGCCCTTACTTCGTTAGCTGCTATTTTATTCATCATGTCATACGCATAAGTTGTAGGAAGAGAGGATTGTATATGTAGGAACTTGTAGCTATTTAGTTGCTCGCTGAAGGCAGTTGTCACACCAAAGCCCAAAAGCAAGAAAACAGGAAACCAAGAAGCACACCCAAAAACGATAGAAAACAACAGAACATAAGTCAGTCCCAACTAATCCCAGAAGAAATGGAGGATGACGAAAACGCACTAACACAAGTCAAACACCCCACAAAAAAACAATCGAACAACAAAGAAACAATCCCACCCATAATCATCAGGTCCAAGGACAAATGGAACAACACAAACAAACTAATCTCTACAGAGAAGATAAATTACAACAAAGCCAAACTCGTTACCACAGGCATCCAGGTCGAGCCAACTACAATCGACGAGTTTAGAAAACTAAAACACACGCTAGAAAAAAAAAACCATCGAATTCCATACATTCGATGTCAAAAGCGAAAAACCTCTTAAAATCGTACTCAGAGGAATCATGCTGTAACTCTGTGACGAAGAAATAAAGGAAGATCTAATACAAAAAGGATATCCTGCCCAAAAAATAACCCGCATGAAAGGAAAAAAGGCCATACACCTCTAGTGCTAGTTGAAATTGACCGGCATACAAATCCTTGTACGATATTAGCAACTACTGCGCACTCTCCATAACAACCGAAAAATACATCATCCCGCATCACCAATTCAGATTCATGTCAAACCACTCCACAACTCACCAGGCAACTAGACTTTGTGAAGACGTCATACGTGGCTTTAACTTGTCTCATCCGACCGAAGCCATTTTTGTAGATCTTGGAAAAGCCTTTGACAAAATATGGCACGACGAACTACTTCTAAAACTCGAAAAATACAAGTTGCTACACACCTTGTTCAACTCATTCGTAGTTGCCTATCAAACAGATGCTTCCAAATCAAGATTGAAAATCACCTTTTGACAAAACAGCCAATCACAGCAGGAGTACCGCAAGGATCTGTCCTCAGACCCTTGCTATTTAATTTGTACATGGCCGACTTCCCGACAACAATAAAATCAAACATCGCCCAATTCGCCGATGATACACCACCCACCCAACAAGAAGACTCGACAACATAACAAAAACGCTACAAAAAGGCATAGAAACTATAACAAAATGGCTCATTCAATGGAGGGTGGTCCTCAACATCAATAAAACCGAAGCCAAATTCACAAAGAATAGAAGGAGGCACAAACACCCACCACCGAGGATCAAAATAGAGAATGTTACTATCGAATGGAAAAAAGAAATTAAGTACCTTGGCATCACCCTGGACAGCCACTTTCACTTACACCACATACCAACAACATCATCAAAAACTACAAACAATAAATGCATCAACTATACTTTCTGCTACAAAAAAACAGTAAGCTTCATCTACCCCACAAGGTGCACATAAGACAATCCTGATACCATCCACTCACCTACAGATGCCAAATCTGGAAGCTTTGCAAAAACATCCAACTGACCAAATTAAAAGCACAAATAAACAAAACGCTCAGGAAAATCACTGGCGCCCCTCACTGCATGTCAAACAGTCAAATCTGCAGAGACCTCAAGTTTCCGCAACTAAAGGATTTAATTAAAGAACGAACAAACCAACCCCAAACCAACTTCAGCAATCACACAAATACACTAATCCAAACCAAATCCACGCCAATCATCCGCAAGACAATTTGAATTGCATGCAAAACACTGATCTCAGCGTGTGATCGCTTCCAGTGGCGACCACGCTTGGTCAAGAATCAAGAACATCTTGTATGCTTGTATGTGTTTATTTCAGTTTATTTGGCTGAACGCTTGTTTGTTTGTTAGTATCTCACTTAGTCGGTGACACATCTGCTTACGGATGTTAGCAATACAGAATTATTAAATCGTTGATTAATATTAAATATATGCATTGACTATATTTTTCTTTATTTCTACTAATTTTGGATGAGCAGAAACATCAGTCCTGTGTATATTATAACACGTGTTCGCGTCGCATATCTGTCGATTCACATTACGTTGAGACGTCAATTTTATTACATTCATATACCACACAATGACAGATTAAAATAAACCCTTTTCATAGCTACGGCAGCGTGCGAATACTCACAGTATTCACCATGTTTTCAAACGATTACTGGAAGCAAAATACAAAGAATGTAAATGATGACAAAGAATGCGGTAAGGTTATATGCAGTTATATGTAATTGGAGACAGAAAAGCAAAATGTAATCACAGATCTGATCATTATTTGCCAAAGAACCCAAAGAATGGAATATGCCATTGACATGGTCAATTGGTCAATACTATGCCAAAGAATATAGCCACTGCTTGTTGCAGTGAACTGGACTAACCGATAATATTCAAAATGTAAAAATTCATTACACTAAACAGTCACACTGTTATCAACGAAAATGTTAAATGATTTAAAATAAAGTACATTGCTTTTTAAAAATGTGTGAAGAACAACTTCAAAAAAATAACAATTTTAACATTATGTTGGAAGTTATTCCTCCCTACTAATGTATTGTGACTATAAAATATCAAAATGGATGAACAATTTTCAAAAACAAATAAGGACGGTTGGGAGCAAAATGAAGTAAGAATTGGGTTACCAGAGATGTGTCTTCTTCAGTGCCTTCAGTATCAAAATTATAGTACTAACACAAGTGACGGTGAAAACACATTACAATTGTTAAAAAATAAGGAATCAGTTGAATTTTATAATCAAATTACAACAAAGTTAAAATCAGAGTTGGATTTTCAAAATATTGGTGCAAAGAGACCCTACAAATGTACAGTTTGTGAAAAAGCTTTTAAAAGCAAAAGCTGTCTAGATGAGCATGATAGAACACATACAGGGGAGAAACCATTTGATTGTAAATACTGTAAAAAGCGCTTTACTAGATCTTACCATGTTAAAGTACATATTCGTACTCATACTGGAGAAAGACCAAATGAATGTAATTATTGTCAAAAACGTTTTACACGAACATCAACCCTAAAGCAACATGTTAGAATACATACTGGAGAAAAACCTTATGAATGTAAGTATTGTAAAAGTCGATTTACAAGGACATCAAGTTTAAAACAGCATATTAGGATTCATACAGGTGAAAAACCATATACTTGTAAATTATGTAATGAGTGTTTTGCACGTAAAGATATGTTAAAAGCCCATAATGCAAAAATTCACACTGCAAAAGCACCAATAGAATGTGAATTGTGTACTAAGTGGTTACACCAAGAAAGCGTTGACCCTACTACATTACAAAATGATAAAAAACGGTTAAATACACATCTAACATAAGACTAATCAAATAATACATAAATTAAAAATATATAAAAGTGCTTTGAATCGTGTTTGTTTTAATGTACTTGTGAAATTTTTAAAGGTGGGTTATTGTAGCTCATTTGGTGGAACAATATAACCTTGAAGAAAACGGTTTTATTTTATTAGAATTGTACAAAATATTGAAATATTGTAAATTATCAATGATATCCATATTTTTTCCATGACTGTTATATTATTATTGTTAGTTACTTTTAAGTTTTCAATTTTTTTTATCTTTTACAACAATCACCTAAAGTTTATGATATAGTTAAAAACATTGTTTAAGAGCATTGATACTGATTGATTTTGAAGAAACTCTAAATCTTTAACAAAACGTTGGGTTTGGTTTAATAATAATAAATTATTCACCTGAAAAAAAAATCAGAATTTTTTTTCATTGTAAATTATTAATGCTGCTCCTAGAATGCAAGTTGAGTTTGACTGATGCACAAAGGATGCTCTACTTTTGAATACAAAAACATATAAATTCTTTAATCACCTACGTTAAAAGAAAATTTAAAAAAAGAATTTCATCTTTAATGTATACAGGCAAACGCGTTCTATAAAAGTTCGCTAATTTTCAAATCGGAAGCATTTATAGTTACTAATAAGCAATTACCGACACCAAATGTTTTTTTATATATATATATATTTAATTATGTACCAATATATTTTTTAATTCTTTCTGAAATTCTAACTTAATTTTATTCAGAATATTGGTTACTTAAATACACTTTAGAAACATACAAAAATGAACGTATATTTACAAATTAATTTTAATATACAAAACATTTTTCATGAATAATACAGTAAAATGCATTTGAATCTAATTTACTCAACAGACTGTTATAATATGATGTAAGGAAAATAATTTAATCACAAGTTGCAACAACATACAATATGTAGTTACTAAAATAATTCGACAATTATCCTAAAATATTACAAATATAAAATGTAATATGTGAGTTATCAGCGACTTAAATAGCAGCTAACACAATTTTAACAATTTGATAAGAAATTAACAAGAAAAATTTTGGAAACAAATGAACAAATTTAATTTAATAAAGCTTCTACTTTATTGAAATAAATAGTTAAAACGCTTTGAACACAATGGCTAACTGCACTTAAATTTTAGTACAAAATTATACAATTCTATCCCATTAATTTAATACTTTATGTTTTAAGGAATTTTATTTATAGCCACAAAAATCCTTTTACGGTATTTTTTTGCAAAATTATCACAGAAACAGACAAAATCTTAATGCTACTCGTCCTTTTTATATGTAGAACATTCGAATGTATTTTTATTTTTACTTTTTTTTTAGTTTCATGGTAAGTTTATTTCTGACATAAAGATGCAGTCCGAATTTAATCGTTAAATAAATGAAAGGACGCATAATAGTTTAACAATTCTCTTTTTTATGTTCATCTCTCCCTGTAATATTATTTACTGTGTTAATGAAATAAAAAAGATAAAATGCAATTATGAAAATTTTTAACTACCTTCGAATTTTCTTAAATAAAAATTTCTTTAAAAGAAATAAATATTACATTACACAGTATACCCATAAAATTGAAAAACGATTTATAATAACAATTTTCTTATGCTGTTATAGTAACGAAAATAAAAATATTTATTGTTCTCTAAAATGATGGTTTATGTACAGATTAAATGTATTCATAACATAATTATATGCCATAAAATCAGCAATTTCTTTTCTACCAGCACCTTAAAACAGGTGGTTGTCTGAGAAAGAACATTTTTTGGAAAACAAACGGCTTTATAAAAGAAAATAATATTTAGACGGTAATTAAATTCTCCCGAATATCAATGATACTTACATGTAGACAAGTTACAAATAAATACAACAGCAGTTTTTAACTTGTTCTTAAATTGACAAGAGGTATCGTTTAATTTTATTGTAGTACGGGATGAATTGAAAAAACACATACAGAGACGTTTTTTATCTTGTTAGGATACTTTTTTTAAAATGTCATTAATACCTTATTATTATTAACTAACTTTCTCAATGTATCACACTTCTAAATGTTTCGATGCTGTCAAGGCCTTAAATGGTTCTGACCACATTCTTCTCAGATCACCCTAGGCATAAAAACAAAAATTAATACTTCATATATATATATGACTTTTTACAGTGCGGAACGAACTTTTTACATACGGTAAATGTTTACAAAAGTTGTATTGAAAAAATACCCACTTTATTAATACTACAGATGTTACAGATGTTGTAATTCATTCTATTCGGAGGATAAGATTTTTAAAAATAGGTCTGTAGCATGGTTCTAAGACATAAATCAAAATTTAAATATAAATATGGAATCAACAGAAACAACTACTCCGAGGGCTAATACCCCTACCGGCATTGAATATATAAATCAAAATTACTCTCTAGCTTACGAAATCCACAAATTCCTCATCCCTTGTAACTCCAGAAGAGTATCTCGACTTTACGGACTCCTAAGGCTCAAACCCGAAATTCTCTTACGATACTTTAATTTCTGTTCTAGTAACGCTGATTTTACGAGAAGTAGGAGTCTGTTACATTCTGAGACACGGGTTAAAATCGACCATTCGGTCTCATAGTTGTAAGCTAAGTAGAAAAAATGCACATGCACGTGATCCTCTATAAAAAGAAGATGGGAGGAAAGTTTGTATACGATCCGGATGTTATAGACTCGGCCAATAGTGCTTTTAATGTAAGGTATGCAAAAATCTCTCATACAACTCCACAATACCCCGATCCTTTCAGCCTGCACGCCCAAAAAATCTGAAAAGCCCAGCCCTGGATATTCTAAAATAATCTCAACCGATACAAAGGCTCCTGCTCGCCCCCCACCATTAAATTTCACACTCTACTACGAGGGTTGCTATTTATATTTTGAGCCTAATAATGAAACGACAGTAATTTATTATAGAAAATGGCTTTATTGTTTTTTTTTTAATATTCTCCATGAGTAATACACTTGTATGCACTCGGAACTAATTTTCATAACACTTTTTCCACTCTGTTTGAGGTACCTCCAAAACATGGTTTTCGAATGCAACAACGGCTGTTTCAGGCGCCGAAAAACATTGGTCACGCAATTTATTCTTAATATGCGGGAATAAGAAAAAGTAGTTTGATGACAAATCAGGGCTGTACGGGGCATGACTCATCAATTCGACGGCGATCTTTTGCTTTTGTCGGATTTAGCTCATCTTGGAAGACCTGTACGGTGGATTGCTGTTTTATTTCGGGCTCATATGCATATATACAAGATTCGTCACTTGTATAGATCGTATACACAGCTTTTGATGTACCGCGATTGTATTTTTTTTTAAAAATTCTGCACCAATTGACACGAGCATATTTTTGAGCTTCTGTCAAATTATGCGGGTCCAATGCGAACAAATCTTCATGCAATACCTTATTGATTCTCGTCATACTAATGCCCGAGGATGACGATCTTGTAATATCAGTTCGCGCACAGCATCAATGTTTTCTGGCGCAACAACTGATTTTGGAGGACCTTCACGACTTTTGTCCCTGAGCGAACTGCGGCCATGATTAAATTCGTTATACCAGCGTTTCACAGTGGCCAAGGAAAGGGCTTCATCGTCAAAAATCGAAATTGATTGATGCACTTCTGTCTTGATAATCCACGTCGAAAGTCGTAAAAAATCATTGCACGAAAATGTCCACGAGTTAATTCCATTTTTTAGTTAAGACAAAATTTTCAAGTCACTGCATACAAGTTGTGCTCAAATGACAAAACATTCTGAAGAAAGTTATAGTTAAATAGGTGAAACTTTCAATTAGAAACATCAGATGGAGCCTGTAAACACTTAGATTGCCAAGGCTCAAAATATAAATAGCAACCCTCGTATCCACGAGAACAATATAAAACCTATTATCCCTTAGTCATCAGTTTCCTTCTGTCAGACCATTAGTCGAGATCGGAAAAGCACTGAAAATGTCCCGTGTAGTTGAGAATGAAACGTACCTTAATTTTTTTTACATATAAAATAAAATCCACCATTTAAGCATCTATATGCAATTTTTCATTTTATATAGAAATACATAAAATTCTGAAGAAAATAGGTCTAATATTGTAGAAACTATAGGCAGACAGACACGATTAAATATTAAGGGTTCCATTTCATGCCATTGACTACGGATCCCTCAAAACGGGATCAGTTATATAAGGTAGACATAAAAACGACTTATATATTTTTTTTAATTGATCTACAGTGTTCCTAACGTTCTTCAGAAATTATTAGAAATTTTTGTTCCCCACCCTCGACAAATTAAAAGCTTCTAGATGTTAAAATTCATGGTGTTTTATGAATTTTTACAAAAAAACAAATATTTTTTTAACACCTCTTATCCATTGTTTTTTTAGTGGTTAGGATATACAATTTCCCGATCTCCCATTCATTAGATATATTTAGACAACCACACCCACGTAGAAGCGTTTTTAAAAATTATGCAACTTTGGTTCGTAATAAGTAACAACTTTTGTACTAAACATTTTTCTCCAACTCCCATAATATTGAGCTGTCATATATTAACTACATTATACTTATAAAATAAATGAAAAATATAAATTAAACGAAAGAGAATGTGAGAAAGCGCTACCCGGAAACGATAATAGCGTGAGCTAGAGAGTGACAAAGAGGTGTAAGTGCGTTACCTCATACGCCACGTATTTATATATATATATATTAATAAGTTTAACGCTATGACCACTCAAAAATATACAAAATGGCAAAACACAAAGTGACAAAACTATTTAAACTTCCTCTCGTACAGAGTACTCGTTGAGGTTATATTAATTTTGTGGTTAACTTACAATTTTATTCCTCAAATAAGTTCTTACAAGTGTACAGGTATAATAAAGAAAATGTTCAACTTTTTAAAACATAAATTACTAAACAATTTTTTTTTTCATGTTGGCAACCATGAATTAATGCACAAACCAACTTTATTCTTCAGTTGAGTCGATTTGAGTTATAACACCCGCTTGTTGGAAAACACCCATACCCTAGATAAACTTTAGTCGATATTCTTTCTCGCTGGAAAGCTCCCAATATACATTTAGTAATAATCTCACTGTGTACATTTAAACGACATCCTACCAATATACGTTTACACATCGTCGACATGTATCCCGACACTCATAATTTACTCATTACATTCCCCTCGTATTTAAGAACTAGTTGTTCAATAAGAACATCTAAATTAACAAAGATAAATATTACCATCATTTTAAACTGAAAAATATTAGGTCACAATTATTTGACTAGTACATTATATTACCTTAAGATAAGCCATTGTAAGCAAGGGTAGCAGGGTGAATGGTACGAGGTAGAGAAGTGCCGGTTGAGCAGCCTTGAAGATCTCTGAGCTAACAGTGGCCGTAAGCAGCCCTAAGAAATAACCTAAGAGAGAGCAGTGGAAGTACGTCAGTCTAGACCCCGTAAGTCCCTGGGCTTTTTTGTATGCGTCATACCGCAATACAAAACAGAGTAATAAACCCGGCATCACTATATCTCCCAAACCTAAATGATAAAAGACCTTAATAAGTAAAATGTAGAGAAACAATAAGTGTGACTTTGTAATGACATTTGATTCTTGTTTATCGAAGTACATATGATAAGGAAGGGAATTTAATCAATTTTGCTAAATTTCAATTGATTTACCCACTGTACTTTCACTATACAGGTGTTCATTTTAAAAGTATATGCAATAACTCACATCATCATTAAATTATGGGTTCATAAATTAGTCGCGAAAAATAGCTCAGGATAGGAAAAAGTGAAGGTGCGTATGACGGTCATCATCTTCCCTATTCTAAGCTAATTTGCGGAATTCATACTTAAATTAGAATGCCTTATTTATTAAATAAACAATTGTTTATGAGTAAACTAAAAGGTAAATATATATATGGTATACAGAAAGTTTCATCAAAGCCACTTTTTATTTGTTTTTCTTATCGTAAGTGTAATATCCCATCGATCATTTTGGTTATTGGTAGGAAATAAACTTGTAAGTGTCAATAACAATTAAATGGGTTATAATTTGTAAATAACTCTTCATAAAACCGTACCTAACATGCTGAAATGTCCTGTATTATGTATACTAGGAAAAACTAATTTTCCTGGTAAACTCAACTTTGGCGCTTCTTTTACGACTCCGCCAATATGGAATTTCTTTGCCATTATGCTTACCGGATTCTCAGCAGGTCTCGTGGCTACCTAAAATATTTAAGCTGTAGTAATAAATGGATAAACCAATGTAAAAAACATAAATAATTACTAATACATAATCGCTGCCTCCATTTTACATGTAGTTATAAATTTGATACTTGATACTGCTATATCAGAAAATAAGTTAGCAAGGTGATGGTGCAACAATTACACATTTAAAAGTTGAGATGACTAAGACGTTATGGAGCACTAATTAATTAATTGTAAATTAGCATTTACTTATTTATTTATATGGAATACAAAGTTAATTATATTATATTAATTACTACTTACAATGTAATGTAAACTACGTTAATGTAAAACATAACATGTCCAAAGACAACGTGAGCTTCGAGCTGATTTTAAGGTTTTAATCAGCTCTATACGTTTCCTCTTTCATGTAAATACAATAGCTACTATTTAACATTCGAAAAAATCTAGGATTTTTGACGAATACTAATATTATAAATAAACAGAAGTCTAACCGTAATACCCAGAGGAGCCACGAATATCACCGAATGAACATAAAATAGGTATATATTTATATTTATAATCTTGTTTGGTGGATTGGTTGTCCTAGGTTTTTGTTTTCATTTTGACTGTTTCTGTTAGGTAATGTCCTCCTTTTTCAACTAAATGCGGCATTCAGCTATATTCGTAGCTCTTCCGAGTGTGACGGCTAGATTCGTATAAAAAAGTTAATATAATTGAACTTACTTTAACCATCACATTAGTGCTGAATATATAGGAGGAAAAGAACACCCAAAATACATCATAAATTAATAAACCAGTTAACAATAATGTTGACACTTTCAAGCTTGGTAATCTTACAAAAGCAATAAATGCTACACAAAGACCCATGCCCATTGCATCCATTAGCAGCCAGTGACCTGAAAATTCACTTTTATAAAACATAGTTCCACCTTTCTTGCAACACTTCTACAACATTAAAAATAAAAAAATAAATTACTAACTTGTAGAACAAAATATGTTTAACCAACAACCACCCTAAATTAAAAGTAATGTTTGTGTATTTTTGTAACACATTTTTTTCCTGTTATATTAGATAAACTTATAAACATGTTTAAATAGTTTAATACTGATAAACATGTAAAGGAAAACACCACTACTAATTCATAATTAATTAAAAATAATTTTCGTCAGTCTTTTATTATTTTTTTAATGATTGAATTGTCTTACAATTGCAATGTGGAAATTTGAAGAAGGGACCTCAAATAACTAATGGAATGGTATAACATAACGATAAATATTTTAAACATTTAAAACATCGATACACCGGTGTATTAATAAAACAGTCTATTCATTTAATTGAACGGAGACTATGGAATTGGAACAAAATAATCCACAATGATTCACACCTTCGGACTGCAAGAGACAGGCAACGTATTTTGAGTTGTCATTTTAATAGTCGTGAAATTCTACACACTTATAAATCTTATATACCTGTTGAACAATAAAAGTCGATTCTGGCAGCCCACTGTGGCCGGAATATACCCCCTGAAATTACAAAGATTATTAAATTAAATTATGAGAAATGTTTACCGCAACATTCTCACTCTCCTAAATGTTGACAGAACGCTGTAAATATCTATTAAAAAAATATCATGTTTGTTTGGTAACTTGAAATTTGGACACAATTTATAAAATTAATGTAGAATATGCAATATACAAGGCCACAACAATATTCCATTAGTGACTATATGCTAAAATGGAAAATGTTCCCATGTGAACGCAAGCGACAGTTGCGATTCTGTGCGATAGACAGATACCGCTTATTGGGCATATGTAGATGGCAAGGGTTTTTTGTTAATTTTGTAGAAGGGCCACATTTAGAAATATTTTTAAAAGGTAGTGTGAAAATTTTCGCAACTATTTAAATGACAATTCAAAATACGTTGCTGGCTCTTAGTTTACTATGAACTATGCAGGCCAGAAGCGCAGGGCATTTGAAATAGTGACACAAAGAATTTTAAATTCGTGTCCGCAAGTGCTTAATTAAATTGTTTGGTTCTGCATTTAAAATACGCTATTCAAACAAACCAATGTCATTAGAACATTTGACACCTTTATGCTAAATAATGTAAACAATATAATAGATTTTATAATTGATTTTATCTACTGATACTTGGTAATATACTATATTATATAGACTAATAAAAGTACCAATGAACACACATAATTATTAAAAAGAATTAAATTTAATTAAAACTATTGCCATCAGTAATGGGTACAATCCAAGTATCACAAAATTACATACAACGAAACCATTAAAAATACATACCCAATAAAAAAAGAACCAACTAAAATTAGTAATATTAATTTCATTGGCCCAAAAAAAATAGCACTTAATTAATTCGATATTAATATTTCATACTTTAGGAAAGTACATAAAAAATATCAAAAACAAAATTAGAGATGAATACAAATCAGGAGTATATAAATTATTATGTAATTCCTGTGACAAATTTTATTCGAAAAACTGAAAGAAATTACATTAGTACTAATTTGATTCTAAATATAAATACACAATTTCAATAAAGACTTCCCAATTATCCATCTAGAAAATAATTCCTATAGGTTAACATTATTAGAAGCAAAAACAAGAATAATCCGGACATTACTAATGAACAATTAGATATCAATAATTTACCCTTGTTACATTTATTTCAATGTTCGCCCCCCCCCTCAATTGTTACCATATAAGCATAGAATATTTGTAATAGTAAAAGTTTAAATATAACTTCCAAGAAAGCTACAGTGTTTCGTACTTAAAAAGGTATTTTTTTACTCATTATTTGGTATTAGTATTCATTAATGTTTCTGTATCCAATAATTATCATGATTTTTATCAATAAAAAAATATTATTATTCAAGACGAAATCATTTGAAATTTTTTTTTCTCATTCTTACACATTTCCAAAATTATTTTATTTTAAACCACACATGTTATACATATTATTCATACATATTTCAGGTAGAAATTTTGTAAATATTCTATGAAAAATAAAGGGAAGTATCTGAGTTTCAGCCAAAAAAAAAAAATGAAATATGTTGATATTTGTTACTATTTATCTACAACGATTGTGGGAGATAATAAAATTGTATTGTATTCTTTTTTCATGAATTGTCAATTATCATTGTAATTATAAACATGTAACATATGAAAATGACACACGCAGAAACAATATCTCTACTTTATTACGTAAATTTCACAGAATTTTCCTGTAACATACCTCATCATTTTGCTAGTACTTATAATGACTTATAAAGCAAACACTATATTTTTAAACATTGTCTAACGAATAAGCTTTTTAATTAAGTAATGCAATAAAAAGTGTATTTTTTAATTAAATAATATAAAAGAGAGACTAATATCTTACTCTCTTGAGAAAGGCTTCAGCCGCCGAAACAATTGTCGAGCATTAAACTTTGTGTGAAACAAAAAAGCAGTATTTTTCTTTTCCTTTCCTTTTTTAAAAATGTTTCACAAAAAACCATCTGCTTATACTATTAAATAATATAGTCTTAGTACTCACCCGTCAAAACCCAGATACAAACAATGAATACTGACATGGAGAACGACAAAATCTCTGCACTAGTGAATCTGCCACAAATTCCAAATGAAATTTTATTTCCATCTGAACATGGTCTTATTATATACTGACACATCGGAAGCAACAAAAATGCTAAAGCTACTGTAGCTATAACTGAAAATATAAAAAGAAGCAGTTTATTTATTAACTATTCATTACTATTTCGGATTTAATTTTTATGATCGAGTTTCCCTGTTTTAAAATAATTATAGTAGTGTAATTAAGTCATTATTTCATTGTAAAATAGGCACCATTTTAATTGAACTTTGATGCGATAATTTATTCACAATAAACTATTCTTGTTGGTATCTATTCTACTGAAGATTCTTCAATGTTTTATCAATGTTTATATAATAAAGGAAGTGTTTAAAACGTCACGATCTACTTATAATTTACGAAAATGTTAATAAAAAATATATATATATATTTCTCAACTGCATTATTTTTACCGCTTCAAGTGAACCAATGGCAAAACGTGTTTTATCTTTACATAAAATTTTAAGAGAAGAAAAACTAAATAGACAGTAATTATAAAAGGCAATATGGGTTGGAAAATAATACTACATAGATCTGATAAGCAAAATAGAAAGACTAAATACTATGTACATACATGTAGGTATATATAAATAACTAAAATTTAACTTCAAATTGAATTGTAGACTTGTCCTTATCGTATTCTTTTGTATTAAACGCTGGACTGATATTGTGGTAAAACTTTCGTCAGTCCAATTGACATTGTAAAAAGTTTGTTGTGATGCATTCTTGATGAAACATTTTTTTTTGTAAAAATTGCTAAATAATTATTACCTCCTTTTGTTGATTATTAAATAACTTGTTCTATTATAATAATTCGATAATAAATAAATATGTTTTATTGATATTGTATATTGTTTTGTTCAACAAATTGTGAAAATAGCATTTCTCTAATAATTGTGCAGCTAATCTATGAAATCCGACCCACTCAAGCAGGCTTACGCAACTACAGCGCTATTTTTGTTAACGGCTAATGAATCGTCTTAACGAAATGTGAAGGGTAGATTACAAGCTTGTATGAATGGATAAATTAATAGTGACATTATAATTTTTAGTGCCTAATTCAATATATAACACTGGAGTGTGATTCATGTAAGAAAGTATGTATTAAAAGACAAACTAATTCCCAGCATAATCTAACTAGTGGTGAAGACAAACAATTGCAGAGTGAGATCGTATGTACCCCTTCACAGTTTAGCTAAATGTCAACTGCCCTAATTCTAAATGTTATATTTGAAGATCTGCACTATTTACAGATTGACTGCGACATATACATTATTAAAATTTGAATTTGTGGTTCAGGGGATTCCATATTAATTTGCCGGATTGTACAGATAATCTACTCATTTACTGCTGTTCTTCTGTTTAACATAAGATACGTATATTACAATGTAAATAAATTTGAAGAATTAATGGGTAAACTACCAAAACCATTATCATCCTGATTCTGATTTATAAGAAACTTATAACTAATAACTTATGTCAATAAGCATATTATTAATAACTCTACTTTATCAATTATGATGCATTTCGATGGAAGGCTCACCTATATTTTTTAATGTTTACTAATATTTATGCAAAGACACAAAATAGCGAAAGACATTTCAGAGAAATTATATTTTAATATATGGAATCCTGTTACTTACTTGCAGTACAAATTGCAAAAAGCATCTGCATGGAGTCAAAAAAGAAAAACATAACTAGTAATGAAATGCTGGCCCCCAATGGCAAACATAAAGCTTGCATTGTGTCTAAAGTTTGTACACTGTTTTCGGCTTGTACTTGAGCTGCAGGATTTAACAGGCAATTGGTGCTACCATTAGCTCTATCTCTGGCTTCTTGTTCCATGTTTAGACTTCGAAAAGATCCATACACAATCAACAACATAGAAATAATGAATGTGGATACTCTACTTGAGTCCATAATAGAGTAGGCCCACTGATATTCAATTGTCTGTTGTTGAGTATCGGCCATGGTCGAATTTCTTTTGTTTCACTATCTGAATTCATGCAAAAATGAAATTTCATCGGCGTGACCCATTTATTTTGTTACATAATTATCAAAAAAACGCACCATAAGCACAAACCCTTGTAAGAAAAACGACTGTTTTCGGACGGGAGTTCTCGTTGTTTCAAAAAACATCACTAAATTTCAAATTCTAAAAGTGTAAATTAACACAAATTTCCAAAATTCTTTTACGGTTATGTACAGACGAACGCCATGTTGAACTGCCAAATGAAAACGAGAAACATTTCACAAACTTTCTATTCCGCTTTATTATGTAAAAATGAGGTTATTTACACTTGTGGGGACAATACTCTTATACTATCTGGCCGTATCTGGCTATCGCTAGTAAGCAAGCAAGTCGATAGGACACACTGTATACTCTGTATTGATACACCGAATCATACAATCATAACAGATTACGCGATTACTGGTTAGACCACAATTAGACATAGGTAAATAATGGTTTAAATACGTCTCTTGTTTATCACACAGGTAGGCAACTTTGCTACAAAAAAGAAAAAGACGAAACCAAAATATACATATTTCAAAACAGATCGCAGAATTAATATTTAAGAAAAATATTCGCGTTTGTAAATTTATACAGGACGATTTTCAACAATCTTTTGCAATTGAATACCAAATGTACAACTACCTACCAAAGTATCGTATAAACATTTTAAAATTGTTCACATCTGAGCTCTATAAACATCGATAATGGAAACCATTAAGTCGATAAGTCTGTAATTGTTTTTACTTTTAAGTTAAGAATTTTCTTCTATTTTGTAGAACAACCATCTAAACTTTTTGATATAGTTTAAAACAGTTCTTCAATAGGACAATTACCTTTTGAAGAAATTCTAAACTTTTGAGCGAAACGTTGGGTTTCGTTTAATAATAATAAATTATTCACCTGAAAAAAGTTTAGAAATCTTCATTAGCAAAGATAGTTTTTGCCAAAACTTTCTCAAACTATGCATCCTTTACCAATGATAACTCTCTGAAACATCAAAAAGGTATTCATTTAAAAATAAGAAGGGAAAGATAGGAAATACAATTCAATTGTTTTTGTCGAAAGCATTTTATTTAGTACATTATTTAGGAAAACGCAAATTTTCATATATCGTACCATGTAGACTGAAAAAAAAATGTTCTATAATACATCATTTCACTGTAAAATAATATCCTAATATCTATGGTGCTAGCGCAAGTAGGTTTGTGAGGCAAATCGGTGGAGCTATTTCGTCCAAATACATAATATTCTTCAATTAGCTGATCATTTAAACTCTAATTAAATTATGGAACTAACGGGTCTACTTCCGATATCCAGTATGTTTTCGTTTAATCGGAATTTTTGACGTGTCGGGTATTTAAATATCAATTTTTTAATCTTAGCGGTCATAAAAAGGCTGTGGCTAAACGCCCGCCGGCGGAATCTCACCATCATTACGTGATAGACTTCCACTATCTTTAGTTTTTAAGGTATACCACTTAACTGAAGAAACAGACACCGGAACTTCTAAACGTCTTTGAACAATCAGACATTATCTAACCATAACTTCAAACAAGTAGTATAGTAGTAGTTTGTATAATATTTTCTATTTCCATTTTAGGAGTAACGACTTAAGCGACTCTGAGACCAAATCCACAATTCTCAGAATGTCCGTATTTAGAAAATGCTGGCGTTAAATAAAGTACATTTTTAACAAACCAAAAACTTTAAGAAACTGCATTATAATAGATAATTGTTAGCTGGCGCGGCGCGTTCTTCAAAATAATGTTAAAACCAACGACTTTCTAAATTAAAACTACCAATTTTGGAGCAAATATTAGTTTAGACTATGGGGAAAAGGATATAATAAAACCATCTGAGAAGCACCTTCTTTTATAATAACATTACAGCAACTTTTATTATACCAACCTACACGACTTTACATTCATACGCACATTAATAACGCCGAAAACAAAAGAAAAATGTCATTAAAGTACAAGTACAAACAAAATGTTTGCCAACCAATCATTAATAACTCGCCTTTTTTAAATAGTTTAGATTGAATGACTTACCTATGTCTATAGCAAATACAAACACATGTGATGAATTTTTCATAAATAAAATTGTTCTATTGGGTCGGCAACAAAACCATTACAAAAACAATTGTTGCAATGGGTTTCTAGAATATTACATTGCTTATAGCACTTGATATCAAATCTGCCATCGTTTCAACTAGACCAAAAATTCACCCACCTTCAACACTAAGTTTCTTGAAACCATAAGTAGATAAATACACATTTTCTCAAACGTATTCAGCCATTGTGTAATTATATTTTTTTGATATACAAATGGTATGAATAAATATTTTAATATAGTCTGTTCATAATAGATGATGGTTAGTCATTAAATCGAAAAGTAATTTTACAGAAACAATTCCACTGAGCAATTCCTGTAGCATAAAGGATAACAACTCCCTTTGCAAAAATTAAATACATACATTTGATTATATTATCGATGGCAGATTTTGAATTATTGCTGATATATTTTAGAGAAAATCGCCTTAAGCATTGTTCTACTAACTACTTTAAGTACAGCAAATGCAAATAGGAATGATAGACGAAAAATTGTCAAAATGACACCGAAATGGTGAAGTACATTTGTTTTTCATAAATAACGAAAAATTACAATCTAAAACTTTTGTCTTACCAATCATTTATAACGCATTCATTTCGCCTTATTGTGTTCTAATGGAAAATAAACTATAATTTAAATTACAAACGCATTAAAGATTATATTTAATCAACGTTCTTAGTTGAAGGTGTATGGTGTAATAATAGATTCGCGTTTTTCTTTTATACATTAATACTGTTTATATTACAAATAAAAAATTTAAAATAATCAAAAACACATTCATATTAAAATTACTTAATAATTTTTGTTTAACTATTACTACTATAATAATAAAAACACGATCCACAAAAAATGCTCTTTTTTTATTAAATACTGCAAAATACGCAAAATATTGCTGTTAAATTACTATAAATGAAATAAAAATATAGAAAAATATATTGCCTAATGAAAGAAAATGCCTTAAAATGAACTAAAGTACAGTGGAGGAAATAATGAAATATTAAATATATTTGAAAACATCACCTGAATTGTTCCAAAAGCATATCCAAACGGGGAAAGCTTAAGAGGATTAATGATTTTGAAAATGGAAAGAATTTCTTTTTAATTTCAATTTATTAAATTTGAATTGAAGTATTTTTATGACTGGCAAATCACCATTTTTGGTTCATTATATCGATTATTTTTTTTTTTAAACAATAATTTTCATTTTCTTAAAACTCCAATTTTTTATATTCGCGGTAATATCTTTTATAATTATCTATGCACTTAATGTCTCTTTCCAATAATTAACAATCAATAAGTCGAAAAGATCGTCTCATAGAAAAAACAACCTACGAAACGTGCAAAAGTTCAAAAATCGATGACACATTTAGAGATTCTGCTACACCTTCACAATCTTCTTCAAATTTCGATGTGACTGTGTTACTGACATAAGTCAGTGTAAAGAAATATAGGTATATATATATATATAATTATTAAAATATTAATGACAAAGAAACTCATTGTTTATGCTCATGAAGAAGCACACGCGTATCGCTCTTGTGTGCGTCTCATCAGCGATTTTCTTGGATTTCATATGCGCAACACACGACCATCAGCACTATCAATTATCATTCATTCAACCACATGCAAACAAACAAACAAGAAACAAAAATATATATGCACGGCCACTTAATGATAATCGTCATAGCAATAATAATATAGTTCAATTATAATTGTAATAGTAATAATACAGTATGTATATGTTATATACTGGGTGATGACGACGAAGATCAAAAGGAGGAGACACACCGCGTGTGCATGCTATAGGTGATTGGTCACACTGTACATTAAAACATTTATTATTAAAAACAATAATAATGATAACATGTGTAATACTATGTATGATTTTTCTTTTTGTGTGTGAAAAGGCGAAATAACGGGTGTGTCTTTATTTTTCTATAATTAGAAGGTAAGAGAAGAGCTTAGTGGAAGGGGTATGAAAGGGACGCAACCCACGCACGCACGCCACGACGAACATAGTACGAAGACAGAGCACATAATCATCATCATTATTATTATCATTATCATCATTTAAATTGTTACGTACACACACACGCACGCGGTCCGATCATCGACAGTGAGTGTCCTATCATTTTTTTGTTTTTTTTTTTAATTTAAAACGGTATTTTTTAATTATGTAAGCTTCATTTTACGGGCGATGAGGGGCGCGTGGAGGCTTCGCACATGAGTTACGACACGTCCTGATCCTCCACGTCTTGTAGCTGCTCTTTTTGTTCTGCTTCACCTAAAATAAAAAAACATTTGGAATACATATTTAAATACATTTATAATATTTCAAATATTATTTAAATACTAATGAGTAAAAGGAGTAATAACGACGAAATTGACGTTAGGTTGACACAGTAAGGCAAAATGTGGCTGAAAAGATTTATTCGGTTTAATTGCAGTGTGTGTTGTGTTTTCCAATTAAAATAGTCGATGTGTTTTGATATAAGCACTTAAGGAATGTGTTAATACTATTGGAACTTAAATTGCAAGAATATTGACAGAAAAAAGTACGTAGAAACGATTTGGAGGTCATGTAGGGGGAAAAGAAATTATTATTATTATTGTGTAAATAAATACAAAGAGAGCATATTAGACTTTATAACACGTAGCAAACTGGGATTACTAGATTAGTTCATACAGAGAGCGAGAGAGAGAGAGAGAGATTTGATTAGCAAAGCGAAGGACGCCAAAGGTCACATAAACAGAAGGAAAATATGACGATCGGAAGAGGTGGTCAAACTTAAATGCGGAGGACAAGAACCACAAAAACATAGAAGTAATTTTAGCAAAAGGACCTGCTGCTCTGGCAGGCGATTACCTAAATTATGAATTAAAATAAACAAGAGAGATGAAAAAAAATTCTAATAAGATGTGGTGATACAGAAGCAGCGATGGGGAATCATGAACTACCACAAAGGCATTTACAAAAGTTCAGAATAAAAAAAGAACAAGCAGTTTGGAAGACCTTTTTCTGAATAAGTATTTGTTTTGTATTTAAATACAATACACGCCCGAAGAACTCGTAACACATCATTGGTAGGTTATAAGTAGAGGAACACAATAGGGGATGTTTTAGTGCGCAAATTCGCGTGCCCTAAATGCTGTCATACTTTTATTTCATTAAATAAATTCTGTTGAATTTTATTTACATTTATGGACAATTTTTCGCAAATACAAATTTTATTTATTTAGGTGCTAAAACGTACCAGTTGATAAATTTATAATAAAAGGGATACAGCTTTTATAATGCAGTTGATCATTTTATACATTAAAAAACAAACATCTGTATCAAAAGATTTTGGAAAATATGGTGTTTATAAAAGGGTCTAATGCTCTCTGAGAAACAAACACAAACTTTTTGCAACATTTGTACCTTCAGTTTACACTAATGTCAACTTTGATTTATAATGCATAATGCATCAAGAAGGGTTTATGAATTAACTTTTCCAAATTCTTCTACAAATACAATTGGTAAAAATTTTATTTACAACTGTATACTATTATTAATCCGTATTTCACTCTAAAGCGGAGAGATATTAAATACTAACGACGTTTGGGGAAAATTTAGGTAATAATCAAGGCTAAAAAATAAAAATAAAAAACTCTAAGCAATCCAAGTGAAAGGGGTACTGGTTCATCTCATACAAATACGTTTTTAAAAATAAAATTGCTATTCCTAAAGTTTTTAATAAAACACAATCAATTATAAACCAGATTAATATAAGAAATATCTTTTTAAATGTGCAGTTGATTACATACCATCTCCTTGCATGTCACTCGTCCACAACGTTAGATTGTCACGAAGCAGTTGCATTATAAGCGTACTGTCTTTATAACTTTCCTCCGACAAGGTATCCAGTTCCGCGATTGCATCATCAAACGCTGCTTTTGCCAATCGGCACGCACGATCCGGGCTGTTCAAGATCTCGTAGTAAAATACAGAAAAATTAAGAGCCAAGCCAAGTCTGATCGGGTGAGTAGGTGGAAGTTCGGTCATCGCAATGTCGCTTGCCGCTTTGTACGCTACCAGTGAGTGTTCCGCTGCTTCTTTGCGATCTGCACCAGTTGCAAACTCTGCCAAATATCTATAAAAAAATGAGTCAATAAAATATATTTTTAATTAAAAAGGCAATTACTGATTACTAAAGGTGTAGTGTTTTGTAATGTCTTTTAATATATATCAGACTAAATTAAATAGTTCGCAATTTTTTAAAAAAAGTTAAAGTTGATGTTCCCCACAGCTGCAGGCAAAACGTAGGGGAATAATTTCTTATAGACAACAGCCAAAAAGTCCAAAACTAAATACACAAAAATATTAGACACAGAACGTGAAAACGTTCACATATATCCATTTATGTCGGCCGAGCGGTAAAATCAGTTATTATGAAAAATAATGGTTATTAAATTTTCTATAACAGATATCTGCTGTATTTTATATAATATGGATCGTAATCATTGATTATACTTATTAATAATATCAGTTGATATGTATATATATATAAACAAATAATAACAATGTTAACAAAAATTCCTTGTAACCTACCTTAGAGGCGTATTGTGTATATGCTAGTACATACATAATTAACAATTATACGACGCATGCTTATATATGACTAATATAAGGTAACACTTGAGTGACTCTGAGGCCAAATAAAAAAATTAATGACCAATATTTTTCATAATGACTACATCCTTTAGCAGAGCTAAGTATTGTAAAAAGCGCACACCAAACTTCATCGAACTTTTCTATCACCCTTTATCATACCCAAAAATCAGGCTGTACAAAGAATCACATTGACTAAACAGATCACAATAAATTAATTGGAAAAGATAACAGTTTTTTATTAAATAAATCGAATTTAAGTTTTAACCACGAAAAAAGAAAATTAAAAAATTCGTTTATGATTTCTACTGAGAATGAAACTCATACCTATGGTAATCGCCCTTCATCTTAAAGTAGAAAACTTTGCTCTCTCCAGTGCCTGCTGCTGGAATGAGGTGTTTATCCAACACAGTGAGTATATCGGCGCAGATATCGCGCAATTCTTTCTCGACTTGACCGCGGTATTGTCGTATCATTTCGAGCTTATCATCGGTACCCTTGCTCTCTTCTTTTTGTTCGATTGACGAGATAATGCGCCAGGAAGCGCGACGGGCACCAATAACATTCTTGTATGCTACCGACAATAAATTTCGTTCCTCTACCGTTAATTCCGTATCCAGCTTAGCCACTTTCTTCATCGCTTCAACCATTTCTAAACAAAGAGAAAAATGCGATCAAAATTATAGCACAACTAATTCAAACATTTAAAAAATATATACAATACAAATTTACAAATAGTAAATATATTTCCATATTGTAATACAACTTTTTGACTGTAAATATCTTTCTTATACATATGATTTGTTACCATGGATGGCTGGTGTATATGTTGCAGAGCTTCCACAAAATTAGATACATATGTATTTTTGCGACCTAATTACTAAAATTTATCAATATCATAATTTAGTGTATTTATAATCACATCTGACGCTAGTATCCTTTTTGAATATCGTCTTTTGTTGGAAGTCCCATGCGGTGTAGTAAATCAAATGAATTCTCCTAGTCTTTGGTCAAGAACATCGCGGAAAGGTTAACTGGGCCAGCAGGGTGGTTCTGTGCACCACTGGAGCCGTGCTGCTCCCCTCAGCACCCACATTTACCAACATATGCTCGCCTTTGCGCGAAGCAAAGTAATATTTTCGGCGGCAATACGCAGTTCGTTTATATCGATAATTTTTCATTCAAAACATTGATAATTTTTAGATAAAAATTCTAATTAAACTTTTGATAATCAAATTAATTCAAATTATTAAACTAATATATAGTGAATGAAGTAATAGCCCGTTTAAAAGACATCTGCCAAAGTAAGATCAATGAGACGAAAAAATATTTTTTTGTTATTTCAAACGGAATATATTTTATTTTTGTATAATTTAAAATCATTTTTTTATTTAAAGGTTATTAATTAAACACATTTTAATTTTAAACTCAATAATTTTCTAGATAATTCTAAATTATGAGTGAATCTAATCGCTAGAGATTGAAAGTTTTCTTGTAAATTCAATGTTGCTTATTTTTAAACATGACTAATGTCTCCTTCAGTTAATTGATATACGAATGTCCTAAAATGTACCTGGTGTTTAGAAAAAGTAACGAACTTGGTATCTTCAAATATATACTTGCCTTTCTTATTTTACGAACCTATAAGGTTACTCAAAGTGATATAATGTGTATGGATCTATAGATAAACTATTATGTTGGCTACATCGAACGAGATTTATTATAAATTATTATAGTTTATAATTTCGTAAGTTTGCGATAAACAGCAGTGAAGTGAATAAGTGGAAAGAGTCAATAAGCCCAAATGTGAATGTTCCTAAGGAAACCGATAACCCGGGTTGTATGCTGAAGATCTCAGTAATGCAAAAGTAATCGAAAGTAAATGGGGTTTTAAGAAGAAAGATGAATATAGGAATGTTGTAAAGTTTAAAGCGAGGTATGTTTTTCAAATAACTATAGTCCTGTAGCTAAGATACCTTATATTAGGATTTTCTTGGCTGTATGCAATAATCATCAAAGTTTTGCACAGGAGGAAGGTACTGTATGCAGGCTAAGAGAATCTTTGTATGAGGTTTAAGAGGTTTACCAACATGGTGGAATAGGAAGTTTCATAAACTGGTATGTTTAAATCTCGAAAGATCACAATATGATTAATGTCTATATGTTAAGAATGCTAGAAATGATAAGATTTTTACTTTAATTTATGTAGATATTTTGCTAGTTGGCACAATCGAAAATCATATTAAAAACATTTTAGACCAAAATTTCAAACTCAGTAGTAGTAGAATATGTGGAATGTATTAGGACGTACGATCACTTGCAAATAAGCTGTCTTTAAGTCTGATCGTGGGTGGTTTCTGTACCTACTGATCGTTTTTAAAATTGTAAAAGAGCATGTTTGCGTTAAATTATTTTAAGATAATTAAACTGATAAGAGTAGCTGTATTTATCATATTCTTGATAAAGGCAATATATGCTGAAACAATTAGAGTCTAATAAACATTTTGAAAACGAAAAAACACTTTTTATCTTATACTTATATTAATTACTATTAATTAATAATTAGCCGACCGCGGAATCATTACAAATTATTAATGATAAGAGTGTTAAAAGAATCCAAAATTCCACAAACGCCTTAAACATATTTACATAAAATTTCATTTTATAAGAAATAAAGTTAAAAAAAAATTGTTTTAGTAGAATATTTGAGTATTGACAAACAGATAGCAGGCGTTTTAACTAAACCACTGGGTTATTTTGTTAAAAAAAATGTTATATTGATAGAATTGATTTATAAAAATTTGAGAGGGGTTATATATATAATACTACGGTTAGCAATAAATGTCAATAAATGAAAATGTACTGCCTGGAACGTGACATTATATGTATTAATTTCCTTTTATGATTAGTGATTTATCCATGCTACCTATGATATGCTGAAGAGAACTAATAAGTTCGAAATAACGGTCCATATCTGGGAATTTCAATAAATTGCTGACCATGAACTAAATGTTGTTTATTAGAAGTACAATATAGTAAATACTTTATTGGAACTCAGTTTAATGTGAGAATCACAATGTACAGTATAAATTACGAACTAAACTATTAATTATTTTGTAATTCAATTTGAACATTCGTGTAATATTTCCCAAGCCTCTTCTCCCCAAAATATTTGTACTTATAATTTACTATAATGATGAATAACAAACATTAAAAAATCATACTTAACTGTTAACTTTCAAACATTTATAGTAGAATCATTTATGTACATAAAACTGCGAGCCGCCCTACACGCAGGAATTTTCATTACATCCAAACTCCTTAATTAGCTCAGTGACTAACAAAATTGTAATGTTCTTTGAGAAAGCAATAGAAGTTTAAGCAAGAGCCTAAATGCTAACGGAAACATGCTCATACGCGGCGGTTCCGTTGCACCGATACCGTACCTTTCGGACTTTAACACCAACAAATATGGTACATTAAAACATCCTTTTAGCGAAACATGTGAACGTGTGGTGAATATGTTTATTGATATAAATTTGTAACTGATAACTTATGTGCCGTTTGTGAATCTATTCGAAAACCACTGGGATGATTAACTTTGTAAATAAAATCCATCCCCATTCTACATTAACAGCAGTTAGTTGTTATCATTATTAGGCATTGAAGAAACGTGTATTCAAATTTTAAAGAAACATTTATTACAACATTAAAAGAAATCCTTGATAAATGAGCTCCCTAATATGGGAGTACAAAGTACAAGTTTTCTTATAATGTGATAATATGCTAGAAAATGTATTTTTTTAACTATGACCCAACTTCACAACATTTTTAAACAAACATACATCTTGCAGAGAATTATATAAGATAAAAAATTTAGTGTTTATACCAAAATCTTACGTTGGTCCAAAAAAAAATTTTGTGATTAAAATTTTTCGATTTAATAACAAATTTAAATTTCAGTCAAATCGACTAAACTGTTCAAAAGTTATGAACTTATTTCTAAATTTCCCCCAGGGACTAACTATGGACTGAAACTCTTCATTATGCCCTTTGTTCTCAAGCGGGTAAGAAAAGAGTGGAAAATCGAACACAAGATTTGACTGCTAAAATCGTTTAAACATCAAGTGTACTTTAGATAAATTAATTCGTACGGAATACAAATTATTAGTAACAATAAAGACATGGTCAATGGCCATTGTAGTGAAGAAATATCACCTAGATATCGATTAACTCAAGTCGCCTGATTATGAGGATAACACAGATATAATAGAGGACACACATTTAATGAATTGAAACAGGTGCGCTGAAATGGTTTTATTTATTGCATAAATAAAGTATTGCAAATGTTTTTATATGGATGTTGTAGATATAAAGATATTTGTGTCTTTTAATTTCGTACTAATCACGCAGTCGTCTTTCCTACATCGACTTTATAAAGGTCGATTTTTACTATACGTTCAGTTTCCATTTGATATGGAATTATTGAATAAACAAATGGACCTTTAATAAACATGTGCGTATGTTGAGTACGGAGTCCTGTTCTGCGCATGTACACAGTATCCTTTCGTCGTGTACCTTCCATAACACTGATACCTGACGGAAAGGCTGGCGCTAGTCTGAACAGAAAAACATTCTACATAATCAGTTGTTTGTTCATTTTAGCTGTAAGAGGAAATGCTGAACTGTATAATTTGGCAAAATTGATACAGAGTAAGAAAGGCAATTATTGAATTTTCTTCTTACCACATATTTGCAATCACTTTCACATTATCTGCTTATTTGTCTACTGATGCCGAAAAGAAAAAAGACGTTCAAGTGTGAAATTGTATGAAATGTTTACGGAATGTATAGTGAGAATCGACCTTAAAGTAGAAATAATAATAACACTTATTAATGTAACCTCTTCTATATTTTAACACTTGAACCTTACCGTCCGCCTTTCAAAAAGAAATTTTTTGTGAATTTGAAAAAGTAAACAGTAAATGGCGCAGTATTTTGCATTATTATACTAGTCGCCTCATTATAATTTGTAGTGTAAAAGGTGATACTTCAAATGTTTACTGTTTTATGATAAGTACTAGTTGAACCCGTACAAATTTGGAGGGATGAGTACCGTTGTCCATGGTGCATAGCACTTACATTTTATTCACGGCGATTCACCAAACCGTAACCTATTCTTAGTGCATATAGCACACGTTGATGTTTCACCAAATAATGTAATTTAAATACACAAAAACCTAATTAAGTAATATCGGAAACATTAAAATACATCAAACGTCAAACATTATAAAATACATAGTTGTTCTCACCTGAAAAAACTTTTTCCTTTTTGAATGAAACTAGTCATTTATTAGAGATCTATTAATGATAATTTATAATGTAATAATTATTTTTGAAATATTTGAAAGTTGAAAGGATCTAAATGAACAGTTAGGCCAAGACGTTTTGTCGGCAAATGCGGCTGACAGCATCAGTGGTATTGCGGTAACTACGTGGGTGAAGTTATACTTCGAAGTCTTGGTAGCGACAAATTCTACCATGGATTCACATCATGAAAGCCTATGTTCTTTAATCTAATTAACTTGGATATTCTTTCGAATTCATAATAACCATAACCACCCTGTTATAGGAAACCTAGATTTAATTTGAAAATTTACCCCCTTGGTAATCACAAGTATTATTACTTTTTTGAATAGCCTTGATTAAGTAGATTTTACATCATGGTTAAATTCTGTGATTACAACGTGAATTTTGAAAATAAAACTTTAAAAGCGAAATTTTTATTACAAATAAAACCACCCAAAAAATAAACATAAATTAAGAATAAATCCAATATACACAACGCATACGTGAATGGTAGCAAATTTTTATGATTGGTACGCTGCATGCTCTCAGATTCAGCACCCTTTAAACTAGCCGCAAAGCACTATACGGGGTTAATCAAGGTAGACGACGATAAAACCCAGCAACCCACCTCCATTCTTCTAATATGCCGGCCGTGAAAGCTTACGAGACACACCGTTACAATGTAGTAAACTAATCAGAAAAGCTATTTTTTACTATTTCTTATGAATACTTTGAGGAATTATTGGAGTGAAGAAGTTTTATAGTTTTTATAGAAACTTTTGTTATAAAATGGTACCTATAAAAATAATCCTTATATGTAATACATGGAATAAAATTATTGATAATATAGTAACTATTATTTTTCTGGAACTGATTGTGAGCATTAATTAAATTGAAAATGTATAATTACCATACTTACCAAATTTGTACATTTTTTTCTGTTAATAAGCAATTAACACATACCCATTTGTATATAAAAGGTTATATGTACTTATATTTAGGTGTATCTTCCATACATTATTAAAAAAATAAAAATTCTAGAAAAAGACATACCAAATATTAATTGATTATATAACAGCAATAAGATTAAAAAAAAGAAGAATAACTTAAGAATAAGAAAAACAATAAGAAAAGATAATAACTGAAACAAAAAGCAAATGTTTTAAAATGTCGCACTACTTCTCTAATATTTTCAAAACAGCGTATATATGATAAATCAATAAATTTTATGTAGGTACCTACAAAAAATTATTTTACACGATTTTACCGTATAAAAATGTTGCAATGTCGGAAATAGGTCAACAAAAAATCGAATAAAAGTGGGGAATACAAGTTTAACTCTCCTGGACATCTCTTATAAACCAATTAGTAAAAAACTCTGTAAGCTAAATAAACACGTACAAAATATTTTAATTTTTATTTAGTTTGAAATAGTGACTAGCTCCTTGAATATCCCATAAATATACTACATATTTTCCTATTTTATTAGTTATCAAATGTACTAGCCCTCTAATTCACCAATTTTCAGGCAATATAAACGAAAAAAAGGTAGTCATATACAAGACAACAAATTGTCTATACTGAATATTAATTTTGTACTCGGTGCTACGACATTTTAATTTGATGTTTGTAACTCATATCTTCGATGTTTAGAGGTATTTGTTACAACTTCACTTCTAATGCTTTATATTACCAACCAATAGTAATATATGGTAAATAGCTAAATAAAACGATACATTATTACCTGTTAAAACATCAATAAACTAGTTAATTTAATATCATCTGAATAATAAAAAATAATTAGTTGTATTAATGTACAATACATATATACTTGCATATGTAACTAAGTCTATATGTACAATAACAGTTTACTTTAATTGTAAGTAATTTTTCCTTAATAAACCTACATACAGGAAGAGCCTCATTTTATTACATAGGTATTATAAACCAAAAATGTTTATCATGTAGGTCCTTTTGCAGAACTATTATTTTTTGTTTTTTAAAAAAAGTAATAATTTTATATCAAGAGTTCTCTTCTCAAATTCAAAAAGTTATTTATAATACCTAGAATACCTATGTTGACTGAAATATGGAACGTGAGTGGGAAACAAGAAGCAACCCACCATACACTAAAGTAGAATTTACAATCGGCCGTAAAATTATAAACTCGATGGACGAGTCTGAACTTAAATAACAAGTAGTCTTTCCGTACCGATTTTCAGTGGTCATCCCTGTACATATGCATCTATAAATGTATTTTAAGTACGTTCTACTCGCAAGCAAAATCGATTTCTAGTAGAAATGTTAGCGACATCTAAAATTATGTATAAGCTTTTAATATGCATGTTTCCAAGGCTGTTTCTTTGTTCAAAAATTATAAAAATACAGAAATTGATTTACTCTGAAGAAATGGAGATAACAGTACTACAAAATACTAAAATTATATAGGAATAAATGAATTACCGAACAGCTTTATTTGAAAAAATCATAAAAAGAGCTTATTATTAATGAATGAATATGTATCAGAATTTGTTCGTTGTGGTTTACTGGCCGTTAAAAAACACTAATGTGTGGGCAGGTCGAAAGTCTTGTCAAACAGGTAAATGACACAAGTCGGCTAGGTATATATATATATATATATAACGTAATGGAATGAAACGTAGATTACTACATCAACCTCACTACAATCGTACAATCATTTTTTAAATATAATTTCAAGTGAAGAGAAAGAATGACAGATATATTCTAAAAAAAATTATGCCAATTGACCATTTCAATAACTCAAAAGGGTTTACGTCACAGAATTGCACTCATTACTCATCTACCTAAATAGTTCAGCATTTGCCGGCAAATCGAAGAGAACTGTAAAGCACCTGTGCATCTTTATTCAACACTTTTTACAATTAATATTAGTAAATGGTCGATCTATCAACTTGTAATACATGTTTTACACCCACTAATTACCTAAGTGCAACAATTTTTTTCTTATATTATAGTAAACGCATGAAACAATCGATTCTGTCAAAACATACGTATGTACCTAGGTTTATACGATAAGAAAATACTGATTGATAATGTTATCCACTATATATAATCGTTAAAAAGAAATTTTTGCCGAACAAGTTGTCAAAAATATAAATGGAGGCGTCTGGTAACTTGTCTATAAAATTGTATCTAGTGACATGTAAAAGATGTGAACATACCATCATACCGTTCAGCCTGTTCAGCTAACTTAGCTTTGTAAACGTTATCTTCCCTCTCGGACATATTGAAGACGATTATAAATTCACTTCACTTCACAAATTCTCGGCTGTTTTTCTTACACTTCACGTACACCTAATATGGCCGACTATCGCGCCACACTAGAAAATCGTTCTTCGACTACAAGTAGAAGCCGGCGAACTTAGCCATGACGTAAGTGCGCGCGCAATTTTCCCTATATCCTTCAAAAATTTTGGAATTGGCTTCTCGCTGGTTAAAATCCCTGCGGGAACACAAACGATAGTCAGAAACTTCAAACGTCCAAGAAAACTTTTAATTTGTTTATAAACAGGATTATATTGTTTCTACTAGGCAACCTGATTGTAATTTTAAACATATTGAACGTTATCGAGGGTTGCCTACGTGTTCACTTTTACGTTAATTTGGGTACTCGTATGAAAAGGTATGGTACCGCGAAAAATTAATTTAATTAATGCATCCCGAATTACTTTAAAATAGTAAAATAGAATTCGTTAGTATCTGGTATTGTTATTGTAACTGCACAACCTTCGTTGGTTTACATCATTAAATTAAAACCAAAAATAAACGTCAAATCATCTGACGCACTGAAAATATGGATGGTGGTCGATATTTTTTGTATAGAACAGTAGGTAGTATCAGAAAAGAGAGCAGCAGTTTTGTAATAATATAGCAAATTTAGAAGTGTTTATTATGTAAAAAATGCACATCAAGTTTCTTCTGTTTTTTGGTTACCTTTCGTTAAGGCATATATAATAATACATTTCAGTATATTGTTCTTTTTAATGTTTATATTATTTCAAGTTCTTGAAAAGTTTGAATTAGATTATCCTAAATCTTTAATCTTTTAAAGCTTATAACTTTCTGTCTTTTTTTCCGGTAAGATAAAGACTTACTTTCGACAACAATATCTATGTTTTTTTTACATTGTATGTACTATAAACCATAATTGTGGCTAAACGCTTACAGAAAATTCAAACATTAGATAAAAAGAAGAAGAAAAGGAGAATTTTAAAAATATAACCTAAATCTTCTTTCTCATAATCACAGATCAGAGAGGTTCATAATCTAATCTTATATTAGAAATCGTTTGAAAGAAATGGCTATAAAGTTAGAAGTTCTTGATTATAGCGAAGAATATGATGAAGAATATTTGGATCCACTATTAAACGAATCTGTTTTAAGTACTGATATCAAAATTGAAAAAATCAAAGTTGAAGAACCTTCAAAATATTACTCAAGTATTCTAAATGATGTAAAATTTGAAAAGGAAGAAATTGTTATAGAAAAAAATGACGATGACAATATAATGCCTGGTGACAGGATGCAGAAAAGGAATATGGAAAATTTTGTACAATGTGCTTTATGTTTCAAACGATTTTCACAAAAACCAAAACTAGAAGTTCATATGCGATATCACAAAGGAATCAAGCCTTTTCAGTGCAACATTTGTGAAAAGCGGTTTGCAGAAAAATCAAATCTAGTAAGGCACTTAAGAATTCACACAGGAGAGAGACCGTACTCGTGCAAACTTTGTAGAAAGACATTTAGTCAAAACAGTCATCTTAAGGATCACATGAAAACCCATTTACGAAATCCTGAAAATAAATGCAATTTTTGTGAAAGTGTATTCAAGACTGCTTTTGAATTACAAACACATATGTTTGTTCACACTCCTGAAAAACCTTTTAAATGTAAACGTTGTGGGAATAGCTATTCACAGAAACAACATTTAAATAGACATATTAAAAACACTTGCCAGAATAAATGACTAAATAAATTAAAAGATTCAATTAAAAGAAAATTAATTTTTGAGGTTGGGAGTGTATTTTTGTCATTAAGAAAATTGTCATTAGATAATTAAAGATATGGATACATGATCAAGTTTATTACAAACTTGTATATATCTAGTGTAAAAAATTGTTTTAATGTCTAACAAAAGAGGTATAACTTTTCTTATAATGTAATCAGTAATTTTGTTTTTGTAAGAAACCATTAAAAGTAAACTTTCCTTTTATACCTGTTAACAATAGCCTTTTCGAATATCTACAAACAGAATTATTAGACATCTGTTAAAAATATAAAATATATGTAAAATGCTCCTGTTTATATTGTTACTATTTAAATTCCAAACATAATTGTATGTAGGTATACTGTAAATTGACAAAAATTAAATGTCCAGCAATTTCCCAGTTTACAACATAAAATATTTTTCTCAGTAATATTGTACAATGTGAGCATAAAGTTTTCATGTCTTTATATCTCACCATTAATACAACTTACTGTTATTACTGTACACTAGTTAATCTAATAATTACCAAACAATCAAATGGTGCAATAAAGCAGCGCGATACACTGGAATTTCTTTGCGCATGTCCATTCGCGAAATTGACAAACCACCAGACAGACGTATTTGTGAATCAGCTAGTGCGGAGCCGTGGTCGATCAATTTTGTTTGTGCTGTGTTTTGAAATCCGTTTAATTGCACCAAAATCCTTGGCAATTAAGCCGGTAGCTCGGTTATTCTAATCTTCCCTATACCGATAATCATATTTACTACGAAATTCTTATCAGCGCGAATTAAAAATTGTAAAATAAAAATAGTTACGTCAGTACGATACTGAAAATAGTATTGGTATTATTCTGGCACGAGATCGGCGGCAAATCAATAAAACCGAGTAAATGGCTTTTTTGCGAGCCCTTTTAAGATGTAGTGCCGTCAAAAATCGTCGATTATTCGCATCTTCGGGTCAAAAGTTAGAATTGCGGCAGGTTGCCCTCAAGTCAACAGCTGCTACCACTATAGTAACAGATAGCTCCGAAGCAACTACAGCTGCCGGTTCGGGACAACCCCCTAAAGATCCTCTTGATATTACATTTCAAAACGCTGAAGCAGCGTTCAAAAGCAAGACCAATTTAGAACTAATTAGAGCTTATATCGTCTATACACTATGTTCCTTCGATTATTTAGTACAAAACAACATGAAGGTAAGTTCCTTTAGTTTCGTTTTTAAAATTACCTACCTAGGTATGTCCAGTCATGTTACATAACGTTTTATAACACGGTAAACTGAATGTTTGGAATGTCTACTTTTATATATTAGTCAAGTCATACAATTGTTATTGTACTTTTACGAATCGACGTAACTACTAAGTCTGCCTACTCTACTTTTAACAGTTGAAAAAAAAGAGGATTAGAATGTATGGAAAAATAAAATTCGTATTTTATTTTTTGAGTACTGTAAAGATTTATGAGTGCCTATAATAAATAATTATTCCTACTCAGCCGGATAAATCTTAAGTTAATAAATATTGATAAATTAGCTAATGCAGGTTATTAGGTGATAGGGATGGTATAAAAAACTACAAACAGATATGTACATGTCTATCTGCTAATAACATAAGTGCGATTGTTATTAAGTGCTGCTTTTTCAAAAAAAAAAACTGCTTTAGTGATTAAATAACAGTAAGTAATTGTCCTATTTTTTGTTTGTTCGTTTTTATATAGACTTACCAAAACGGTTTAGTTAAAATGAGAATGCGTAGATAATTTATTTTCGTTTTAAGTTTCGGAGAATAATATATGTTAAACAATAAATTTTTTAGTTAAACACATTTTATATTTCAATACGTACCTATCATAATTATTAATTAAAGAAATTACAAAAATACTAAATATAGACTAGGTACCTACTATTTATATACTAGTGATAATAATATTGAAACAGAACATTACATAGGTACACTGTTAAATGGCTTGTAGACAAATATAGAATAGATAAAAACGTTACGCATACAACTAAGGGTAATCACTAGATAGGCACCTAATTAACTAACACTTCAAACTGAAGTGGATTGGTACATATTAGAATTGTTTTATTAAGTGTTAATTTAGAAATGCTTTTTTTAATTCCCGTGTACATATATAGTTACTATATTTTGTAAATATTGGCATTCCGAATTTATTTCATGAAATTAGAAATAACACATATTTATGTAGCATTTAAATTACTTAAATATGTATTCATTTCAAAATTGCTGTATTTCGTCTAGGTACATGCCTTGTTAAATATCTGCAATTTTATTTATCAAATTTTTAATTTGTTCATTGTTGTATGAAGCAGGGTAGGACTGGCCCGGGTGGCCGAGTAAATATCACCACCCAAAAAGGGCAAAGAGAAAGTGGGGCCTAACCGGCCAAGTAAGATGTAAGAGTCAAAGCGAAGAAATTAAAAAACAATGAACAGTGTATAGGGTAATGGGTAATTTAAAACTCTTGGGTTATGCAATTATGTGGTTTTAAATGCGGAGGTTATAGGGTTTAAAACGCTTAGTTTAATGTTTTTGGTTATTATTATTATTTTTTAATTTATTAGGTTCAATGTTTTGTAGCAACTGGGGCCAACAGTATCCAGTCCGGCCCTGCTATTTAGGATTAATTAAATTAATTTAAACTTTAAACAAGCATGGACATAAGTAAATGTAGGTAATGTACTTACTCGAATGCATTATTCAGTACCTATGTAAGTACGTACCTATATCATCAGGTAAAAATTTTATGGGAGGCTGATTTGTGTTAACGTATAAATATTGCATAAATGTGCGTTCATAATGACAATAAAATTTTAATTGGTACTTCAAAACAGCATTGTTTTCGTCGATAAGAAAATTTTTTTTTTATCAATCAATTGAAAATTTCTTTAAAACATTGCAATTAACTTTTAAGATTTATGTTTAATTTGGTAATCGTTGTATATATACAAGTATGTAGACGGTTCGTATTGTGTATTAATATACTAATAGTAGATAACATGGCGTTAGGAATTTTTAGATTAAATAGGTATTAAACTTATCACCCCATTATTAAATCTCCATGTAGCAGGTAATTTTTTCTATTTGCTTACATTTTACAATTTTACACCGACTGTGAATTTATATCTAGACAACTACTTTTAGGTATTATCGCATTTTTTTAAGATTGCGTGTGAATCAATTACTCAACGACATACGATTCGTATTTTATTTTATATTGCCTCATATTACAACAGACAAATAAACTGAAACGTATGTCATACAGCACATCAAGTTAGTTATGACTTACGGCCACTCTACTTGACTTGAGTGAAAACGTAGTAACCTACAATTCCTGCTTAGCTTATATCGTATGTGATAAACAAGTGTAAACTTAGAAATAAATATAAAGGAGACTGTGGTAATTAAAATAAATAAAAATTAAAGATCTTACTCCAATTAAAGCACAATACTATTGTAAAACCACGGACATCATGGTTTAATTGTGGTAAGACCTTTCATTTTTATTTATGTTAACTTAGAAATAAAACTGTCATTTAACCGTCTTGGTAGCCTTTGCGTGCTTTTTGTTTCCATTTTCGTTTTGTCTTTTTTAATGTGTATTTGGCTTTTGTTTTGTACTGTTCTTCTCAGAGCAATGCCCGGTCAACATTTACATTCACAGTCTTTAATGTTGGGCAAAATTTATTTAATTACATTAAGCAGGAAAAAGAAAACGGGTGATCCGCTACTACCGGTGGGCGTTGTTCATTAGAAAATATATAATAAAATAATATTAATTGGTGTTGTCCTTCTTCGAGTGTACAGGCCGTCGTCGGTTGGAATTGCTTCCTAACGTTTCGCTAGCGCGAGTGGCGAGCTTCTTCAGAGGTCTATCCATTTTTGCTGTTGGTCGTAGACTACTAAATAATATTATCTAAAGACATTTTTCTAAAACTATTGTTATACAGAATTTTTGCAGCTCTAGGGATAAGATTGAGAACTGTTACTGCCATAAAAACATACTTATATTGAAGGATTCAAAATGAATTGAATTACTATAACTACACTTAGAATATTTTTAGTTATTTTAAAATACTACAATCACAATTATTATTCAGATTTTGAGTTCCATAGTCAACTAGCTACTTTTCTATATTTCAAGTGAGTTCAATATCTAATGTGCTAACTTAAGTCAGTATCATTCGGATTTCTTCGTACAGACTATGTTGATTACGTACACACAATCTATAAAAATAGAATAATATACATTCAGATCTAACATACTATTTATAATTAGTAATATTCTTTTGTTTCATCAAAACTCCATGATACGACCCCCTGTACTTTTAGGTAGTGGTTTTTTTTTTTTTTCAAAATTTATCTTTTGTTATTCAATTCTTTTATTAGATACGTAATAATGCAGTAATAAGAAAAACAAAATAATTATTCATGTAAAGCTTGAAATCAAATGTAGTCAATTATCCTTTGTCGCAAAATGAGTTTTTAATTATTTGTTTGGCAGCATTGGGAAAGTTTATTCGTATATTGGACTGTATGAAAGTAAATTTTGGTCTATAATTCGGTAATTGTTCCTTCGAGTTTTACGGTTGTACTTTTTTAGTTGTCTTAAGGTCAAGCACAAAGATTATGTAATTAATTCACGTCTTGAAAGGTACATTGTTATAAAATAAAACTATGAACTAATGTAACTTTCTGTATTGAAATGTATATATTACTTATATGTATTGTAGATTATTTATACTTCTACACGAATAATTATGAATAACTAAAATAGTTAAAAACCTTAAATGTATTTCGAAATGGTTGAGCTATTTTTTTGGTGATATTGTATACTAAACCTACAACAATATATAAAATTAATTCACTATAGAGGAAAATAGGTTGGTAAATAAAAAACCGACAGTACCGAAAACACTCGTAATTTGCACCGGCGAAGTACTGCGCATGCACCGGCTAGGAATCACTACTTGCAGGCACGCGCATGAAAGAAGAGTGGTTGAACCTTGTGATATCTATGGTGTAATAAAAGGATGGACGTGGTAATAACTAATATAATATACATTACACCCAGTGAGTTACGGATTTATATGCAATCTCAAATACAAACGTGTGGAAAAATTGTACTAAAATTATGCGTCATAAATCTTAGCACATACAAATTGTGAAAAATGTAATCATTACTGAATCACAAAAAATATTATTCAATTTAAACATCCCTCGATGAACTAATTATGAGACATTTTTTAAAAAAGTATATCGATAAAAACACTGGAGAATTTTACTTTTTGAGAACACCACAAAATTGTTTTGGCCAAGTAACCATTATCAGGAGAGGATATTGGGGTGGAATTGGATTAATTTGTGGAGGATAAGGGGGAAGTTATATAAATATATATAAAGTTTTTTTTATTATTGACTATATTGAGGTTATAGTTTTCTTGATCTCTAGATTTTTCTAATAAAGATAATTTTCTACTTTTGGCAATGTTTTTGTGCAAGATTTTTTTCTATTTAAGTTAATATTATGTCTAGTTGAGGTTCAATGTTTTACTAGACTTGTTCTGCAATCTTTTTATATTTATTGAACGTATGTTTAAAAAATTGTCAATGAACATATACAGGGTTATTCACGCTATACGGCACGGAATATTATGGCCAAAATACGAGACTTTCAAAAAGTTTAACTTCTGGGTTATATGGGGGTCTATTATGGTTACTTTTTAAAATTATTTTCATATTATGCAGGGTGTTCCAAATGCCCTAAAAGTATCAAAGTTATGTTCTTTTTTAATGGAACCCCCTGTATATTATTGCATTTTTGGATTGTCCGATAAAAATAAGGGGCTGTTTTGATAAGGTTTATAATACCTAAACCTTAAGGTTTTCTTAATAATTTGAATTCTATCAAAATCTAACCTAATTTTCATGTTTCAAATATTAAGAGGTATTTAAATTATGTAAGCAAAATTTACAATGAAATGTAACAATAGATCATATTTTATATCCCAATTATAATAAACTCGTCAGTAAGTAAGTCTTTAAGGGGTTGTAACTTGATTAATTTAAATGGAACGTCCTATTTTTGAACATACCAGGAAATGTATTTTTTAATTACCTATCGGTTGGTATTAGTGTTCATAAGCTAAGACTATGCGTTTTTACAGGAAACGCTAAATAATTGTTTTTTTGCGCCACGTGGAGTTTTTTAAATACCAAAAGTTCCAATGTATCTAGTTGCCTTTGGTGATTATTGTCGGATATCATTTATTATTGAGGTGCTGCTTATTCAAAATGAAAATTTATCAAAAAAAGGAGCGTATTGTTATGATTTTTATCCTTGGGGAATGTTATAAGAATTGTCGCATAAAACAATTATTTAGCGTTTCCTGTAAAAACGCGAAGTCATAGCTTATGAACACTCTAATACCAAACGATAGGTAATTAAAAAATACATTTATGTTAAAAAATAGGGCGTTCCATTTAAATTAATCAAATTACAACCCCATAAAGTTCTTACTTAAGTATTAATTTTTGGACACTCTGTATAAGATGACGAGTTTATTATAATTGGGATATAAAATATCATCTATTGTTACATTTCATTGTAAATTTTGCTTACATAATTTAAATACCTCTTAAGTATTTGAAACATGAAAATTAGGTTAGATTTTGATAAAATTCAAATTATTAAGAAAACCTTAAGGTTTAGGTATTATAAACCTTATCAAAACATTTTTATAGGACAATAATATACAGGGGGTTCCATTAAAAAAGAACATAACTTTGATACTTTTAGGGCATTTGGAACACCCTGCATAATATGAAAATAATTTTAAAAAGTAACCATAATAGACCCCCATATAACCCAAAAGTTAAACTTTTTGAAAGGCTTATAGTACTGAAATTTTAACCAAGACGTATGTATTTCTTAAAAAAATTCTTGATGCTGGAAAACCAGTAATTGTCTTATATTTTAGGAAAGGTTTTTCCCAATCCAAAGTGACCCATCTAATTGTGGCACGTCCAGTTTCTGTAGACTATTGTATATCATATCATATACTTATATATATAGTAAATATATTGAAAACATAATTACACTTCTTTAAAAAAAGAATAATACTGTTGTTTACAATAATATATGTGCATAAGTGAAAATAAAGTTAATTAGTAACGCATGTAGATTTCTCGTTGTGTGAATGATTGGTGTATAAAGTTGATAAAAAAGATGTAATGACTGTGATTAAAATGATATATATTAACGGTACTACTGTGTACATGTATTTTGCAAAGTCTAATTTTATGGTTTAAATAATATTGAATTTTATAAAATATGTTTCGTATGTTTTTGTTAGTAAAAATTGTAAGGTATGTGACGTCGTTCATTATGTGTACCTAGGCTGTTGGGAAAGTTAGAAAAATAGTATGGTAATCATGAGAAGAAAAGAATATGAGAAGATGTAAGTTAGAGAAAGATATGCGAGAGGTGGTTAGGTATAATAAACAGGCGACAATAGACATGAATTTAGGGTGACGTATAGACAAGAAAAACGTTTTAAGCGATAAGATTGAACAAAAAACAAGTCGAGATATATATGTGAGAACCTAAAACTTATGTTTATGAATTATAGTAAATTTAAGTAAATCTGAACTATGACTAATAACACAAAATATAATAAGCAACAAAAATAAACTTAAACCTTTATTAGAAATTTTTGAATATATCTAACATACAAAAATATAAATATTATTTAATAAAAATATTTACATTCAACTTGCGTGCTGCCTAGAGTTATGTAAAAATTTCACGGCAACCGTATGTACAACAACATGTAACCATGTTGTTCTAATATTAAACTAGTTTTATATTACTTTAATAAAAAATAGTTCATAAAGGTGTTCACAAAACCCTATGTACAAGAAAAATAGTATCGCACAACATTTATTTGAAATAATTACTCTTAACACTTCAACTGCCTCAAACTTTCTGAGTGATGTTACGAGCGTTCTTAATAATTCTCGCGTTTCTGTCCCATAATTCGCAAAATGTGTTGCCTACCCAAATGGTATCACTTTATAAACGCAAGGCGCAGTCTAGTTATAATCACGTCTATGCTTGCAGTATTTCTGGTATCACCCAGCTTTTAGCCTAAGGTGGGGGCAAATCAGGAAATTCCTGTAGATAAATAGTTCAACATAAATAGAAATGTGTATTTACTAAATTATGTAATTAATGATTGCTTTCAAAATTAATCTTCGTAGATCTTCTGCAAAGAGGCTTAAAACAATTTCTGTGAAAGAATCCAAACTATTTACTGGTTTTCTATGTACACTGACGCGAGCATGCAAAGCCCATTTAACCTTTTTTCATTCGTTGTTGATCTCAGCCACGTTTTTATGCATCTGATAGTACTAAATGACCTTTCAATGGTTACTGTAGAGAATAAGGCATTGGCAATTAAATATATAGAGCTCTTTGAACGTTTGGGCATATTACTTTTTCAAGATTCTCCTTTCTTCTGCTGGCCTTCTGACGTAATGTGTCCCTTCTAATTCAAAAAATTTGGAGACTATTCCATACGACTTTTCAAGTCTTGAACTGTAATTTTTACTACCTGAATAGGCTGCACAAATGATAAAATTTACTGATCTACATCAATTTTATTAATACAACAGTATCAACTTAATCAACAAATTTATTTTACAAAATTGCAGTTTATATATGATTTGCCCTCGTATCAAAATGGAGTTTCAACCTGTATCAGCTTCTACTATTTAAATATTAATTTTAATAAGATCAACACTTAGTTAAGTTACCGAAGGGCACTTCTTTGACCGAGTTAGTATGACGGCAGAGACAATATTTATATATATAATAATAAAAGAGGTTGCTTTGTTTTACGTACTTTATTGTCAAAACTAGATTAACATGTATACTAGCTCTATAACAAGCGTCATTGTATTTATGTGTGAAAGTGATTCTTCTTTACCTATATTCGTAACGTATTTTGTTCTTTTGTTGATAGGCTTCACAAAAAACGTTTTCATGGTCGTCGGTTATCTTTATTCCATCTCCCATTTTATTTTGAGCAATTTTTTTAATGACTTGAAATTTATGTAAGTAATTCGCTGACGTCCGCTTTCTTCTTGGGTTTTGATTTTCAGCTAACTTCATTTAAAGTGATTGGACTTGCAATGCTAAATGGGACGTTTCATCATCACTTTGTGCTAATCGATATTCTTTCTTTAACAAATGTGCTATCAATTTGATTAATGTTTACTGGTTGAAATCAGCCGAATCAGAAACAATCCATTTGGATGTCGTGTGGTCAATTAGTTCAGGTTCACTTCTATCCACATTGAACATCAACTTTTCTTATTTTAAAAGAGTCGATACAACACCTAACATCTACAGCTGGAAATTTAAACCATCAAGATTGGTCATCTGAACAAGTTTACTTCGCTATGTTGGCGCCATGTTACACAATAATTTCAACGGAAATACTTTCGCAGTGATTGCAAAAATCTGACCATTCACAGAACTCGGTACTTAGTAATTTGGGATGTGACCTGGGTCCATAACCTGTTGATTATTATTCGAATAAAAACAGGACACAGCGCTGTTAATGAAATTGTTTTTAATACAAAATCTGGATCATGACTAAACTACTAAGGAATTGAAGCTTTTGTTTACACAATTCATTAAACTAAGAGGAAGAAATGGAAAATATAGTAAATAATAGCTTGCCCAATCCTTATATATTCAATAGACGAAGCTTTCAATAGTCACTCCATAATAGAGTATAGAAAAAACACAACCAAGTTACAAAATTATACTTATTTGTACCACTATATAAATTTTACCATACTGTAGCTTCGTCAGGTGGAACAAACACAATTAATCCTTTTTATAAAATTACTTGGATACTAGCGTTAACGATGGGGTAAACTACACTATACTTTATGTTTAATAATGGGAAGAAGTTAACATCTACTTGCTCGTTAATGATTAAACCTACCTAACTTATATAATTTATTAATTTCAAGACTTTACAATAAGTTTAGTTTTAGGCCTTTCCTTTAAAATGTGTAATTCCAAAATTGTTGTTGAACGAGTGCGTATTTTCTATTAAGTGACAAAGCTACTACTACTTTAGTGATGAAAAGTGTTGAGTATCGCGGGTGCGTCGCTTTCCTAGCTTTATTCTAAGGGACACATAAACCCTCTTCGATAAAAATTAATTTGCAGAAGTCGATATTTGAAATGATGTATACAGCGACCGATTATTTAATTTCGCTTCTGCTACAAACGATAAGTTTATACGAGCAAAAATAAAATGTGTTTTGATTTTACGGTTTCTAACAAAACATAACAGGCGGGCTGAAAAGTTCATAGGCTGACCCATAGATGGCGCTACTAGTATCAAATACTAATGATTTTTAGTTAGCCCTAACCTTCAAAACATGGCTCCAGCCGAGTGGACTGCACGTGATGAACCGACTACAAAGCGTGGAAAGACGCAAAAGTCGGCTGGCAAGGTTATAGCATCAGTATTCTGGAATGCTCATGGTATAATATTCATTTTTTGTATTTGGTGCGGAACAGAAAGACTTAAACAAATTCCTAAATTTTCTAAACACCATTGACCAAAAAATACAATTCACCATAGAAAAAGAAATTAATCAATCAATTAACTTCCTTGATTTAACAGTAACTCGAAATAATAATAAACTTTGTTTTAAAATATATCGGAAACCTACAACTACCGACACTATCATTCCCTTTAGTTCGAATCAGTCTAACAATATTAAAAAAGCCTTTTTCCACAGTGCTATACATAGGCTAATTAATACCCCCCTCAGTCATAACGATTTCATTTTAGAAGTTAATACTATTAAAAAATAGCACAAAACAATGGATATCACACTAAAATAGTAGATCACTTGATCAAACTTAAACTAAAACAAAAAACCCGACAAACTTTATACAATGTAAAAAACGAAAAACCTGAACACATTTTTCATTCACTACAATATGTACCCTTAACAAGTCAAAAAATTAAATCAAATTTGAAAAAACACGGTATTCAAGCAATTAGTTCGAACAAAAAATCTCTAGGTAAGCTACTTGTTAATAATAAACAAAAAACAGATATCCTTGATAACAGCGGCATATATAAAATTTTTTGTAAACAATGTGATGCTTTTTATATTGGACAATGTGGTAGAGCTGTTAAAACACGTGTAAATGAGCACCTATATAGCATTGTGTCTAAGAAGAATTGTACAGGAATGTCAGAACATGCTTTAAATTATAATCATAATATAGATATAGATAATACAGCCATATTACATATCCAACATAAAAGCAAAAAATTAAGCCTTCTAGAAAACCTATAAATAAGAAAAGCTATTTTAAATAAACAGAATATCGTAAATTTACAAACAGAACTGTATAACAACAATACACCCCTCCTGTTGTGTAATTTGGGTAAAACCCAAAACCAGGTATAAATTAGATAATACCCATTATAACTTTAGTATAATTTTGTTGTACTCTTGAAAATGACGATATTTCGTCGAAACAATATTGTCGAGTTGATAATAAATTTAGTGAAAATTAACCAAGTGTTTGTTTTATACCTTTTATTTTTTATATAATATTCATTGACTATCTTAAAAAGGGGAAACCATAAACAGCGACTATTACGTAGCGTTATTGGAGCGTTTAAAAGACGAAATCGCGGAAAAGCGGCCTTATTTAAAGAAAAAGAGAATGCTGTTTCATCAAGACAATGCACACTGTCACAAATCAATGAAATCGATAGCAAAATTCCATGAATTGGGCTTGGAATTGCTTCCGCATCCAGCGTACTCTCCAGATCTGCCCCCCAGTGACTTTTTTCTGTTCTCAGACCTCAAGAGGATGCTCGCTGGACAGAAATTTCGCGCCGATGAAGAGGTAATCGTAATCGCCAAAACTGAAGCCTATTTTGAGGCTAATGACAAATGGTATCGAAAAATTGTATGACCGCTATAATCCTTGTATCGCCCTCGAAGGGATATATTGAATAATAAAATCAAATTCTATCAAAAAAAAATATTTTTTTCTATGCTAGCTTACAAACTTTTCATCCCGCCTGTTAAATACAACTTATAACTACTAACACCGATATTGATATAAAAACGAGAAAAAAATGAGTACTATGCGAGATATATAACTTATAACAAGAGACGAACAAGAAGTGAATGATATTACTTACTTACTATCTTAAATATACCTGGGATCTACTTGGAAACTACAGGGGTAGAAGGTGGTTAATAGGGTGTTGTCGACCTTAGGTTATTGTTAGTTACTACGTGGCAAAATATTGTACAACAGAAAGAAAGAACTTTTACAATAACTTTTAAACGCGGCTATCACCATCAGAGCTCAAAGGGAACCGCTTGGTTTGGTTTGTTTTACTAAGGAGTGCAATTGTTCACTTGCTCTCATTAGAGAGCCGTCACTGCATTAAAGCATTCGAATTATGAGGGAATAAATGAGGAATACATATATGTAACTCTGCCTTTGCATTGTGAAGTCAGTAAAAAGTTTTTTTTGTTTATTTCCATATCAACAATACATTTCGGCATTATTATTGGAGGACTCACATAATTTATGATTATTTTATTATTTTGAATACAGTGCTGTCTTTATATGACGACGATTTCATTGCGTTATGTATTGGTGATTTCAGAAATTTCCGCGTATTTATTTCGTATACGTTGATCATTAAAACATGAACATTTTATGTTCGCACATATGACAATACAGTAATTATGAATAAAAAATTGTGCAAGCACAAATTCATCCAATTTTTTTAACGACTGGAGAGTGTTTTTAGGATAGAAGTAGAAGTTTAATGATGTTGAAGATCCTTTTTTATAATATATATTGAAAAAATTAATGCTTCCGCGATGTATCCTATCCATATGATACCGTATATAATTAAAAAAAAATGTAGCTCTCCTCCTTAAAGGTACTATTGAAACACATTATTAACCTTAAAGGTCAAAATCGCGATGTTATCATGCAAAATAAACTAATATAACTTAATTTCACCCTACCCCAACCCAATCTGGTCTAACATAATAGATTAAACGTCGCCTAAACAATAATTACGTTACGTTAGGGTTAATTTTCTTTCACAACGTAACTGTTTGCTAGAGCTATGTTCATCAAAACATAAATATTTATATTCAATAAAGAAGAAATTAAAATCCTTATTCGTCTAAATTTTAAGATCAAAGATCTCACAATTTGAACGCGTCCTACCAAGTAGGCACAACGAACCGAAAGCCATATCCCACGACCGGTTTCGACCCGGGTCTCATCAGGTGGGAGCTGGTAGAAAGGCCTTTACAGGCTATATTATAAATATAAATATAAATATGGAATCAACAGAAACAACTACTCCGAGGGCTAATACAGTGTAATTCAACGCCGGTAGGGGTATTAGCCCCCGGAGTAGTTGTTTCTGTTGATTCCATGTTTATATTTATAGTTATATTTATAATATAGCCTGTAAAGGTCTTTCTGCCAGCACCCACCTGATAAGAACCGATAGGTACAAACCGGTCGTGGGATATGGCATTCGGTTCGTTGTGCCTACTTGGTAGGACGCGTTCAAAATGTGAGATCTTTGATCTTAAAATTTAGACGAACAAGGATTTTAATTCCTTCTTTTTTGAATATCTTATATTTTCGTCTAGGAGTCCATCGGAATCAACAGTGTAATTCAACGTCGGTAGGGGTATTAGCCTTCGGAGTAGTTGTTTCTGTTGATTCCATATTTATATTTATATTTATAAATATTTAAACTATTACCCGTAGTGTACAATCGGTAAAGACATACAGATAGCGGAGGGAAGACTAGCTATATATATATATAATATAAAAACAATGAATTTTTATAGCTACATCTCAAATTGGAAAATTAACGCACGAATAAGACTCGACTATCATTAATCTGTTTTACTCAAAACTCGTTTAGGCATTCATATCTTTTGTTTTTAAGAAGCGTTTGTTTGTAATACTGTTATGGACGACACTGTAATACACTGTTAAATGTTATTTTTTTGTAGTCATTCAAAAGCGAAAAAATATTGAAAATTTGTAGTACTACAACCACTCCAATTCAAATGATTGTAGTGTCATCCATAATATTTACGAAGGTCGACTCGTCCAACTTGTTCGTCTTATTAACAAATGTACCTAGGTTATTTAAGTTTTAATTTTTAATAATAATAATTAAGGTGTAAATTAATAAATTTGAACATTAAATTCTATATAAACTGTTGTTATTATCCAGTAATATTAAGACCAAAGTATAAAAAAAATAGTATAGATAATTATTACTAAACGTAACTTTTACAAAATTAACAAAAAGCTCTTGCATTCTACATAATTTGAAATCTACCTTTATAAAGTCCAAACATACCCAATACGTGTTTCCTATCTAATGCGCTAAATACTTTATTGTACGATTTAGGTCCTCCTTCACAATTAAAGCTCTATCACCACAAAGTTATTATTATTTATATAAACAGCAAATAACACGGATATATAAAAACATTAAAAAAATAGGTTCAAGCTTAAGTATATACGCCACGCCCGAATGTTGCAAGAGAAATCCACCACCCCTTCAGACGGAAAAAGCTCGAGCCGAGAGCTCGAATACCGACGACATAAACATCAAGAAATGCACCTGACGAATGTTTCGCTCTCGGAACATTACTCGTCATTGTTTTCAAAATCTAAAGAAAGATCTGCTTTAGTTTTAAGAAATACAGTAAATTCAAAAGAGTATACTGACTTTATGCTTCGAGATAACTAAAAATTTCGAAACTCGATTTACATTCACAACCCATGAGATTATACTAACCCCCTGTTTCAAGATAACTAAATATCTCCGAACTCAATTTAAATTTAGAATCCATGGGAGTATGCTGACCCCATGCTTCAAGGTGTTTCAAACCTTTGGTATGCTCAATATGTGAGAGTATGCTGACGTCACATTTAAGTAACAGGACAAAATTGTGGGAGTATGCTGACCCCACAACATTATACTGTTCGGGACATTAAACAATAATAATTATCACATGGGAGTATGCAGACCCCACCTCCATACAGTACATATGTCAAAAACTTTATACATGCAACAGTCAATGCAAATTCTAAATAGATTGGAACAACACATGCTCCATACAAACTGAGAATTACATAATCACCTGTATACCCACATATGTACAAAAACATGTATCAAATACCTGGGTTGCTCTTGTTTTTGTAGCGACTAACATCAATAGAATAAGAACATCCTGTATTTAACTTATTTATTTAAATATGTATAAAATGTCTTTTATTCTTACTACTCTGCATTTATTCTTCTCTTTACAACTAATAATATTACTTCGGCATCTATTCTTATCCTTACAAATTACTTTATTACCTCTGTACTTTCCTATAATCCCTTGCAATATTTCTATTCTATTTATTAACTGCAAAACGCCTGTACTTGTTTAATTACTTTTTAATAGTGGGTTTCTTCGGTGGTTTGGGTTCAACGTCTTCAAGCTAGAAATTCTATCTCTCTTTTCAAAGTATGCTTTCTTAATAATAGTCCCCTACTTTTATTTAACAACCCTTAGCTCGCCTTCATAAATTTCCTAAATTATTTTAAACTCAAAATACTAATAGTTCTGATTCAACTTTCATTTCATCACCTTATTTCTTCTTTACGGTGCAGTGTTAAATTAATGTTGTTTTATAAAATCTAATTATTGCTAATATTGAACACGCATACACCAAATTTTCAAGAAAATCTAACAAATCGACTAAACCTGTGGCCAATGACTAGTCTTTCGGCCAAGCTCTTAACTGTTGCTTTGTTGCTTTAACGATTCTATCTTTTTTAAGTACCAACTCTTTTCAATTCATATCGGCCCTGATTGGTGATGTTCTTAATCTCATACGGACCCATAAACTGAAAGTTTGACTTACTTGCGTGTAATTTACTATCTCTATACAATAGTACAAAATCCCCAACTTTATTTAAATCTTGACCAGATTTGGAATTTCGCCCAAGGCGTTTCCTTATCTGTTTAAATCCATTTCACACGACAGGTCATTCAAGATTGCTTGTATTAGAGGTGCCGTCGATTGAATACTTATTAATGCTTGTAAAGAAGTCATTTTTATTGTTTTCTGCATGGTCGTAATGAGGCCAACATTTTCCCACTATTGTCTCAATACGTATTAAATTCATAATTATTCTCATATAACGTTCTACCTGACCATTTACTCTATGAATATCAGAGGTAATGAAATGATACTGACTGTGCCATTCATCCAAAAATTTGCAGATTGGTAAATTATGAAAGTTAGTACCACTATCCATAATTATTATTCTTGGGGCATCGAAATATGAAACAAATATTTGGAATGCAAGATCAAAAATTACTAACAAAGGTCTGGAAGTCAAACAATTAATAACATACTGTTTTGCTTCCTCGTGCTCTATTATCCAAACAAACGGAACATCCTTTTTTGTTAACAGCAAGCAGTGCGACTGGTAAAAAATTGTACGAATTTTAGAAAATAACTTGCTAAGCCCATGAATTGGCGGACCTGCTTTACATTACTAGGCGATTGAACACGGGTTAAGGACTCGATTTCGCTCTCACTAGGTCTAATTTCATCTGATTTCTCGCCCCAAATATTCAGTGGAATTCTGAAGAAACGAACATTTACTAACATTCAAAGAAAATGCAGCTCCTTGCAGAGCTTCAAGAACTTTTTTAAGTTATTTAAATCCTCGTCAACAGTTTTTGATTAAATCAAAATATCATCGAGATACACAATGACGATTGTGTATCTTAGCTCATCAAAGGCACCATCAATAGCTTTTTGAAATACTGACGGTGTATTGCAAAGACCAAAGAGCTTCATTAAGTACTTAAAACGGCTATCAGGAGTAAGAAAATCTGTTTTGTTAATAGAATCTGCATGGAACCCGGAAGCTATATCAAGAGAAGTGAAAAATTTACACTTTCCAAGTCGGTCAAGTTGATCATTGATATGTGGAACGGGGAATGGATTTTTGATGAATGAGCATTTAACTCGCTAAAATCGATACACATCCGGTAAAAACCGTCTTTTTTTGAACCAATAAAATAGGGCTCGCGTACTTTAACGAATAATGTTGTACTTCAGCAATTCGTCAATAATTTTTCTCACTTCTTCGCGCTCAACCATAGACAGTCGGTAAGGTCGACGATTAACAATGAAATTATCAATTCAATTAATTGTAAGCGATACATTATTTACATGTGACACAGAATACCCTTTTGTTATTAAATATGCGTAATTTTGAAGTAAAGAATACACTAGAGAATAATATTTTTGTGGCATCTTTAATTGTTGAAGTCAATATCCTCTCCTGCTAATATAACACTAGAAAGATGTTTTTTCATGACACGCATCCAATCAAAATCGGTTACCACAACAAGTGTCAGGTCTGTAAACAAATACCCAACAATAATGTCATATTCTAGATGTTCAGAAGAAATTAACAAAAGAGTAATTTTCGCGTGTTGGCCGGTGATTTCTACATCTGCATGAATTTTATATTTTTAAATAATTTTACCGAGAGTAACACCTACAATTGGGCACTCATGTGATATTAATTTTTTCGTAAATCTGTTAATAAATTTATCAGACAACAAAGAAACATCGGCTCCAGTATCAACAAAGCCCATATAAAAGTTATTATCAACATTGATTTTAATAGGAATTGTTGTTTTCTCGTAAGGAATATAAGTGCACATTCAGTTGCAGTTTTTGTAAAACACTTTTCTTCAGTATGGCCAGTCTTGAAACAAAAATACGTTCCTCTAGTTCGAAAAGATTTGAACATAAAACCGATAAATTTGCACGTTTCTATTTATTTCTACAGTTAATTCTGTAATACTATCAAGTAGGTGGCCCATTAATTACCGTATATTTCAGGTAATTGTATTGGTCGTATTCTTTTTAAATGTAATTTTTTTTCTGTACTTCTAATCTATTTCATTCATGTTTTACATATTTTTCATGTAGCAAAAGAATTCGTTCCATAGATAAACCTTAATATAATTTTAACAGTTGAAAATAACCTGATGCTTTTAACGTAAAAAAGGAAACAGCAATAACGATTTTTTTTACGTATTATCATCCGGATACGAAATTAATCTGATCAGCAACTATCCGAATCCAGATTTTCCTATGGCTAGTCCTTTTTTAACAAACTTCTAATAGATCATAGCGATCTTTATTTTTTTTTTACAATAAAGTATTTAGAACAAAACATAATAGAAATACCTATATGTATGATATAAAAATTGATGATTTTTTTTACGTAAGAATAAATGGTAGATCCTTGAATAAAATAGGTAATGTGCTGTGAAGGTAATGCAGCAAATTTGTTGTGGTTTATTATGTAGTTTTCTCAGTAATTATCCAATTATTCATGGTGATTGCATAATTTTTGAAAAGTAAGAGAGTAATTTGTGGCAATTATTAAGTGGGCAAAATATATCTTTAACGAAAACCTGGCTTTCCACAATAATGTTTCTTTGTGGTGATAATTGCGTTTTTAAAATGTAGCATAAATATACATTATACAGTCCGTGTTGTCGAAAAATGTGATAATTTCATTAAATACTAGATTTTACTTGTGACTTCGTCCGCGTGGAGCTTAGATTGTTGTTAGCCAATAAACAATTAAAAAATAACAAACAAAAAACGAAAAAGCAGCCTAGATCAGTCCTGCTAATGTCTACTTCATGTCTGTGATGTCCTATCGAAATGGGTACAACCGTTTCGATGATTAATAATAACTCTTTTTTAATAGCACACACATAACCACATGAGTTTAAAGAAAGGTAGTTATTTCAATGTTACAGGTAGTCACTTCAATTTTATTTATCTACAGATTAAACAGTGTTAATCATTGCGGATAACATAATAACAAAAAATGCAAGTATTGTATACTTAACTATTGTATTAATAAACTATATTTGCCGGTAGTTTTTTGGAGCCATATTATCACATTTTGTTTTTTGTTAGTATTGAATCTGGTACTGATTCTTGATTTATTATTTTATTAAATAGTACATTGATGGATTCAAGCTCAGGTAAGTTTTTAAAAATGCGAAGCAAATCTTGGAGTTTTTTTTACATTTTTATAGCGTTAATAGTATTTCCTGTAATGTAATTCTAGCATCAAGGTGCTCTGCTTGGGTTTTTTTTTTCCAATGAACTTAGTTTCTTTAATGTTTATATCTATCAATACTGTACATTTTTTTAAAAACTCATACCACGTGTTTAAGTCGATATATATTTTTCTGAGCCTTATTAAATGAAACTCCAAAAAGTTTTAAGCGTTTGGGGACTTTCGGGTTTTAGTGTTTATTTAGTTAAGTTCCACAATTCTTCAATAGATTTTCTTCTATCTTTTATTGATGTTAATCATTTTTAATTTTCATGCTACCTGTTTTATTGAGTTACTTTGTTTATATCTAGATTCACCACAGATGCATTATTTGAGTATTACATATTATAATGAAAATATCTTTCTTTATTATTAATTTACTTCATTTTAGGACTAAAAGTATTTGCATTAATATTAGTACTACATGCGTTAGGGGCACGTTTAAAAAGACAAAAAAAGGTATTTTGAAAATGACTGGGTTTATAAATTATCTATTAAAAGAAGGTTTAAACATGCGTAAGAAACTTCGAACCTTACTATCAGTATTGAGGGTGTGTAGTGGCCTGTAGAGTCCACTGGTTAGTCGTTGGCACGAACCCATGACCGCAAATTTCTGTGTTAATATATGAAAAACAATATGTGTGATACATCTGTGAATGTGTAATCGTAGAATTTGACAACATTCAAATCTGTAATTTAACATGCCAGCTGTATTTGTAGGATACTATTTTGGTATATTTGTATATCTGTTTATACTACGTTCAATATACGTTATCAGAATGCGTATTGTAATCGTTAGAGACTAAATTAATCTAAACTACTTGAACCTGTCCAAATTTGGACGGATGGGGGGTACCGTTATCGATTGTCCATAGGACTTACATTTTGGCGATCCTCTATACGGTAATGCCAATCTGGGAAATTTAACACGTCAAAATGTTAGTAACTTTTCAGTATGAATTCCGATTGAACGGAATCATACGAGATATTGAAAGTAGGCCATTTAGTTAGCTTCATCTTTTAATTAGATGTTTTAATAGTCAGGTAATTCCATAATTTTGTATCATGAGAGGAGCTCCACAAGCCCCACACGAAAGTACTGAAATAAATTAAAATAAGGGTAATCTAATGAATTCAGAGGTCCTATCCTAAACTCGATTTTTTTTTGGTTTTATTATCCAATAAAAATTAGATTCCACATTCCACACCGTTTAAGTTAGTTTTTGTGTGTATTGAATAACTCCACCAGAAAATTATAGTATGAAGGCTTTCACGACCGGCGTCAATAGAATTAAGATAACTTACCGGGCTTTTGGGTTGTGGTCTATAGGCTTTTTTGTTGCCTGACGTTTCGTCAGCGGCTGCGGCTGACATCTTCAGAAGCGTTTGTAGTATGGTTGTTGTAAAAGTTTGCTTTTGCCTATTAATCAATGTGACGAATTTTATGTTACAGGTGGTTTAACGAAGCATATACTATATACATCCAGACTTTTCCTGTTTGCTATGAAACGTTTACTTTTTGCTGTTCCACCCTATAATTAGATTTGCTAGTGTGAGATCCCTCAAACCCCACCCCTTAGTACGGACCTCTTTTTAATAAATTTAATTAAAAAAATAAGAAAACTAATAAGAGTATTTTTTGTAAGACGTCTTAATTAAGATATATATATTTATGATATTTTGATTATATCGCAGCTATCAATTAGATATACACATAGGAGGTTGCACATACTTTTATGATAAAAATTATTTTAAAATAAACAACATCGATTATCACAAAGTTGAAATCTGAACAATAGAGTTCCTAAAATGTATTTTATTGTTTGATAGTAATATTTAAATTTTAAATTGGGGAATTCAAAATGATGTGTTGATAATTCGACCTGTTGCAATGATAGAAAATATATTAAGAAAAAGTAAATCCATTATGAAGTTTTTGTACAATGTTAATGATGTTTCTAGAACATTTTACTTGCAATAAGTTGTAGATTCAATTAAATTAGCAACGAAAGTGAATGATTAAAAAAAATGATTGCCAAACGTAAACAACTGCCTCTGATTTCACACTAGAAAATTTGGCTAGTGTAATCTCTCAGGTGTTTTTTGTGTAACTATAATTATATCTATTTAACTTGCCAACATTTGTGCGTAATTTGTATAGGTGTATTCCGAGTGTATTTGTGTCACAAATGTTTGTATAACATTTATTCAAATGAATAGTTCTCTTTTTTCCTTTTGTTAAACTATTATGGTTTAGCTCGTTATTTATAAATAAATTCATAGGGTCATAAATTTATCATTAAACGAAAAATTCCAATTACCATAATTACAGTAAATGAAATATATTTTAAAGGCAAAAATAAACACCAAGTTAATGTTATAAAATATTTCATCAATCACAATGATTATTTCGACACACAGTGGCTTCTTCAAGTGGAAGAAATACTAAACTTAACACTTAAATGAGGTAACTGTACGCAAAAATAATAATAAGAGAGCTATATTAATAGAGTATCTCATTGTACTTATGCTGAATATTTATAACAATCACATTGTTTCAATTATTTTAAAATTTTACATTTAGAAAAGAAAGATTTAAACTTAAATCTATTAGAATGTCTAGAAAAAATTAATTTAACAAATTAGGCTTAACAATTAATGATCAAGTTGATAGTAATAATTTTCATTTTCTCAATATTTAGTTTTTATTTCCTGTATTTGTTCAATCCCTCCCTTAATTGGTCTTAATTGCGTATATATGTGATTTTGTTATTAACCCATGCTTAGTATTTCTTCCACCTCAAGAAGCCACTGTGTGGCGATATGATCTTTGTGTTCTATAAAATATTTTTTTAACTTTAATTTTGTGTTTATTTTTGCTTTTAATATGATGTGTTACGTTACGATACTGAAGACGTTTCAAATTATTCGGGTGCTCGATGTAATTGACATTGAGAGCAACAGTTATTTAAATTAAAAGATATAGAAAATTCAAATGGCTGTCAAATCTAAAATAAATAATGAAAATGTTTGAAATTTCTTGAGCATGTAAAGGTATTGTAACGAGTGCGCGCTTGCTTCTGTGCGTTCGAGTGCCCATGTATGTGAGCGAGCCGGTCGCGGCCGAGTGGTTAATTTGGCCGCGACGTGTATATCGTAACTGCAAGTGCGTGCGTAATAATTGAGGACATGTTAGAGTATTTGTGTTTCGCGGAGACTTGTTCAATATTTCGGCGAAAAATAAAATGGTTCTGTTTCTCGGGAATGTTCCGGAAATTTAACGAAACAGTATGTAAGCGGAAAGACGATCGCCGAGGGAAGTGCAGATATAAATTGACGGTCGTGAAAATAATGTCAGAAATAAATCGAGACGCGTAGTAAATAAATAGAAAAGAGAGAACTGTTATACAGACAGTAACTGTACATAAATAAATAGTGTAATTGGTAGTAAAGTTAAGTTTAGTAATAAGTTATTCGTTAGTGTTTTAAAAGTTAATTAATATTAGTTAATATAAATAAATTGTTGTTTCTGTTTAAAAGTCTTCGAGTTTTGATTGTTGAACCCCCGAACGTTACAGTATAATACCTTTACCATGTACAATTGTTAGAAGTATATTCTTGTATTTCTTGAATTGTTTTTGAGTGATTTATTTATTTAAGAATCCAGATCCTTCAAATTCAGTTAAAGAGAAAAAACTGGCTTTTTCATTTGTTTATGAATGTTTTAAAACTGTACAAATCGAAATACTTATTATAGATGTTGTCTAAAACCCACTTCTGCAAAAAACTGGTCTAGTTCAAGTTTTTCATAAAATTTTCCTGATTCAACTGAATTAGTTTTTAGTGTGCGGAAATACACAAGACATTGACATTACGTCTTTACCTACCAAAAAGATTCTCAAACAACTCTGAATCATTACTGTAAACACTTACCCCAGGAGCACTCTTTATTTGACTAGAGCGGGGTTGCCAAATTTGTAAATGTTCTTAAACTTCCATATGTAATTTATTTTCATTATCAAGTGTAAACAACAGTAAAGCAGGTAGGAACGTATAGAACATCTAGTTTTGGATAGCTGGCCTAAAATAAAAAGTAAAACAAAGTATTTTTTGTGTGGACGCAGAAACATGTATCTACAAAGTTAAAAATATGCAGAGAAAGAAATATATAAAATAGTTTGTAAGCAGATGGACGTAGTATAAACAGTCCAAATACGGACGGATGTTTATCGACAGTGCGTAGCACATACAATTTATTCATAGCGAGATTCAGCCAGCGGGCGTTTAGTTATGATCGAATATTGATATTTCAACTTGCCAAAACGTTGGTGATTGTTGATTAAAAATTTCTATTAAACGACAACCTCTGAATATCGAAAGTAGACACGTTAGTTAAGTCCTTCCTTTAATTAGACATTTTAATAGTCAGGTAATTCCATAATTTTGTATCATGAGAGGAGCTCCACAAGCCCCACAAAATCGCGTTTCAAATATACCTATACGCTGTCACCATAGACACGTAGAACATTATATAGTAATGATTTTGTAAACATACTTTAATAATTAATAATTAACACAATTTAAACATAGTTTTCTTGAATAACACTGCGAGTTGAGCTTTACTTGTAGTTTTAATTTTAAATACTATATTTGTCTTGAGAATATCGTAAAATATCTTTAATATTAGTTTAAATAAATCAAACATATATCTTTTTATTTTTGTTCGAACTGGTTATGTGCCTACCACATAGTTAGCTACGCCGTGGGCTCAGTGTAACAAGTCCATATCCTTATTTGAAAAGGACCTTGTTTATAATTACTGAATCTTACAAATTATCTACAGATGGCGTTCACTACGCTGTCTGAATTTATTTATTAATCGCTTTTTATAGGCAGCAGGTAGGTTAGTTGGTTGGTGTTCCCTGAGCCGCCTTTATTCGCTCAGGCCTAGTTTCGCTTTTTAGCGCGAGTGCCCACCCTTCACATCAGAGGTGGGCCACCGACTCTTCAAACCCCCTCCCAATTGCTCCCGTCCCTTCCCCCCACAACTCTGCCTTCTCCACAATCCACGTCCCTATCCCTACCTCTCCCCATCTACCCTGGGGATGTTAAAAACTTCGGGTTGTTAATCCCCACTCGAGGTGGGTTTTTAGTTAGTAAGAATCTGACACTACCCCCTTTCAGGGGGTGCCTATGTAAGGTTTTCCCACCTCGAGTTAAATCTAAACAAAAAGAAAATGGTTGGTGTTCTGCCGGAACTGTCTACAGTGTGCTCATGAAAACCAATTAATTGTAGAATGGTGACCAAGACCATATTTTATTTTTGGCTAATTAAACGTTCACTCGGATTGTTATTTGGGTAGTTCATATTTAGCTGTCCTATAAATAAATTAATACTTATATTATTATTATAACTAGACAATACTTTAGGGCACTAATATGTAGCATATGACGTTCGTTATTCTTGCCTCTAGCCTCTATGGTGGTAAAGTTGACTTTTTTAAAGTGCGATTGTGTTTTCCTCTTCCTAGTGTAGCTAAATATGGTCTGCCCTTATGCTAAACTCAATTTATTGACCGACTCAATGTTTTTTAGTCGTATTCTAAAACACCACTGCTCTTTAGCCGTATTTGAGGTTATCGGATTTTAGGATATTTGTATTATACCTTATGTATTGTTAGGTACGGGTAGGCAATCTATAAGAAACATGAAGATCTGTAATGTGGGTTGCCGAGATTTCGAAGGAAATACTAGAAATTTCGAGAAACGTCATTCTAGAACGTTCTATAACAAATGAAGTTACTATAATGCGCTTCGGTGAAGTCAGTCGAGTTCAGTTTTAATAACTAGGCGACAGAAGTGAAATAGCAAGCGAGAGAGTTATAAGTTGTTAATTGTGGTATTGTTTGAGAATTAATGAGCGAAAATAATAGTTTGATAGTGACAGTTTATTAATTACGCAATATTGGTGACAGTTAGCTAGTACGCGACAATATATTGTTTGTACTAGTGTACGAATAGTACTTGGATACCTACATAATATTATTTATTCTGAAATGTTATGTAATTAACGTTGTGGTTTATGAAACCAGGAGATTGAAACTTAACGCAAATATGCGGTTATAATATGTAGTAATGCATGTATCATATAACATCAGTGTATTTTGCTTAAGTTGCATTTTTAAAATGTTAATAGTTTCTGACCTGGAAATAGATAAGCATAAAATACTAGTGTGAAATGTTCCTGTTGCGGTATTTACTGGTCTCCATAAAATATTACAGTTATTCAACGATTCGTTAACGCGCATCTTCAGGAATTTCTCAGAGTAAGGTCGATGGCTGAATGTTTCTTTCGTTCATTTATTTAGATTTTATTAAAATAAATAATATGGCTTTTCGTATAAATAAGAAATAGTTCATACTGTATGTAGTATGAATGAATACATTATCAAATTTTTAAGTAGTCAAAAGAAAAAGCTGGTCCTTACTTCAACTATAAATTTCTATAATCCATCCTTTAACAATAGTTTTTAATTTTTTTATTTACGGTATACTTGCTTAATTTATGGCCAATAAGTTGTAATTTGTCGACATCCATTTAATAATAACTATAGGTACCTGTTCTTCTCTTTATGCGAATACTAACCTTAAAAGAATCATGATACTACCTACAACGCATATTCTTTTTCGTTATAATTTAAGTACTCCAAACAATTTTAAAAATTGAGGTGGACTGCTTTACTCTTCAGTACTTTATTTGTGAATGTTAAGGGAGAGATTGTTCCGTTACATGAGAACACAAAGGTAATACAAATTAACATTTTTGACATTTTTGTTAATGAGGTACATTCATATTTATATCAATTATTGAATTCATTTTTTTCTACTACAGATTACCTCAAATTAAGGAGGAAAATTTTTTGTTACTGCTGTCATGCCCTCGCTGGGAATCGAACCCGGGACCTTTAGCTTTATGCGCCAATGCTCTGACCACTAACATACGAGAGGGCATGTCAGCAGTAATGAAAAATTTTCCTCATTAATGTAGTAGGAAAACATTAACTCAAAAATTAGTATTAACTTAATGTATTAATATAACGTTCGTGTCATGTGGAAACCTTCACTGTTCTATCGGCTAAAAATGTGAGTAGTCGTCATCGTTCATCCCCATTTATTGTTATGCGACGAATCCACCACCAAAACGCAAACCGGCTTGAATGTTCAAAGTGTTAGAAAAACGCAAATACTTAACAGTAACATTAGATACTTTTCCATTTTTGTTTTACTACTATAATATAGTTTCTGAGTTTCTGTTCTAATACTGGCATGAATTATGATCGTTTCATGAATACACGAAGTCAATTCGATGAACTGCCCATTTTAGTTTTTGACTATGTGTTACTAGATAATTAAGCACTTTAAAAATTATCAAAGAATTGAGCAATGTACCTTTCCAACAACAATTACGGAATACCGTTTATGGAGAATATATATATTGGTGGACAAATAGATATGGAACACATCTAATTCATAACGTAACAGTGTGTCGGTACTATTTTGGTCGTTTGATGTTTTGTAATGACACAATAAAAGAAATATGAGTGCGTATGTTTAAGTACTGTAACGAACGTGTACGTGTGTGCGGTGTATCGATTAATGCTGACGTACTCGAAGGCGGCACGTTTCATGTTGAGAACGATCGATGCCGGACAATAGACGCTCGAGAATATTCTGTTCTCATAAGAAGTCATTTTCTTTGGAAAGCAGTCCAATTATTCGTGTGTTTTCTAGTAATTTCTTTCGGTAAATATATGCCCTCGTCTCCGGGTCAGCGAGACAGTTGATTTCCGAATGTGTAATATAAATATTCTGTTTTGGTAGTAACGCACTACCCGTATTTGTGGTGGTAGCACGCACACCATGAATTGTCTTACGTAACTGAACAAAATTCAATCACGGAGGGTTGATCGATAGACGCATATTGATTACACTTAAAAACAAAATGAATATCAAGAGACTAGAATATATATTATACAAAGTATTTACAAGTGGATGACTTAATCATAACTAACTCTAAAAGAATACAAACTGAATATTCTAAATACGAATTTGTTTCAATGGTTCCCTCTTACCCTGTAGAGCTCCAATGATAAGGACAGATTCAAAAAAGGGAAACGCCCACAAAAGTTATACATAGACTTAAAACCTAAATGACTAGAAAGTTAAAAATATGTGCAACGGTGGCGAATTTCTGGGAACCGGAACATTTGGAAAATTACCAACAATGTTTGCAGATGTTGCATGCTGAGTGAAGGCAACAAAAGACCACGATAGCTCTTGGCAACAAGGGGTAATGAATACCAATACCAATGCCATATTTCATGCACACAACTCTTAAAGATAGAACTATAACAAATTAATATACAAATACAAATGTACAGTTTACACAAACTGGAAAGTGACAATGTTTTCGCAACATATTCAAAGGGAGATATGAAGTGATATAAATAAAGTGCATTTTTGTTTGTCAGATAAATAAGTAGTTTAAGTTTGTTAGTAGTATTTAAGTAATTAAGTAAATATTTGTAAATAAATAATTGTTAAATAAATAAGTGAACTAGAAAATTCGTACAATACGTACACTATTTATAAGGGGTAGTTATATACAAGATGAAGAAACTCGCGGTAGAAGGAAGACAGAAAATACGAAGTGTTAATTAATGACTAGACTGAGTATGAATGACTGAGTTTTAGTGATTGATCTGATATGTTAAGAGAATGAAAGAAGTAGAGTAAACGTTTCTTATGATTTTAGTTTGGCGTTATTCGAAGTAAGGATACCATGAATTTGAAAAAGTGAAAATAAACCGGATGGACGAGAGCGTGAATATTCGAATAACATCAACTAAGGGTGCAATAGAAAAGGTTCGAAGATTTGTAAAGAAGTTAAAAAGAATAGAATGAAATTGAATGATGAAACTGTTATGTTTATTATACAAAGAGAAAGTGTAGAGAGATATATTATTTATAGATGTGACAAAGAGTACAAAAGAAATAGGTTATAAATTCAAGAAATAGAAATGTGAAGAATTAGACATGCGAAATAAAAATGAACAACGAAACAGAAATACATAAAATTAGATAAGGAATATACAAAAGGCATATTTACAAAATATACAAAATTGACAAAAGGAATATTTTCAAAATATACAAAATTGACAATTTAATTTACAGCTCTGGTAGAAGCGAGGTGGCAATAAACGCACACAAACACAATAAACACAGTATAAATGTGTACGTCTTAAACATTTTTTGTTATATATTAGGTTATCACTCAATTAGCGTGTACACCACACAAATGTAATTAAATGTATTACACGCATTTACATTTATATTCATTGTTATTAACAAATTTTACTTCTAGTTTTATTTTACAACAATATAGGAACTTCATAAATTAAGATTAAGGAGTTTAATTTTCAATTGCAGTTGATGAAGATCACGCGTTCCATTTTGGGAGACCGCTTATTTATCTCACTGATGAAAGCTACCTTTTATGGTCATTTTGTGGCGGGGGAGGACCAGTTTAAAATTCGACCAGTTCTAGAACGGTTACGGTCCTTTGGAGTAAAACCGATTCTTGATTATTCCGTAGAAGAAGACTTGTCTCAAGAGCAAGCAGAAAAATTGGAAGTCGAGTAAGTCAAGTTAGTTTTTGTATTTCACGGGTATTGTTTAAGACCTAAATAATTATAAATGTTGTCTCTTAAGGCCTTCTAAATAATGGCTATTGAACACACATACTACTTTTAATTCAATTTCCTTTACTTGTTTGCCGAAGAATACATTTTGGCCAATGGTACTCTCTTTTCCAGACTTTTATTAATGTTCTTGAACCCTGCTTCTTTTCATCTATCATTTTTTCTCGCACCGTTGTCTTCATCCCACGTTTTCTGATTGTTAAGAATGGATAATACTAACAATAATTAAGAACATCCATTTTGATCAATAAATTAGTACCTATAAGTTAAAAAAAATCATATTAGAACCAGTTTCGCGTTGGTAATGCCCACAATTGAAGTAGGCGACACACGTGTCCGCTGTGAAAAATGATAGTGGTAATTGGGGTGAGTCTCCTTTTAGTTTATTTTTGATATTAGTGTATAAGATTGATTTGTATAAAACATAATGGATTTTAAGGTACAATAATAAATTAGTAAATTATGTACTTTATGGTCTTATCGTTCTGAGATGAAACATGTGAAAAATTAGCAAAAACAAATATACGAGCGACCAATTTCCCTATTAATACAATTAAACAAAATGAGTAAATAAGGAATATTCATAAATTGCATTTCAATTTTCGCAACATCACAGGTGTTACGGTTCAACACGCGAAATACCTCCTCGGAAACAAATCAAGCTAGTCTAGAGTATCTACCGTGATAAACAGTGTATGCATTCAACTCGCATAGTACCCATTCTATAAACAACTAGCAGAGCAGGATCATTGTACGTAGTATGCAGCATAGACTTATCCTATGCCGCGCCTTAGGATTGAGACGCAACAGAGAACTTCGAGCGTTGTTACCAATGCTGCTTACTATATTTAAAAATGACGGGGCTGAAAGAAACGTCTTTGGATATTACTACGCTTCATGTGAAGCAGGATTATTGTTAGATAGCTCTTGAAATGTTTCAGCAATGAAAAAGTACGCTCCGCTGTGGATGAAGTCACAAGAGTCTTAGCAAATAACTACAACAGTACGTTAAGGAAAAAGGAATGACAGTTTTTTGCTTTTAAAAGATTTAGAACTTCAATAGCCATTTGAGCAGTTTTGAATTCGTCATTCTCGCAATATCCATGGCACAAAATGATTTCGATTTTCAATTATATTTTGTTGCTATTATTACGTTCGTCTCATCTTTCTCGCCCTAACCACACCACTCACCCATTCCCACGATTTCTGAAAGGAGGCTGAAGAGGGCCTTACGACCTATCCTCCGGCTTTGCATTACAGTGTAAATCGGAGGAACTTCCCGCCCACCAGTATGAATAGCTGTTGGAAATGAAACACCTACTACTGTTTCGAATTTAACTTGATCATGTTTTCGATTTTCCATTAATACTTCCCATGCTCTGTCCTACTTTCCTATACATTACAATTGCTACCCCCAAATTACGATCTTATATATATATATATTAAGTATTCGTTCCAAATGTCTCTTTTCAATTAGTGAAAGATCGCATCTGCTATTAGCCCTAAACTTTTTGATGACATTCCCCAAGGTAATTCTCGACTGAAGATCGGAGTGAGGGGCAATTTTATATCCACAATACGTTATCCTTGCGAACACCATCATTTGAGTTTTGGTATATTCTTGTGATGATTTATCGTTGTCTTCCACATCGCAGTATAGCGCATCAGAGTGACAAACCGACCTCCATGGTCTCTGACACCTTGACTATTGTAATAGCTGCCCTAAGAGTAGTGAGGACTCGTCTTAGTCTGGTTTTTCAGTAAGGACCCTGTTGAGTATTATGAATTAAACAGTGAAATGAATTAGCCAAGAAAATAATATTTATTGAAATTAAAATGTATTCTCATACGGAACGTCGATACAGAACTAAATGAAGAAATAATCTACTTAAAACTACCAACCACGATACTCATCTATCGATACCAGCGTACCCGATACCCAGACTAAACAACATTATTTACGATATCTGGTACATCCATAAATCGTACAACCCTAAACGAAACTACGAAATATAAAAATAACAAATATAAAGAACGATTGTACAAACTAAGTTTTCTAACAAACACCTTAACAGACCCTCCCACCATTATGGTTGAACCTTAGTTTGTGTTAGAAATTTGTGAAGGTGCAGGTCTCGTTGACATGTTGAGAGAAATTCACAATTTTTGTTCTGAATTTAATATTTATTAAAGCCTTACTAAAGTTCAACAACTTTTTTCTTAATATTGATAATATTTTTCTAAAATAGACTTAATGTGCCAAGTATTTTAAAATAAACAATATTGTCTTGTGTTTTTAAACAATGTCACCAATATCGCGCAAATTAATACAACTGTCACTATCTAGCTATTTTCGCTATTTAATTCTCAAACAACACCACAATTAACAATTTATAATTCTCCCGCCTACTATTTCATTTCTTCACTTTTTGTCTTCTGTCGCCTGGTTATTAGAACCGCCTCGGCCGACTTCGCGGAAGCTTACTTATAGTAAGTTCATTTGTTCTAGAAGGTTCTAGAATGACGTTTCTCGAATATTCTCGTATTTTCTTTGAAATCTCGGAAACATTACAGATCTTCATGTTTCTTGTAGATTGCCTACCCGTACGTGACAATATAAATAAAGTTAATGTTCTTTTTTTTACAGACCCTTTAGTTATATTTCATAATTAACATAACAGAATTATGACATTTCAAAATTCAAATTTGAGAATTCCTTACCCGGTGTAGGTCACGTCACATGTGAAAAACGTTCGCATATTTGTTTCTTCATAGTACTTAAGTATATATATTGATTTTTGCTGACAATGTGATAATAAGAATAGTCGAAACGTATTAGCGACGGAAACTATTATAGGTAATATATTAAAACATACATATGTAAAAAATTTAAGTCATACACATATTCGATTATTCATTGGTCCAAGTTAAAAGACACGACTGCCACAAGTAGTTCGGACAAAAATCTTCAAGACACAATAGTTTGAGAATAAAGCGTACATTGCAATGACAAGATAGATATAATAGTCCTTTTCTTATAAAATTTAGCTGTATTATTCCGAGAACTTTGATGTAAATACCTTTAACTTAATATGTAAAATACAACTTCACAGATATATTAGCTTGTAAGTTGTATTTTATTTTTAATTGACTTCAAGAAAATGAGTTTCTAATGACTCAGTCAGTCGTTATGAATGTCCTCAGATTTCTCATAAATTACTGACTCGATTTTGATTTTAGAGCCCAAGAATATATCATTTATTAGTATTTTCTTTTAATGAATATCATGCCCTACACCTCTACTATATTTTACTTTTCTAGCTATTCAAAATGAAGTTAGTTTTATGAGAAATATAAAAATCTATGTATAGATAAATTTAATCTAAAAGAAGCAATTCTCAAATTCCTTAATGGCATGCAAAGAAATAAAATATTATCATTCGTATTCACTTTTAACAATAGTGGGTTCAAAGTTCCTCTCTGTATTGCCCTACTATTTCTAAACTCTTTGATTGTCTAAATTGAATGAAACCTTAATATCAATAATAGTATTGAACATACTTGAAATTTATGAAAAATCAGTAATGAAATTGTTAACGTGAAAATATCTCTGATTTAACTTTTAATATTGTACATAATTCAAATGGTTTTCGTCCATCAAGCATCAGTATCTATTGCTGGTGGGTGATTTCTCATTCAGCGTTCGTATTACTCTTAAGGGAATTGATAGTAGTTTAGTTCACAATTTAGCATCCGCCTACCTCGGTCCAAGCTTTTCCGTAGTTTCCTTGAATCACTTAGGTTAAAGCTGGGTCAGTAATATTCCACAAATAATCTTCCACTTCTCTTTTGTCTTTATTTCATCCATCTCAACTGTCGCTTCCCAACTACCATATATTCTTTCCCACGATTCTTCAAAGGCTGTATAGTGTAGGTCGGAGGGACTGCTTGCCCACCATCATCATGGGATGGGAATGAAACACAAATATGCTAAAATGCATCGCCAACGGAGTAAAGGAAGCCTCTCTCTTGCCATAATCATTGTTTGTCTGTCTGTTAAATGCATAACTATATATTCACTTTTTGATACTATGTATCATTTTTTACGGGTTATTAAAGTAGGTGAGTACCGTCGCCAGTACGAGCACATACCGAAATCTCCCTCTTCGTAAGTCATGAACACTTCTCAAATAAACATTCACGGATTTCTTTTAAGTCAGATCCTGTTTTCTGTGACTTAATTTGAGCTGCCGTTTGATACAGTGTTTGGGATGCTAATAGTAGATATCGTAATAAAAACTCCGATATCATTTTACTCCACAGTGAATATCACGGCCAAGGGTAGTTTTCATTTGTCCTGTTTCCTTCGTGCTTCGATTTATTTTGGCTGAAATTGATTTAAACTGTCCGAGATATTTCGGGTCTTGAAATAACAGATTGGATAAAGGTATGTAGTTGAAGGATGATGCATTGACGAATGTTCCAGCACCACTCCTGTTGGTTTTTTTACTACCGACAGGGTTTCCTCAATAACCGGATCGGACACGGGTAACAATGTATATAATTATAATGCAATTATAAATTGGGAGGCACGATTTTTTAGACAGGTGGAAGATGCACAATGTTTTAAAATAAATAAAAATCACTTTGAGTTTACAAATATTTAATGTTTCCACTATAATTATTTCAACACACTGTGCCTTCTTTAGGTGGTGAAGAACATTAACTACTTGTAAACTCCAAGTGTGTTTTTTATTTATTTTTAAATATGGAGTTACATTACCTGAAAGCTTCATCAGTTCTATTTCAAAATGTTTTCTTCCGTCCATGTCCTATACCATTTAGTATTTGGAGAACCAACGGATAGGGCCAGCAGGCCTACAGTTTAAGACATAAATTAGGTACAAGATCGTCTTCCTGAGATAATTATATCAATATGTAAAATAAACGTAATCTGTAGTCGTCTTCACTAACAGTTACAAAATAAGGGTATGCTATGTAGTTTCAGGTTTAAACTCTCTTATTCTTCCATAATCAACTAATAAAAAACGCAATGACAATTAAGAATTGATTGTCTAAGCACATTTTCCACTTTACAAAGAACTTAAAAATTATACATTCTTCTTAGCTTTTTAGATGCGAATTCTTTTATAATTCCGATATTATATAATGATCCGGTTAACTCTACATCTTATAAGAAACGATCCCACCGGTTCGGTGAGGGTCTTCACCACTAAGGTACTTTGTTCAAAATTATAGTTGCAGATTGACAATTTCCTTTTAACTTTTTACTCTTCTATTTTTTTTGTTTGATAAATAAAACAATTTTGATATTGTGGTTAGTTTTATAACTTGGTGCAGCATTTTTAAAAATATAATGGGAAAAAGCACTTGGTTATGTATTATTTTTCATAATATTATTTTGAAAACTCTGACATACCTATTATATAATAACCAAAATGTATGTCATGTTTCTATCAAACATTATCTAATATTTTCTTATTTGAACCTAATTCAAATGTTTCTGTTGCATTTTAATGATAAGTTCAATTTATATCTATATTAACTTACCTGCCTTAACTTAACTACCTTGGTGTTCTGCCTGAACTATCTACGGCATGCTGATGAGAACTAATGAGTTCGAAATCGCGATATACATGTCTGGCAATTTTGGCGAACGCTAACCAAAAACCACTGTCGCTGGCAACTGTTTGAACTGATTCCGCTTTGATATAGTTGTTACAATTTTATCTAGGACTCGCATCTATCAAAATGCCAAACCAGGAGATTTCCGAGATGACGTTTTTATTAAAATAAAAGATTCTTTTCGTAGGAATTATTTATTTAACTTTAATTCATTATATCAACTTAAACATTGAAACTAGATTTTTCGAAATGTACGTTATTTGTTAATTGTGGCATAATTGTAAAAGTTGATTTTCTACAAAAGACGGTGCCTTTCACATTATACAATATTTTTAATATCACATGTTCGCTTCGAAACCTTCGAAAGTACATAGTAACAATTTATTTATGTTTTATAAAAAGTTTAAATTGATTAATCATAAGATACAAAACGTATTTTTTATCATCTGTTTAGCCGTAGATTATGTATTGATTACAAAGACACATGAACATACCTGTTATGTTTGCATACTTAAATATACGAGGGTAAATCAAATATAAACGATACTTTTGTAAAATAAATTTATTGATTAATGGTACACACAAACTAACCATTTAACATTTTTCAATGTTGCCATCTCCGTGCTCTATCCACTTTTGCCACCGATTTGGAAGCTTGAATATTCCTTCTTCATAAAATGTTTGATGGCGAGATGTCAGCCAATTGCGCACATACTCCTCTACTTCTTCATTGCTTTCAAATCCTTTGCCTCCAAGTGATTCTTTCAAGGGCGCGAACAAAAAATATTCACAGTGTGACAAGTCAGAGCTATAAGGAGGATGCTCGAAGGTTTCCCGGCCCATTTCTTCATTGTCAAAACTCGGTGTGTCGCCTGGCGTTGTCATGAAGGAGGATGACGTCTCGAATAGGCATGAGCGAGCCCTGTCGTTTGCTTCGATACGCGATTTTTGCCGACTGTAACAACTCTGTAACTGTAGTTGATCTAGAAGAAAATCAATGAATAAAACTCCCCTTGAGTGAATGAAAACAGTCGCAAGCACTTTTCCGGCCGAGAGACGGGTTTTGGCTTTGACAGGGCAGTAATTTTTCTGTAGCCAACTTCATAAGTGATAATGGATTGAACATTCCCATAGCTGATACCCATATACTCACTTCTGATGAGATTTGTTCAATAGTTAACCAGCTGATGGTGATCACCTTCAACAAGCTCTAGAACAGCACGGATGTTGTCATTTGTGAGACTTGTTCTTGGGCGTCGCTCAAAACATTCTTTCTCGACACGTTCTCACGTTCTCGCCTATCCCTGAATTCTCTGTTCTCTGACCCATGTATACAATTGATTCTCAGACAGTGTAGCATCCCCAAACTGTGCCTTCAAACAAGTGAAAATTTCCGATGTTTTAACGCCTTCATTGGTTAAAGACTTTATGATATGCGCATTGTAATTGTGCAACAGACGAAGGTACCTTGCGCTCTATCATGGCTATATTGCGGACAGAACCGAGCGCAGCTGCTACCTAAGCAGGTTTCCCCTTCCTCATAAACCAAAAAACAGTCGAGCATCGAATCCTCTAGATCGAAATTACGTGCTAAGCTAAATAGTAAAATTATCGTTTATATTTGATTTACCCTCGTATTTTGGTATCTAGTACATACGCCAGAGTAAATAAAATGATTATCAAATTAATTCATCAAAATCATATCAAAAATACCCAGTAAAGCCAAATAATAATAATCGTAAATATTAATCGGAACCGAACTAAAATTTAAGAATTCTTTAAACGTTACTTTAATATATACCATTTAATACTATGCTACATTATTATTATAATATTAGAGCATAATTAAAATGTGCGTATGTACGTTTACATGCTTAAAAACTTTGTGATTTTTGTTATTATTTGACTACGCCAATGGAAAGAGTAAAAAAGGCGATTTAGTTTAATAATAATCCATCCTGCTCCAAAAAGGATTTTTTTTTTAAATTGGATTTCTTGTTCAATCTATGGAAATAACAAACGATAATATTCTAGTAAGACATAAAAAAATGACAAAAGCTGAAATTGTCATTATTTACATCAAGTAGTGAACTTTTTTGTGCGCTCTGCACGCACTCTTCTTAGTGCATCTAAATTATTTTCGAAGTCTATCAAATTATGCAACACGTTCAGACGTTTCATGGGCAACCGCGGCTGATATCTTCAGTGGTACTGAGGTGACAACCTAACCAAAGGTAGAAAAAAAACTTTTTTGTTTCATTCCCACCAGCTATTCGTGCTGGCGGGCGGGCAGTCCCTCCGACCTACACTGTAGTGCAAAGCCGGAGGGTAGGGCGTAAGACCCTCTTCAGCCTCCTTTCAGGAATCGTGGGAATGGATGGGTGGTGTGGCTAGGGAGAGAAATATGAGACGGACGAAATGAAGACAGATGAGAAGTGAAAGATTATCTGCGGAATGTTACTGCCCCAGCATTTGCCTAAATGATCCAAGGAAACCACTGAAAACTTGGACCAGAGCAGCCAGACCCGGGTTCTAACCTACCTAATGCTAAGCAATGATCTAGAGCACTAGACCACGCCGCTCGGTGACCAAATGTTGTACCTCGAAGTCTTAGTATTTACTTGGTGGACAGTTGGTTTTAGAGTGGTGGGTAGTGGTGAACGCTCGGTGTGACTGAATGGCTCGTCTTCGAATTAGATGCTTTCAGCGTAGTTATTTTTAGAGCTGCGTATCATACATTATTCAATTGAAGTCCCTCTTCTTTTTTGTTGAAATTTATTGGATGTTTCTATGGCTTTTATATTCATGTGTGTGTAATACTGCAAGGCTGTAGATAAAATAATAGTTTCGTCGTGGTTGATGATATGGTTAGGATCCGCTATTGAATGTTCAGTTAGCGACAATTTTTTAGTTTATAAAAGTCGACAGTTACGTTCGTGTTCGACTATTGTCGTCTTGATGATGCGTTTTGTTGTTCCAATGTAAGCTCCTCTGAAAAACAAAAGGGGATCCTATAAACACCATAGGTATGTAACTGATGTGTTGATATGAAGGTTTTGAAATTGTGACGATTCAATAATTTTCCGATGCGATTCGTAACTGCTTTTATACGGTAAGGTGACGTATTTTAACATAAAAAAATATGAAATTGCCGTAACAGCTCCTTGCCAGTGCTAAATATCACGAAAATTACGTGTATTGTAGGCGATCCGGGAATCGAACACGAAACCTTTCGCCGAAAATTGGTCATCAGTTATTGCGTACTTAATGAAGCTTGACGAAAAATATTCTCGACAAACAATTCGTTCTGTTCGCCGCTTTTCAGTTCTATTGTTCTATCGTTGGCCTTTAATGTCGTTTGCGTTATCATAATCATATATTTCACGTTTCATGTTGACTTTAATGTTGCGACTGTCGATGTCAGCTGGTGTCAGGCCATCATCACGTCTTTTTTTAATAGTTTAAATCCCGTGTAAAATTTGAAGAACTAATCATATCACGAATAATTGACACAGTATGGTGTCAAAATTAACCAATAGAACTAAAGAAGCTAACTTCTCTCCGTGTAATCTGCTTTAGAGAATGCAAAGTTCAGAGCCAACGACTTAATCACTTAACCAACGCTTGTCGCTGTTCTTTTCCATACAATAATAACTATTCAACAATAGAATTGAGATAAAAGTGAGTATCAGGTTATGTACCAAAAATAAGAAAATGATTTCGTTCAAATTTGTACCATTGAAATGGTGCATAACACTTATATTTTAACTATGGCGTTTCTCCATATCGTAACCTTATGAATGCGTTTAGCCACAGCGACTACTATATTTTATCTATGACCCTATACTGACGCAATCAGAATATTGATATTTCAACACGTCAGATTATAGGTTGGTGGTTTTTAAATAAAAATTCGATTGAACGATAACGCCTTGGATATCAAAAGTAAGTCCAAAGCACGGCTATCCTTTCATTAGGCGATTTAATAGTTCCACAAACTCCACAAAAGAACCTTACAAACCTACCTATACACTAGCACCACACATACGTATCATATTATTATTATAATATAGTGATTATGTCACTTTTACGTAACTTCGTAACCACTGCTTTCGAAATGATGGCTTCTGATGAGATGAAGGGGGTGTCCTGTAAATGTTTACTCACTTATTAAGTTAATTCAATACTGCGATCCTAAAAGATAAACCCTGTCATTTTTACTTCCATCCATGCTTTATCGCCACCAAACATTAAATAAGGAAAACAAAACAATGCGTTTTTTTGGCAAATCCAATTGTTCATCGAATAAATTTATCTATAAAATTGATGCTTTATGATCTTCCGCAACACTTGCAGTCTCAGTAATGATATTGGGCAATGTCCAACTTTTATTTTTTAAATCAATATTAATAAATTTTAGTATTAGGTCCAAAATACATAAATATCTATTTTTTGCTGTTCTGCAGCTCTACAGTACATACATGTACATCAGTCGACCCTGCGTCTCAGTATATATAAATGAACTGTTTTTTACATGTGTTTTTGGTCGAATATTTACTCTATTGTCGTATTTTACTACGTAAATTAATCATATGAATTAAGTGAGATTTAAGGATTTTTTTTACGTACAAACAGCGAATCCATTATTCTACAATAATCTAATTGTAGTTTTCATACCCAACGTATCATCCTCAGTTCGAGATAGTGCATTAGATTTCAATTTTATTTATGAGATTTTAGGATATCGGTTTTCTCATTTTGATATGTTCGTTGCATTTTGTCCAGTTTCAGTTTAGAAAATAGTTTTATTAGTAATAAGAGTAATTAGTTTGGTAAATTTTAATACAGTGTCTTTTATTTAGAGCTTCAGTGCCGATGTCAGGAGATTTAATGGAACCAGGATCACTAAAACAATACCACGTGGCAAAAACATTCGCTGATAGGCGTTACCTAGTATCAAGTGCTCGAACCTACTTTTATATGAATGAAGCTACTTGCGAGAGGAATATGGAAACATTTATTCAGTGTTTAGAAGCAGTTGCAGGTTAGTGTATTTCTAAATAAAATATTTATTTATCAGGTATAATAATTTTATTGTGTTAATGATAGTACAGTAGTACCTGCTTGTGACAATCTCGTTTAATACAGTTTTCCGAAAGGTAGTGTTTGCAATTGAAAACATTTATTTCAGATTGTGTGAACTTAACAGAATAAAGCTAAAGGTATGAAAAATTTACAAATCAGGGCAAATTTTAGTAATTGTCATATTCAACGTGACTACATAATTTTATACTTCATTTTGTGTTTTTTATCATTCGCCTAATACGTTAAGCTGTTTATTGTGACCCCTTCAATAGCTACTTAAGCGTCTTCTACTGTATTCTATTTTTCTCTACGGTTAACTATTTAAACTTGCTTAAAGTGTAAATTACGTTTGAGGCGAGGATTATAGCTACTCTACCATCTTTTCTACAATTTAAATTCATTCTTGATGACTAGCACTTTGGTAACATCAATAATCATATATTAATATCGATCGGAAAACACAATTGCAGCAATTACGCGTTATGGTCACGTGGATATAAATTATAAAAGCGAAAATATATAATTCGGTACACATAGTAGCAGTGGAATTTCTTCTATGGTCAGTTGATGTCAACAAAAGTGATAGTACCAGTGAGAGAAAGGTGAATTTCATTTATACAGGTAGTTTTATTTATACTAGGTGCTTGTTGATACGACAAAAATTCTCAAAAGTATTAAATATTTTTATAAATCAACTTGCAATGTAGCATCATAAGGAATGATTCAGAAGTAAGAATGCGACAATCGAGCATTTGTGTGTAGTAGTTTTAAGAAATCCGAGCAGATTAAGATAAAGTCCAAACCAGATGTTTTATTTTTCAATTGTAAGTTAGTTTGAAGTCGTTCTCGGAGACGAATATCCGTCGTATCGAGGACTCTTGATCAACAAGTTGTTGTACATAACAGTTTTTCATTATTAGGCATTTTTATAGTTGCCGTTTCTTTTTTTATTTCTTTCTATTGAATAAAGCGAAGTCCTTGCACTTAAGACATCAGATCTCACGTTCAAATAATAATCATTGGTATTTCAAACAAAGGAGATACTACAGTAATGGGAAAAATGTTCTTTCGAAATCCCATAATATTCGATTCTATATATAGGTATATATATTTATATTACAGCCAAAGTAATTAATCATTTATGCTATCTAGCCATTATAAATAATCTCTATCCAAATTAGACAAAATGATAATTGCAGCAGAATTAATCAAATAATCTAGTTTCATATTTTACAAAATTTCTGGTAAGAGATGTATAAAGTAATAAAATAAAAAATTAAAGATTGTGATAAAAAGGAAGTAATGTAACCTTAAAAAAAGTTAGATTTGGTTAGGCTACGTCAATTTCTTTTTTGAAACTAAAAAACTACATTTTTTGATAAACTCTGTCCCAATAATAGTTTTGTTTAAATTCGATTGATATTATATATAATAGCTGGATAGTATATGTAATATTCAAATTCACTTATGCATTGTTGCTCTAGTCAGGAGGCTGAGGATGCTCGGTAAGGAAACGGGAAACGAATGTCACTTTTGACTAAAACAAATACATATAGTTATGTCCACCAACACAACCCTTTTAGACGATAACATTCTTCGACCATAGGGCGACGCTTAAGTGCATTCCAAGATAACCCCACATTCCAGAACAAAGGGATAAATGGGACTGCCCAAGGAAGAAGCAGTCAGTTCTATGCTTTCTTTAGACTATTCATCGAAGTATAGTTTGTAAAGTACAGGGCTCAGTTTATATTTTTAGTAAATAAATATTTTTTAAAAAGACATCTTCATTGTCAGTAAACGTAATTATATGTATATTGGCGACTTATGTCCGCTTCACTGCACGTCGATAAATCAGCCAAGCAACTCTTTCTTCTGACTTGATTTACAAATATTGAGATTTCGAACTGAAAAAAATAAAACAATTTCTATATTACTCCGGGATAATGTAGTTTTCTATAAGTTGAAGAATTTTTGAAATCGGTTCAGTCGTTACAGAGATTATCCCTTATATACTGTAACGAATTTTCTAGTTCACTGATTTATTTAACAATTATTTATTTACAACTATTTGTTTAATCACTTAAACACTATTAACAAACTCAAACAACTTATTTATCTGACAAACAATAATGCACTTTATTTATATCACTTTGTATCTCGCCGTTTAATATTTATATTATGTGTCCAGAAATCAACTGTCTGGCTGACCCGAAGACGAAGGTATGTATGTACCGAAAGAAATTACTAGAAAACACGCGAGTAATTCGACCGCTTTCCAAAGAAAATGACTTGTTATGACAACAGAATAGTCTCGAGCGTCTATTGTCCGGCATCGATCGGTCTCGACATGAAACGTGCTGCCTGCGAAGTGCGTCAGCATTAATCGATACACCGCACACACGTACACGTTCGTTACACTACAAATAAATAAACAAATTTTACCTCTTGTAATATTAGTATGATAATTAGATATGTTTGTATGTTTTACATTTTCGAAACAGTCCTTTGTTTCAATACGAAAAATAATAACACCAGATAAATTAAATCAACCACCATCGACTTAACAAGATGGTGCTGGTCAGTCGCGGATTTCAGAAAAATAGCCCGGTCGGCTATTTTTCAAAGAGGTCCGGTTTTTTGGTACAATAAAATAAGTTATATAGTCGTAATGCTAGATTTTTTTTAGTGGGTACAGAAAGATTGAATCATGTAACTTTAAACTTTGTTCAGCAAAAACATCTATTGCAAAATCCAAATTATCTTATCTTTTAATGTATAGGATATAAAAATTATTGACTGTGTTTTCAGAAAAATAAGCTCGACGATTTTATTTAATAATTTTTAATGAATTCATGATACATTCAGCACTAGCTAAACCTACAGGCAAAGCCAAAAACAATCAAAATAAAGTGCAGCACTCGAGAAAACTGTCGATTCTAGTGCTTGCAATCACAAACTGTAAATAATGCAACAGACTATCATTCGAGAAATGACGATTTTTTCAGAAACATATGACCAGATCATGTTTTAAATCTGTGGAAAATTTCTTCATTAAAGTGGTAACACAAGTCAGAAAACCGAAACCGTCCCTTATTTTTCAAAACCCTCCTGCGCGTCCTTGCAATTCGTTCGCCATTGTTTCCAAAACTTTTAACTCATCAGTTGACAGTACACTTATTTGTACACAATAATTTTAAAAAAATGTAATATTATATTTCAAATTAGGGCACCATATACTAACCAACATAATCTTCAAGAGGTGCATAATATTAAAAATAAATAGGAAACTAGTAAAAGATGAAGAAAAAAAAATTATTAGGGTAACCGATACTAACCATAATATAACCATGAGATTCATAACACTTAATTGTGTCACTTTATTTTACCTAACATTAATTCAAAACAAAAATCGCATCGGCCGGAATGACAGATTGGGTAGGAGAGGTGAAGAGGATAAGTGCTTTAATTCTACAATCGACACACATGTATGCACCTTCCCCCCTATATTCAGGATACATACCCCAATCCACGCTTTGCGAACATTTATTTGCTCTAACGCTCCTCAGTTGTGTCCCCTCTAATGGATCAGAGGACCCCCAACTCTGTGATACCGACATCGTCGCGGTACACTCAGCGGTATCTGCACCAAGTAGTCCCATCGACGGATCGGAAACCTCATGGTCTAGCATACAGACCGCAACTATTGGCCCGAGAGTCCATCACCAATGATAGATGAGGACGAGCCAAGGGCACATCCCGTACTCGGAATCCATCCACTGAGTACTAGTAGGCATAACTGGTTTGCCATCCTAGCTCGGGGTGATATCGCACTCGCGGTACTTCGCTAGTCCTCTCCGACTTCGTGGGGTCGATACTCCCCTATGAAATTACAGATGCCCCCCCCCACACGTATTATGCACTACTCCCATACATATCACAGCCAGTTACAATCAGTACATTCCTCTTCTAGTGGGCCTCGGCAAGAAGCCGCCGCCTCCTCTCAAACAACACTGGCGAATGTGTTAAGTGCATCACTCCTCTTTTCCCTAGCGAATATCTGGCTTACTATCGGCTCACTTCGCGGGTCCCTAGCAATACCAAGCTGTATAAGGTCTCGAATATCGTCGTAGAGGGGACACTGGATCAGACTGTGTATCCAACTCTCTACGGGACCCCCCCTTAAATATGCCTCGTTCTCTGCCAGTCCTCTAAGGTCAAACCATCCGATCGACCTCACGCTACGAACATCAGGAATGAAGCGTTGTGCCTGCCACCATAGAAACAGTCTTCTTTCGATGACCTTTCTCGTGCTACTCACAGATAGACCAGGGATGTCACCATCACTTACTTCGTTGCCCTTGTTTTTCGCTTTGAAGGTGAGCGCACGCAGTTGCCTCTATCACCCACGCGAGTTCTCCATGAGGACTTCCACGCACACACCGAGGTATTTCACAATGCGCGCATCGCCACCGTGAGATTGCTTCATACGGCCAGCCTACGTCTTCTGAGTCGAAATGGAAACGCCAATCGTCTCGCCGTCTCACAGCAACACCTAAAGCAGCGCCACCTCGGTGTTCCAGGTCCCTGCGCCTATTACCTCGACCAAAACCAGAAGATCATCGGCGAAGCCAACGACGCAGATACTACTGTTCCCGTATTCTCTTAATAGGTCATCCATCATTATGTTTAAACACTTTGGCCCTAGCAGGCCGTCTAACCCTTCGTAGGCACTTTATAGGTCGTTTGCGTCCACAACCCACCCGTGCAGTCGAGCAACTATTCCGCCGAGACGCAACCTATTAAAGTCAGCTACAGGACCGACCCCCTGAAGCAACGCCTCCGCCTAACCTGACTAATTCCCTAATTAACCAGGCTGGAAGAGCGGATGGATCTCCGGTGTTTAGGTTGGCTCGTCGCTAGTGGAAATCTCAATCAGGATGGGATTGTGATCGCTAATGAACCAGCTCGGTTCTATCTTCTACGCGACATTTCTGCGCAACTCTTTAGCATCAATATCGTTCGCACTAACGGGTGTACTGTAGGTACACACCTCCGTACGCACGTTTAAAACCTCCAGTTTGTGTATAAGTCTGTTTCCGAGTCTCACCGCGCGTCGCCGTTTCGCTTCGGTCCATCATGCCCTTGCAGCGTTGGCATCAAGATCGAACAGCATAAATCTTCTACTTTTTGCGATGACTCGCTCCATACCCCGTATGCTGTTCTCAATGTCCGTGCGAAATTGACAATAAACGGAACAGGCATAGAATTCAATTTCAGAGCCGTCAACCACCACCACCGCTTTGGGATTCACACCCTGCTTACCTACAATCACTATGGCCGAGGGAAGCTCCCGGAAATCGCCCTCTGCGGTTCTTATAACAAGGCCAGCCCTATCCCTTTTTGGCCCATCAATGCGTCGGATTCGCACATGACCACATAGAATCTCATACAGTTCAACTGGAGGACCTTAATGGTCGTATCACCCATTACGCGTAGGTACTTGTTCTCTCTTCTGCTGCCTGCCTGTAGATCGGGCATGTTCACGCAACTGCCGGGTTTGTCGTAGCCCGATTGCTGGTGACCGCTCTGTCCGAACCCTAGACAGTTATAACAGAGCATCAGATCATCGGTGTCCTCGACCCTGCACGACTGCAGACCAAGGTACACCTTTCTCTCTTTCAACAAATACTCTTTGAGGTTACCTCGAGTGTAATCCAACTACCATTGGACTTGCATGAACCACCTAGACCATACAGTATTGCAGGAGCTGGCCTCCTACGTCTGATCACCACCCGGGAAGCGAAAACCTAGGGTGAGATCAGCTCCCCTACGTTTTTGGCCTGATTGTTCTGAAGGACATTCTGGACTGACAGGGCCGAAGACACATCTTTAATAAGGACTTTCGGCCCTACCCGGGGGGTGTTTACCGACAGAACCTGTTTCTTGAGCTTATCGTCTTTGAGCAGCACGTCGAGTTGGCTTTCTCATTAGACTCAGCGCCAACTCGGATCCACTTTACGGACTCTTCCTCCAGGTCCCTGCGCGTCACTGCCTCCGCCAGACGCATAGCTCTTGCTCTGAGCGTGGTCGTGCGAGGCACCCCACCCTCGGCTTTTGAAACCTCCGGAGAGGTCTTATAGTCGTTTGGCAGAACCACTGGTCGGACCCCCCTTACCCCGCCGAGCACTCACCACTCGACCTGTCTTCCTCTACTTTCGCCGTTTTTGCGTGACCGTTTCCATTTCCGTGACCTAAATGGTCACTACCGAGCCTTCTCGCTTACCCGGTAGAAGACTAATACAACCGGGTGAGCCTTTTGCCCGGATGTTGGGACAGAACGACCGCTCACCCAACGGTTATCCATCCTGTCGGCCTGTACTTACCTTAAGATTAAAGTATTTATTATGGAGGTTTATTTCCTCTTGATCCAGGTACTTAAGCCAAGATCCTCACAATCCCTGTCCGCGAGATATGACCACCGACAACAGGTGTAACGAGTTTTGACAGATGCACATTTCCCTTGCGGGTAATAGTGGGTCTGATGTCGTTATCTTGGTGCTAAGCCCTCCGTCACAACTGGGAAATTATGTTAAATCTGCTTTTTTGTGTGTTAAGCAAAACTAAAATTTATTTTCATTCATTCACTAATTCATCAAATATTTCATTTACATTTATAAAATTTGTACAATTATCTGCGAAAAAGTTTCAGCCATCAGTGTTTTGTGCTCTTTAAAATTATTGTATTATTATTAATTAATTTCTTTTTGTCATATCATCATACCTTTAACAATCATCAGGCAACAACTTTTTTGCAACCAATTATACATATATTTTACGTATCCATTGTAGGAAATTACGAAATTCTTTTACACTTTACTTTTTTGCAGTCTTTTTTGTAACCAGCTTGGATTTCCTAACAATACTAATTGACATTGGACATACTCTTTTTCAGATTATGATAGGCATGGCAAAAAAAAGGCAGAAAGAGATAGTAAGTTTGAGTAATAAGTCTGACAGAAACATTTTATTTCTCAACTTCTCTATACACTTTTACTATTTTGTTCATCCCTTTCACTCAATTGTAGTTTTAAATTTGCTTTTTTGTCACGTAGGTAGATAGTTAGTCGTTATTTTTTGTAGTATAAAATTTAAATAAATAAATGCAAATGTGTTATAATTAATTAAAAAAAAAAAAGAGTGGAGTGGAGCTATTCAAATAATACGTAAGCGCATCTTTTGGGCTCAAAAACAAAAATACACCATGACGATTTAATGATCTCAATAATTTCTAAAAGCGATAGATTTCATAATATGTAATCATTAAAATCATCATCTTCTTGGATGAGGTGGTTAGCACAATTCGAGTCTAACTTTTATGATCAAAAGATTGTGTTATGTTCGCTTATACTTTTTTTAAATATACGTCCAGTCTGTCCTATATAAATTTTATTGCATAAGTTACAGTTCAATTTGTAAACCCCTGACCGATTTCCCTTATCTATTTTGTCTTTATTGTTTCTAATATGTGTACCTAACGTATTTGTAGTATAAAATGCTATTTTCAAATTATTGTTATGAAACATTTTTTCTAAATTGTTAAAGGGACTACATAAATATAGAATAGTTTCACAATTGTTGGAAGGAACAAATCTTGGATTTTTGCCCGTTTTGCGTATAATTTGTTATGAATTTGCTTAATAATAATCTTTTACCTGCAAATATGGATGATAAAACTGCATTGTCTGTAATTATTAATAATTAGTCTTTCTGGGGTCCGAACGCGAAACCCCTCCCTTGTGAATCTGCCACCACCTGGCACAAGCAATGACCACCGGGACGTAAATGCAATTTATGTCACTATACCATTTGAGGTTATAAAGTATTTTCGTGATCAATTTGTACCTATTAATTAAGTAACAATACTATTTGCTGCTAATATAAATGTTTAATTAATATTAATTTAGCGAATTCTGGATTAGCGAAACAGTTTCTGATAAAGTAATAAATTAATGTCGAAATGGATAATAAATAGATACCTGAAAGCCGTATAACAATTCCATTTACTTTCAAAGAGCCGTTAATAATATTTATTTCATAGGTAGACCCAACTCGCTTCTTTTATCTAAATACAAGTAAAAGGATTTTAATCTCTCTCTACTTCTAATATCGCATACGTAATATCTGAATAGTTGTTTTATTCTCTTATTTTTACATATGGAGGGAACATGTGTTCTCTAGATGTTTATTCAATTTTCATCTCAACATTTCATCCTCACCTTACTCTCTTAAAATCGTCTGTAGTTTAGTGCACTATTACGTATATAAATTATTTATTGTGTACATAGAGGAAATGAACTATAATAGCATATGGTTATTTCTGGCTTTTACAGGCTTTTATTTATTGTTAAGTTGTACCGTGTGGTTATAATTTTTAGTAGTACGTAGTTTTATATGATTTGTAACCTTCTAAGCGTAGTTCCATTTATTCGTTGTGATAAAAACGGTGTTGTATTTATTGAGAAACAATGTATCCATTTTAGGGGCAACATACGGCACCGGGATAACAGCTATCAAATTAACAGCTCTAGGCAGACCACAACTGCTGGTAAGGATCTTCGTTATATGTATATTGTGACATATCGTTTAATTTTTAATTTTATGTGCATGTCTTTTTATTTATTATTTCGTTTAAACCGTTTTACAAATACACCTGTAACTGTTTGTTGATCTTAAGGATTGAGTATACAGATTGCTTATGCTAATTACTTTTAAAATATGCTATATACAGATAAAGCTTAGAGGATATATTACATGGTGTAGTAATCTTTCTTTTTATGCCATTGTAGTACGTTTTCAAATGATAGAGGTCGTACTTCAAAATCTCAGTTGATGAATACGTGACGTGGGCACATTTAAATATATCAAAATGTGTAATGTATTAGCAAATAGTTTTGTTTGGTTCAAACAATCAAAAGAGTATCAATAAGAGCTATATTATTAAGAAGATTATTTTATTTTGATGGTGTGGTTACAGATATGTTGCTGTGACAACAATGTACACTTAATATTTTTTTGCAAAAATTGAATATTTTAATACTGATACTTAAATATCTACGTGTTACTTAAATGACTATTGATGTTTGATTTTAATCAATTTTGAGTAACTAGGACGGATGTATGTTCGAGCCTGTTGAAAGAAGCGTAGATTCGTGTTTCAGACGTACAACGTTGAAATTAGTGTTAAAAGTTTTTACGACGACCGTTTTGGTTTTGTAATGTGACAAAAAAAGCAGTGTTTTGGAATTTTTTTTAACAATGACCTTATAAACAGTTCATTCTTCGACACTTTAACAACTGTCGTCGGTCAACAGTTTTACCGACTGAGAGATAATCATCCTTCGCGGAACTAAGCCGGATTGACTCTCTTGTAATACGGCTTCTATGTAACAAAGCGGCAGCACCTGTGCCTAGAAATTGCACTGAGTTGAATATCGTCATTTTACTATTCCGTTATAAAGTAAGCGAATTAGGCTTATACGGCTAAATCGTACATCAAAAGTATATAATTAATCAGTATATATATATATATATATAGCATTGTCACATGATTCAATTACCCCTCCCCTCTTAACACCAAATGTTTTAATAAATTGTATACTTTAACAACCACTACCTCTTTAATAAATATGGAAGATATAAATTTACTGCTTTTACACACCTCATAGAGACTTTTACAACATATTTACTTATTTGTTTAAAAAAAAAATGTATGGACGTTTTCTCTTAATTCATAATAAAAATAATTCAATTCAACAAGTGTATGTAGGTATCTGATAAAAACTTGAATTATAACGCTCGTATCAGTTCGTAGAATAATCATTGGTAGACATCCGTATGAATATATTGAAAGTTTCTGTCTTTGAAATAAGGAATCTGTAGATAAGTTGCTGAAGAAACCAAAAAATGTTGACGAAACGTTCAACATCCTTAAGGATCTGTATTTTTACACATGTTTCCTTTATTGTTAAATGTCCTATGATTCGTCACCTATTTAATTGAGTTTAGAAGTTCTAGTTGTAAAATCATTGTGAAACATGATTAATAATAATAATAATAATCAGATAATAAAACACTTGGTTATATTTAACAAAAATTATTTATTTAACACACTCGACGTACGTTTCGGCCGTAGGCCATTCTCAAAAGTATAAACGTCACTAAAGAAAACATTTTGTTACAAGAGTTATTAATATTCAAACTTACAAATTCATATAGATAAATATATACAAGCAGCTAAGTAAATTACACTATATAGGTACAACTCTTATTTCAATACCTGCATTTCTAGGTAAGGATATATAATACCGGCAACCAAAATAAACAGTTATGGGAAAACCTAAAGGTACAAATTACAACAGGCCAGTTAATAATAGCGGGGAATACGAAGCACACAATTCTGTTTGATTATTTACTAGTGTTTTTTTATTGTGTAAAACTTTTTTGATCTCAAGGTTTTCAACTAGTTTCAGTTTTTACTATTAGATTCTCTATGAAGAGTTTTAACATTATTATCATCAAAGTTGTGATTGTTGAGTGTACAATGTTCTGCTAGACCTGTAGACATTGTTTTTTTATTTACACTATTAAAATGCTCAGTACATCTATTTTTTATTGATCTACCTGTCTGACCGATATATATATATATATATTGCGTCGCAGTTATTAGAATTGATCTGATAGACATCGCTATGGCTGAGAACATCTTTTTTGGTTTTATTGTTAACAAGGAAGTTACTTAATTTTTGTTTGTTATACTAGCTGTGGTGTTTATTTGTTTGAGTTTGTTTTTTATATAGTTGGATGTATTAAGTATGTAGTTTAAATAACAATAACTTTTATCAGATGTTTTATCTGTAATATTATAAAGTTTTTTGCGGGTTTTTTGTTTTATTTTCTGTTTCAAAACATAATCTATTAGACGTAACAAGTCTCTTCAGTTCCATACCCCTAATAGAACTTAAACTGATTTTATCAGATCTAATTAAAAATGGCGCTTTAGATGAAAATAAAAAAACAGAGTTATTAAATATTATTAATATTTGTCTTAAACAAAGTTACTTAAAATTTAACAATAAATTTTATATGCAATGCGACGGACTCCCAATGGGTTCCCCCCTTTCTCCAAATTTAGCGGAAATCTTCATGGCGAATTTTGAAACTAATTTGTTTAACAACCATAACCCATTAATAAAAAATATGAATGTGTGGTACTGTACAATGTAGATGACATTTTTTATATATGGTCCGGTAGTAGTAGACAAATTATCTAACTTCCTTATTCTTCTAAATTCTCTTAATAAAAATATAAAGTTCACACTGGAAATAGAATCAAACTGAGCCCTAAACTTTTCAGATCTGTCGATCAGCTTTAGAAAAAACAACCACCGCGGATTCAATTATACCGGCATGTTATACGTAGTCCAACAATATAAAACACGCAGCATTCCACTCCCTCATTTTTAGATTAATCAACATCCCAGTTAACAGAAATAATTTTAAAAAAGAATTAGACACTATTAACTTAATTGCCGTGAATAATGGCTATAAAACAAATCTAATAGATTATGTTTTGAAACAGAAAATAAAACAAAAAACTCGCAAAAAACTTTATAATCCTACAGATAAAACATCTAATAAAAGTTATTATTATTTATACTACATACCTAATACATCCAACTACATAAAAAACAAACTCAAACAAATAAACATCACAGCTAGTATAACAAACAAACAAAAAGTAAGTAACTTCCTTGTTAATAATAAAACCAAAAAAGACGTTCTCAGCCATAGCGGTGTCTACCAGATTAATTGAAATAACTGCGACGCAATATATATATATATATATCGGTCAGACAGGTAGATCAATAAAAAATAGATGTACTGAGCATTTTAATAGTGCAAATAAAAAAACAATGTCTACGGGTCTAGCAGAACATTGTACACTCAACAACCACAACTTTGATGATAATAATGTTAAAACCCTTCATAGAGAATCTAATGGTAAAAACTGAAACTAGTTGAAAACCTTGAGATCAAAAAAGTTTTACACAATAAAAAAACACTAGTAAATAATCAAACAGAATTGTGTGCTTCGAATTCCCTGCTATTATTAACTGGCCTGTTGTAATTTGTACCTTTAGGTTTTCCCATAACTGTTTATTTTGGTTGCCAGTACTATATATCCTTACCTAGAAATGCAGGTATTGAAATAACAGTTGTATCTATATAGTGTAATTTACTTAGCTGCTTGTATATATTTATCTATATGAATTTGTAAGTTTGAATATTAATAACTCTTGTAACAAAATGTTTTCTTTAGTGACGTTTATACTCTTGAGAATGGCCTACGGCCGAAACGTACGTCGAGTGTGTTAAATAAACAATTTTTGTGAAAACATAACCAAGTGTTTTATTATCATATTATTATTGTTACCTATTTAATTATAAATTTCACGATTGCATACCAATATGTTTAGCAATCTCAATTTTTATGTATAAGAATAATTGTTTTTCTAATATTTTCAAATTTTATTAAAGTATAAAGAAGGGTTAGCTTACGCGTGAATTGCATTATTGCTATTTGAAAACAAAAGACAAATTCGAAACGTCAGCGGATGATAGGTACGATACAGGTACTAAAATGTATCTGTACAGTAATGAAATAAATTAAGGCACTTGTTTAGATGAAACAATACGTTTTGTTATGGTATTTGAATAACATGTTGAGCTATAAGCGCTAAAATAATTATTCTTTTAGTTGATCATTTTTACACCTTGTTTATATAAGAATAATTTTTAGTTGCAATTGTCTGAAGTAATTATGCGAACACGAAAATATATGCAAGAAGTAGTTGGAGGGGAAGGAAATGTCCTTAAACATCATTTACGGCCCGAAGATTTAGAAAAGAAATTTGCTCAGGCACATATAGCTGATAAGGCTTCAGTGCAGGAATTCTTAAAGCAATTAACTTTCGATAAAGAAGGGTATGTAATACTGTTAAACATGCTTCAACATTATTTCAAAATGTGTTTCACCTAATTGTTTTTTTTTCTAATCATTTCGACTCAATTATAGTTGCCAGAAGGTATAATAAAAATTACAATCAATAATATTGTTTTGAATATGGAACAGGAAACTGCAGTATATAATTATTAAATAGGAAAAGCTAAATTCTCAATACCACAACATGATCAATCAGTAACTAGAGTTCAATATTCTAAATCAAATACTGTAAATTGTATTGATTCTAAACATACGTAGCTGGAAGTAAAATGTGTATTTGTATATAACGTAGTATTTTTAATTGTTGGTAACTAAAACCACCAGCTCTGGTGAATAAAATATTTAATTAATACTCAAATTAAAATTACATTCGGCATAATTTTAATTCTGAATCTAAAATTATGTCCAATGTAATTTTAAGTCGAAAGAAATTTTATTTTGAAAATCTTTATACAGTAACAATTATAAACAATGCATTAAAAATAAAAACAATCGTTACATTTGTTTTACTATACCACTTGAATTGAAATAGTAATTATCATTATAAAAAAGTTTATTACATATTTATGATGATAATAGTTTCCGAAAAAATCTTTTCTTTAAGTGGATAATAACGTATCATTGTTAAAAAATGAAAAACGTTTTATTTTCAAGTGAAGTAATAAAAATAAATTCTTCAAATAATAAAAGCTTGGGTCATTTAAGTAACGACACGTTAACTAGTTATGGTACTGAACTTCTCAGTAGGTAATTACCCTTCATGGTTGATTGCCTCAAGCTTTGATTATTTTTTAGAATTTTTTAGTTCATATGAAAGTAAAATGTTGTTTTTGTTTTATTTTTTCATTCTATTAAGTAAATGCATTATAATAAGTATTCTTAGATCACGGATTCAGATTCTAAATAAAGAAGTTGTAGCTTTTTGCCAGAATTGTAGAACTAGTTGAGTGTATTGAATATAAGCTAAAGAACGTGTACTTGTTACGATGCGTATCGGCCATGTATGGGACGGGTCTAAAAATAAGCGTATTGTGGTATTGAGGATTGACTTTTTCTCATTACAATTCAATAACCTCCAGATCGAAATTCCCGTATTTATCCTTTTTGTGAGACAGAACACCTGTCATGTTTTTTTAAATTATTGTTCTTGTATATTATTGTCCTGCTTTTTTTTCACTTATTGTTCTTGTATATTATTTTATTTTTTTAAATCCAATTAGCATAATTCTTAAAAAAAATTGCAAAACGGTGTTCAAAATTTATATTTTTGATGAAATTCATTCCTTAATAATTAAATATCGAATCCATACAAAAATCATCAATAACTTCGAAATCTGTTAAAATAAAACGTTATAGTGTTGACCATTGTATTAAGAATAAATTAATGTTTCTCATATTTATTCAAAATTGTACTATTTCATATATACATCATTAGACTTTTGACGATTTTAAAGTTTACGTATTTGAATTTCCTAAATAGAACGGTACTAATTTTATTATTCAATTTTATACAAAATTACTTTTACCTATCATCGGTAGTTTTGAATATTGTAAAGTTTTAACTAATTTTGCCTGATAAAAACTGTGACTACAAAAATATTGCCTGACTTATGTTTTTTCACCAAGTATCCTTGTAGGCCATTTTTCTGCATTTAAAGAAAAATTAAACAAAATTGAAAATAATGTTTTAAATATTCATATAAAGCGCTTATTTGTATCTTTAGTTCTTACGAAGTTCTGAACGAGCTACCGTAGTGGGACTCCCTGTATTTGTGTATGTTACTGTCTATATCCAATATCAGTGAATATTGTTAACCAAATTTGCCGGTTAAGTCCGAAATTGTTCGATCTTCTTTAATAAGACATACATCAATGAATGTTAACATAAACCAAAAGCAGCATATAGAAGATTAACCCAATTGTAGTGTATGTTAACATTCACTGGTGTATAAGTTATGCAGTGTAACCTAAATCATCTTAAAAAAGAAAAATATCGGATTTTCACGAACTAGCTTTATATGTGTTAACATACACCTGTTTATCTTAAGATGCACTCCGCATTGGACATTCACAGTAACCTACATATCTATAGGATGCCTAGTATATAACTTTTAATTTCAGTATTCTGCATTTGTTTCCTTGGTCCGGAGTTATTGACGAAAATCAAGAGCTCAGCGCCACTTTCCGAGTTCCGGATTTAAAAACGGGCCGCATGGTACGATTGATCACTCAATTGTCCAAAAAAGAAGAAGAAATGTTTAGAAACATGATTAGAAGGATTGATTCAATTGTTAGGGTAATTAAATAAAAATTCTGAATTTTTATGTGTTAATTCAACTACATTTATTATTATTAGTTCATACATATTTCTTGTTATTAAAATGGTTTTGAGAGATTGAAAGAGATTCATATAATTAATTGAATATACTTTCACGTGATAAAAGTTCATATTAGCATAAATGAAACACTATTTGTAATTTCTGCATGTTTTTATTTACAATTTATTACAATTGTTTTGCCACTTTGTTTTATTCGGAAATTAACAGTTCATCGTCAGTCCGAAGACTGATTAGACACGCACCTCCACTCCTTCCTATCCTGAGCCAATCTTTGCATTTCTCTAAAACTAAAACATCTTACATCCGTAACTATTTGCCACCAGTAATCTAATCTAGGCCTTCTTCTGCCTCTTTTGGCTTCTATTTTTGCTTCTAATATGTAACTCATCCTCCCTACTAAATGCCAGAACCTACGTCTATAGCACCTGCAAATCTTAGCATGCTCATATTTTGCCCCTGTATATCTATCTCTGCAGTTGTCTTTTCCTTAATAATATTAATCGTATATTCGATATATAGATTACAAAGTATCGGTGATGTTGTGCATCCTTCTTTAACTCCGTTCCTAATATTTACCTTTCTACATTGCTTTAACTAAACGAGTAAGACGTTCAATAATACATTTTAATTTTTATGTTAATTTATTACTATTAGTAAATATCTAGAGAATAATTTTTTAATACATTAATGTGAATTATTTTTTACCAACACTGATTACCTCAAATTAATGAGGAAAAACTGTTGATGTTATCAGGCATCAATGCTCTGACCACTAAGCTACGAGAGGTAACAGTAGTAACAACAACGAACATACTTACAAAGTCACAGAATCGTCGAAATTAATGTATATTATTATTAATTATTAACAATTAAATATTCGAATAATATTTTTTGTAGAGGTAGCTTAGTGATCAGATTTGTAAAGTCAGGGACACTGGTTCGATTCCCGGTGAGGGCGTGACAGAAGCAACAATATTTCCTTATTAGTTTGCAGTAATTTGTAGTTGGTAAAAATTGGTTCACATTAATGTATTGAAATTAATATCTACAAAAAAAAACTCCAACTATTTCATTAATTACTTTTTATTTTAAGCGAAATTACATATGTTCTTTTTTGCTCTTTTCAAATGTAAATTCATTTGAACGACCAAAAATTATTGTAATTATAAGTAACCTATTAACTCGTAACAAAAGCCACAAAATGGCGAAACAATTATTAAAAAAATAAATAAAAGATGAGGAAATTATAAGCAGTATAAATGATAAAAATAACACTTGGTAAGTTTCAGAGAATTTTTCAATATTTTGTATACTTAAAAATGTTTCACCAAATACCCTGCGAAAGTTTCTATCGATAATTATACGGTATTTCATTTATACAAATAGATTGAAATTTCATTATTACTTTGAGTCCTGTAAGATTTTATTACCGTATTCTAGACTTATTTGCAGACGTTTGACCATGCTTAGAAGATACCATCTTCGGTGTTTCATCTATTGGTTATGGCTAGCGGTTGAAAAATCTTACAAAACTTACTTTACGGGATCTGTGAAAAACTCTCGATGCATTGTATTATTTGGCTCATATGTATATATTTTTATTTTCTTATATTCAGCTTAACCAGCTGCCTAGATTATGGTAGTTAGTTACATTATGACTACTACTTTTTTTAGGCAGCACATGAAATGGATGTTCGCATTATGGTCGATGCTGAACAAACATACTTTCAGCCTGCTATTTCTCGAATAACTTTGGAATTTATGAGAAAGTACAATAAAGAGAAAGCTATTGTATTTAATACCTATCAGTGTTATTTGAAAGACGCGTATAACGAAGTTACCACCGATTTAGAACAAGCAAAACGACAAAACTTTTATTTTGGAGCTAAATTGGTTCGAGGTGCTTATTTGGAACAGGTAGAAATATTAATTCCTAATACCTGATAATGGTAAAATAAATATTAATTTACTGCAACATTTTCAGGAAAGAGCTAGAGCGGCAGCTTTGGGTTATTCAGATCCCACTAATCCTTCATATGAGGCCACCACGGAAATGTATCATCGAACATTAACTGAATGCCTACGAAGAATTAAAGAGATGAAAGATAGGGGAGAAGACAAGAAGATAGCTATAATGGTCGCTTCTCACAATGAAGACACTGTACGCTTTGCTATACAAAAAATGAAAGAAATTGGAATTTTACCGGAAGATAAAGTAATCTGTTTTGGACAATTATTGGCTATGTGTGATTATATAACGTTCCCATTAGGTAAGGTTCAGTAATTTAATAAAAACTGACCACACCGACATGTATAATATGATCATAAGAATTTACATTTGTATTATTCATATTTTGTAAACTTGTAGACAAATTTCTAATTCAACTAGGTATGGACTTATTTAATATTTAACAAATAAACTAAGGATTAGAAGCTTCTAAAAATAATTCACTATAATAGTAGTTTTATAAAAAAATATTTAAACCAATATATTTTTTTTAAATATAGGTCAATCTGGATATTCCGCTTATAAGTACATCCCATACGGTCCAGTTAACGAAGTTTTACCGTATTTATCGAGGAGGGCTCAAGAAAACAAAGGAGTACTTAAGAAGATTAAGAAAGAAAAAAAACTTTTAGCAAACGAAATTATTAGGCGTTTTATAAAAGGAAAATTTTTCTATACTCCCAAAGGAAATTACGTCCCTGTTTAAATGTAAGTATCATTGTGTTTTAAAAATTGTTTAAAATTTAAGGGTATATGTAATATTAATCTGAACAATGACAACCAGTTGAAGAGAATTGCAAAAAAAATTTTTATGATAAATATCAAGAACATTTTTCAAATTTACAATTTATGTATTTTTATATAAATGTTAGCTTTTTAATAATATAATATATTAAATACATAAATAAATATAATTAATTTATTTAATTTGTGAGCTACAGATGATGATACCTAGCAGTATTCTGCATAAAATTATGTCTATTTAAAAATTACAATCTTTATAAACGGGGTACTGTTTAGCAAAGGTGGATATGATTTAAAAATCAAATAGTATTGATTTTGCTTTTTCTACAAAAACAATAATTTTTTATGTATTGGCATTGTTTTATTTAGATGTGGCTCCCCCTCATGAAGTCGAAGATTTCTATTAAAAGATGTTGGAACAGTGCATATTTTAAGGGACTGAAAATTATTTTTCCAGGAGAGAATAGTCATTAAATTATCGATTTCATACAGCATTTAAAACTTATCCAATTATGTCCATATGAAACGTTCTTTACTTAAATAAAAATAGAAAAACAACATTCGACAAATTTATTTGTTATTTTATTAATACAGTTTGTACTGATTATTTTTGTAAATGACATTTTCTAATATATTTCTAATTCGAAGATATATTTCTAATTTGAAGATATATTTCTAATTTGAAGATTCAACTTTTTTAGAAGTAAATTTAATATAAATAAATAATTGGAAAAGTAATAAACACATATTACAAATAAAATTGGCAACAACTATTTTCTCAGAAAAACGAAAAGGAACCTTTTGTTTCTGGAAAAATCATTCTCACCCACAAAATGACTTGTCCCATCACATTCTTCAAATATTGATAATGAGAGCCATCATCAAAAAAAAAAAAATTTACTGCTTCAACAACATCTTTTTTATCGTTTTTTACACATTTATATGTAAAACTAATTTCACTTTTTTTCACAGCTAATAATGTTTCGGACGTATATATGTCATCATGGTTTAAGGAAAAAACTACCTGCAAAGTATTTTTGTTCTGTAGTCCAGCTCTTGAATATGTTTTACACTCAAATTCAATATTTATTTGCCTGAAAAAAGTGTCTTCATATGTCTAGAGTACGTTGCCTTATTTTTAAGAGATAGAAAAAAATCACTTTAGTTCCTAGTTTATATTAGTATTCAGTGTATAGTATTTTTGCAAAAACATCAGTATGTACTAGTTAAGTTGTATCTTACAAAGTTAACCGAACATGTGATATTTTATGAATTTTATTTATACTTCGTATCGTGTATAAAAAGCGTTTTCTTTTTATAGCAAACATGCGGACACTAATCTCTCTCGCAGATAAATTTTGAATACGTTTGTGATTTTTATTTGAAACAGTAAATAATATTGTGCAGAAAGATTAATATTTGTCGGCCACATGTACTATATTACGTATTTATTTAGTTGTTCAATATGTCATACCAAAGAAGACTAGAGATGGAAGCGCGAGCGATAAGAACGCATCTAGTTTAATGCTCGCGCGCACGCTTTTATTTACGGTTTGTGTTTGATTACAGTCGTTCATCGCACAGCAACTCTTTCGACTTCAGTGCTCTACCCGCGACGTTTTTCAAATTTATTCGGGTTAAGTTTCTACACCTATCTCTAGTCTTTTTGTGTCGTATATTTCACTATATTTGTTCGCGTCACCAATACCAATATTATAAGATGTCAAGTCTAAACGCAAGTCGAATTGAAGTGATTTATTAATGAAAGTTTAAAAACTGCAAACCCATTTTAAATTGTATACTTATCGTAATAGTAATTATTCATTTATTTTTAGATAAAGTTAATTCCTATGTTCTTAACATTTTACTTTTTTTGACAATAGCTCTGATAGACTTGATAATCTCCCACCCCGTATTGTTTTCTTATAAATATATATAAAAATAAATAAATGCAATCGCTGAGTATTTTTTGCCTGTGATAGGAGTTTGAGTTTCTATGGCCCAATAACTGCAATGAGCCAATTAAGTCGCTGTGTTTTTGCGACCTTGTTGTATATTCTTTAGAAATCAATTTTGGAGAATTTTTATTTAAAATTGTCAAAAAACAGAGTTCGTAAAACCGGAAACGAAGTGTTCATGTTAGTTTCCTTTACATTTGTGAACACTACACATTCCTTGTTGATATTTGGAAATTATTATAGCTGTCAGTGATCGAAAAAAAATGTTGATTTACAAGTTTGTTTTGTGCCTACATCGAAATATGAACATTCAAATACATATTGTAAAAAAATGATAAATATCATTTTGTGGTTACGTTAATAATAATCATCCCACCTACATCCTTTAGCTATTACATTTTGAATTGCTGTGTTATATTTTACATCTCATTATAGGTAAATGTTTTTATCATTACAAACTTGTGAAGAACATTATTGTAGAAATTGTAACAAGATTGAAAATTTGTAAAGACAATAAATTAAAGATGCTAGTAAGTTTTTGCTGTTTAGTTACGTGTTTTATTTGAATAAACTGTCCTAAACATAACATGAATTGATTCTGTGGTAATCTTTTTAAAAGATTTTGGTATATGGGTGGGGGAGGGTAAATCAGGAATTTTCTCTAGGCAAAAAATGTAACACAAATAGAAATGCGCATTTATTAAATAAGGTATTTAGTAATTTTAAAATCAATCTTCGTGCATCTTCTGCAAAGCAACAACTAAAATTTAAAATTGTTGGAAAATGACACGATCCTTTTTTTTAAATCAAAAGTTGGAAAATTTTACACAATCATTTTATTACATTTTCACGTTATTTTAACATTATGTTCTATTAGAAGTTTACACCATGGCTGATGTATAAATTTCCCTAGATATACAATAAATAAAAAATATATTTCTAAACTTTGGTTTATACTAATTATTAAGAACATTTCAATATACCGAAAATTAGGATCTAAAAACAGCATATTTTAGACTTACTAAAAATCACAACCTTACAACAGTAATGTTTAGAGATACAACCTTTTGATTGTATAACAAATAAAACAAAAAAAGCGAGGACTGTATGCAGGTAATAAAATATTGGCATAAAATAACCTTAATTTAAAGTGTATAGCAAGTTTCTATCATAAAAATGATAAACTTGATTAATGTGTCTTAAAATGTTACCATCTACAAGACGTTTTCCATAATTTGTTGCTTCCACTCGATCTCTAGCTAAACCATATTCTATTAACCAATTCACAAAATCTTTTCCAGAAAATACATTTTTATATACTTTCAGTCGCCATCTATAAAATAAAAACAAAACAAAGTAACCAACATCATCAGTTTTAAAAAATTACAAAAACAATCCATTAACTTTATTGTAAATAAATAAAAATTTATAATATACATTTGAACAATTTATAGATATTAAAAGCTCTGAACATTTCAGATGAATAATCGTTTATTTATTTAAAAATATCCCAACATTAAGTGAACCGGATATTATTAAAGAATAATTTATATTCTAAAATTCTTAAAAGGAAACTTCCATTACATTAGAGCACAATAACATTAATAAGACAGTCGATAAAAAAGTTTTATTTCATGATAAGTACTTTAATTTGATCAGTACAGTTGTTGAATTCGGATAATGTTATAACCTTAACTGAAGTAGCTGAAAGTATTTAAATTTCATATTTTTGAATAGATAATTCTGAACTGAGCAATAAATTGGAATGAAAATTTAACAATTCCCGAAAACACAAAAATGCTTATGAAAAAATAAAATTGAAAAATTAATTTTTCAAATTTTCGAAGAATTCCTGAAATTTTATTACTAAAAATTGTGAAATATGAGTCTTCATAAGGTTACGTGTTAAATGTTCCTTTTTAAAAACAGTATTATTTACATTTTAACTCCGTTAGAACCAATTTATTGTCACCACCGCAAATGAAAATTCGACCGGTCTGCTTTAAATAAAAGTAATGCTCTGAGCGTTTGGCATATATATTTGAACAATTTTCAAAAGTTGACGGTACCTTACATGGGTTTGTTTTTAAAATAATGTGTTATTTATAACAATAAATAACCGCCGACACTTTGTGTTAAATGGGTTTTAATTGTCTTCGCTAAATGCGAGTTTATTGAGAATTAAGAGTTTTCAATTTTTTTAGGGTGGCCCAAGTCCTCGAGGTCAGGCCTCGAAAATATCAATCGCTGTGCATATGGCTATCTTCCCACTATTATTAATTTAAATTTTATACGAATTACATTATAAATACATAATACATAAAAACCTACCTTTTATCTTTTGCTAATTCTTTCCGGCAATTTTCTAAATGGTGCGTTCGGAATTGTTCGCATATATGCTTTGTATCGTGCCCTAAATCGTCCCAGGCTGGTAACGTCAATTTTTTCATTCCAAATGTTAATTTCGCCCAAAAATTTAAAAGTGGTAAGAAAATTTCCTTGGTATTCAATCCAAATATTGCGAATACAATGATGCTTTGGCCAAAATTAAGGGTAGCATCCAGAAATGATATTTCTATGTAAATCCCTGACATTCCTTCCATAATAAGCGTCCAAACGGATAATGACAAACCCTAAATGATATTTACAATTACAGTATATTTTAATACTTTTGAACGGTAAAAATAAACTAACCACAAACATAGAGCACAGAAGAAGTATCAATAAAACTATATGTGATAAGATCTGCAGATCATGACTTTCTGGTTCTTCCTCGATGTATTCGATGTTTGCACTTTCGCCTTCATAATACTGCATTACAGTATTACAGCGTTCTCTTTGAGACTTACAACAGGAGAAACGTGCAGGGCATACTGCGCTTTGTGCTATACTGCAATTTATTTAGGTAGGTAAGTTAAACATTTATAGAAATAGAAATAGAAAACAGAAAACAGTGATAAGGAAATAAATAACAAGAGATACCCTTAATTGCCACAAATAAACCTTAATTAGCGGACACATGTTTCGCCTACTACTCACATGGGATAAACACGTGTAAGACAGTTAAGTATTTGTGGCAATTGAGGTGTGAGTCTCTAGCTACGTGATAGACACGTAACCAAATAAAAATGTGTTCTTGAAATTTTTGATTCTCATTAGCAGGCCTTAGACAACTCCGATGGAACAACATACCTGCTAACATTAAAATTTTCATTTAATAAGTACAGACAACGAAACGAACGCCATTTACATTGTCGTATGTACTTATTAATTGAATGCCGTTTAATGGCAGCAGCTGTATAAAGCTTGCTGAGGAGAATCAAAGAGTTGAAAATCATGATCCACCTCTGGCAGTTTTGACAGAATTTTAACCAAGAACACTTTTTAAGTTCAGTTTAGCAAGTCAATATCCTTATAAAAAAAACGACTTTGTTGAACATTACTGAATTCCATAATATGTAGCAAACTTCTATTGATTGATTGTGCCCACCAGTGGATATGTTTTGTTTGCAGGTAAAACACGAATTTTTTAAGTCAAAATGTAAATTTCTTTGAAGGGCTAAACAAAAAAGTGTGACAAGCCGCAATTTACTCACTCCTAGTTTATAGAAATATGTTAATAATGGTAAATTTCTTCTGTTAGCTTTTTCAGACGTAAGAAAAACCAACGTTTGGCGAAACAATTGTCATGAACAAATTAATCTGAAAAAATCCAATTGTGTACTATTTAATATGATGAATTTTAATAATATAAAATCAGAAACAATTCATTATTGTAGCACGTATAAGGGAAAAAGGAATTAACGTTTCTTTTGCATGGTTACAAATTTTCCTT